>CP094635.1:40517513-40950423 GCA_023657505.1 Camelina hispida | reverse complement strand
AAATTACCTAGAATATTACATAAAAGTAGGTTTATTACTAGACTAACACGTTGAGATTTTCGACTTACTAGAATAACACAGAAAAGTTTGCAAATTACTTCTATATCCGAGTTGTGTGTTTTATTACGTTTTATGCCATTATCTTTTAAAATGAAGATCTTAAAAGGGGAAAATAAAAAGATCATAAACCTAAGTCGATCCCTTAAATCTTTGTGTTGTTTGTCTTACGATTGTTGGGTTGAGATCAGCTATTTTTAGATAGCTTGCGGCGTGAAAAGAATCTGTGTGGAGGACGTTTGGCTGGAGGACCACTGACGGCGAGTTGACGGCGAGGTGGTTTGAAGTAGAGGAGGAGGGAAATATAGCGATTTGCTCAGAGGTAGATTTCTATATCGTGGTTTAGTCTCTATTGCTTACTGTTTTCTTATACCCGAGTATTACATAGTAGGCCTTGTATATTGTATGTTAGTTTTCTGTATGTTGTTGAGCTCTGTTTTTCGGAAGATATTTGTGTGACTTCATGTTGCTTCGTTGCTAATCTAAGCAACAAATGTTTTGTGATATTGAATTAATAACTAAACTAAAGCTTTTGTCGTAGATATGGGGTCAAGCAAGAGGTATCCAAGTAGGTTGTATGGGGTTGGTAATTTTCCACTGCCTCGAGAAGCATGCACCACGATTGTAGTTTGTCCAATCTTGGTGGTTTGAAAGGCTTTGTTGGTGATGAGGTGTATGACAAAATAAGAAAGAATTCGCAGCTGGGAGTTCTATTGGATCTAGCCGAATCTGACTACCTGTTTTGTGGGAAGACCATCCATTATCTATTGTCCAATCAATTGGCAATAAACATTCCTTCGGAGGTATGGTTTTGGTTGGAGGAAAGCCGTTGAGGTTCTCTCTATATGAATATGAAGAAATTAGTGGTTTGAATTGTGAGAAGATTGATGAAACAGAGTTTGAAGTCGATCATACACCTTTATGGGCGGCTTTAAAGGTGAAAGCTTTTAGTGGACCCAACTGGGAGGAGCTAGTTGAGGGTTTGAGAAGCTGCCGTGGGTGGTCTGATGAAATGAAGACGCAGATAGCTCGGTTGTATCTTGTTCATGTTGGAGTGCTTGGTTTATCAAGGAACAGTCGGATTCCTCTGGAATACGCTAAACGGGCGTTGAATGAAGAAGCATTTGAGAGTTTTCAATGGGGTAGGGTTGGATTCAAGAGTTTAGTTGATTCCATCAAAGTCCTTGGGTTACCTAACAATGCTTATACCCTCCATGGATGTGTCCATGTATTGCTGATATGGGCATTTGAGAGCGTGAAGGTGCTGGGGGCTAGCTAC
This sequence comes from Camelina hispida, assembly GCA_023657505.1. Lineage (NCBI taxonomy): Eukaryota > Viridiplantae > Streptophyta > Magnoliopsida > Brassicales > Brassicaceae > Camelina > Camelina hispida. The sequence goes on along the minus strand of CP094635.1, from coordinate 40,949,087 downwards.
GGGAATGTAAGAGAAGGTGTAGATTTGCCTCTGTTAAGGTGGAGAGGAGGGAGGCCAAGGAAGGATATCGAAGCCTTCATATCCGGGAGCAAACTCCTTAATAATGGGGAGGTATGCCTTCAGCCTTCAATTTACGTATACATTATTTGTGCATTTTTCTTTGTGATAGATTATTAAAAGTTATGGTATCTGAAATGCAGCTTCAGGTGAAGCATTTAGTACCTAAACCTTTGGAGTTTATATATCCAGATTGGCCAGGACAGTATTGTGTGTATGGTGTAGGAGAAGGTTTGAAGAAGAAACTGGATAATCTGCTGTTAGACGTGATCAATGGCGAAGTGGATGAAAGAGAATGGGATTGTGTAAAAAAAAGGAAAACATACGAAGAAGAGGGAGAGGAGGCAACATGTTGCAGGGGTAAGTGACGATGATTTCCTTGAAACAGCCCCAACCAGCATCCGTAATGTCCCCAATAATGCGAAGGAGGAGAAAGAAAGTGTTGGGGACAAATGTTCAGCAGAGAAGGCGTCTGGAGATAAGCATTCAGGTGTGCAGGGTGAAGATGTTAGTGGAAGGTTATTTACTATGGTTGAAACACTAGGGGCGAAAATGGATAATATTCAGATATCGTTTTCTAGAGCAATAGCGGAAGTTGTGTTCAAACTTCAAGGTATGGAGAGTAGGATGGGTAACTATGAGAGTGACGTTCAACTATTGAAGAAAGTTGTTATCAACACAACGGATGGAGGAGCGCATACGCAAGGACCTCTTACATTAAGAAATGACGAACCAAAAATAGAGGAGGTATGATCTGCGTACCGTATTGAAAAAATTGTTATTATATATCTATTGTTCAGTATGAAGTCATTGTATTTATCTATTCGAGGAAACAATATCAATTTCAGTTTTGTGAAGTTGTATAATTAATTTTGTAATTATTTTGATATATGATTTTTTCGTACACACAATTTAGCAATTTGTATACTTTGTGTCTAGTTTAACAGCGTCATATTAAATTTCAAATGTCTTGTAAATAACGTCAAATACATGTCTTTTGTTTCAAGTCATGGCTATATCAGATAAAGCATTCGGACAAGGATGGTTATAAAGTTGCTAGTTGTGTTAGGAATCCGTTAGCCATTAAGGATAAGGTCATGTGGTCTGGGAGTATTAAAATCGAACCAGAGGACAGTGTAGAGCGAATTCCAAAGCAGATGGTAGACAGTGTACAGCGTGTCAAAAGAGTACAGAGTTGGGAGACAGAGGAAGGCGATAAAAGAGCAAAGTATAATGACAAAGTTGATGGAGCAGGTGCTCAACCCGTTCCTATTAATGTTATCCATCCGGTAAGTGGTGGTAACCCTCGCTCTTCGGATCAAAAGTGCGAATCTGTTGTGGATTTAACCAATGAGACCAGGAGTCGTGCATCGTCTCACACAGTGAAAGATAAGGAGAAAGCCAGGTATTTTGCATATTTGTTACAAAAGGTGTTTCCTCCATCAAGAGAGCTTGATCTTCTATTAGTAGATCCAGTGGGCACCAACCCTAATGACGAATCAATGCGAGCTGCATTAATGACCCGACGTGAAAGCAACAATGTAGTCCTATCTCCCGCTGTGTACGATCCTTTTAGTGAGGCAAGTCCTAAGAAAATTGCGAAGCTGATGTCCTTCCTAACTGATGATTTGTAAGTCTTCATTTAGAGTTGTATATAATTTGTGTCTATATTCGGATTTGAGGACTACGATCTATAACTGATTCGTTAATTTTGGTATTCAGGGCTAAAGTACCTTCCACTGGAAATGCCGAATTTTATTTTCGCCTCCTGACCCCTAAACAATTGTGGCCAACTACAACATTCGGGTGGTTATGGGATGCGGTAAGCTTCGTAGCTTAACATTTGACGCAGTTAACTATGGTATACTAATGCGTGATAGATGTCACTCGTGTTGCAGCACATGGTTACATGTATGCATATGTTCCGTAATAGGGGACGCAAACGCCATCCCCATATAAAACAGATCGTATTGCTTTTCTCGATCCTTTGTTTGTTAGTATGTGGGCACTCGAATTCCCTAAAATGGAAGCCTCTAATCAATGGGTTTTTGGAGAAGGTTGTTTTGAGACGTACGTGGGAAGGCTGCCAAAATACGGTATGACAAACAAAGTGTGGGTTGACGATGTAGACACCCTGCTCTTCCCATACAACCTCGATAACAACCATTGGGTAGCCATCGAAGCTGACTTAGTCCAGCGGAGGCTAAGAGTTTACGATAGCATAAACAGCGGTAGAACCGACGAGAGTCTACAAAAGAAGTGCAAACCGTTCGCAAAAGTGATTCCACGCTTGATACAAGCATATAACCGGAGGTACAAAGATGAGCATATCGGGCGGCGGCATTTAGTTACTACCGGGTGAAAACACTCCCACAGAACTATCAACAAGGTGACTGTGGTGTGTACACGTTGAAGTGCTTAGAGTGTATAGCTCTTGGAGTAAATTACACAGGCCTATGTGATGCGGCCATGCCTTCTATTAGGATGAAACTTGCTGCAGACGTGTTTGATGAGGTCCCAGACCGAGACTGCTTTCTCCAACTAGATGCTACGTCGGAGACAGTAGATTATCCGGAAGCTGAGTTCAACTCGGAATCAAAAAGTTGAAGAGGTTCCATGTACATTACTGGAGCAGTATGATTTTGCAAAATTGAAGATTGATTTTACGCGTGTTGCTAATAGAAGATGCGTGTTTGGTCATTATTTTGGTAACATGTGGGATTTGAGGATGTCGTTCTTAGATTTTCCGAGGTCTGGTCACTCAAATAGCTCCTATCGGTTGTTTGTAAACCCTCCTCAGGTGTAGTGTTTTTGTATATTGGAGGGTGTAGATATGTATCATTATGACGTCTTTCTAACCAGTATTAGTATATGTTAGGCCTTTATCAGATGTGTACGTACCATCAACTAAGTAACGGCCTTATTATGGTATGTGTACAGACGTACGTATATTCATATATGTACGTACCATCAACTAAGGAACGGCCTTACTATGGTCTGTGTACAGACGTACGTATATTTATGGTCTGTGTACACACGTACGTGTATTCATCAGTGTACGTACAATCGTTTTTCTACCGTTAATAGACTTTATTTTTATGTGGATGGTTGGTGCTTAGTTTCTATCCATTATGAGCACACTAACTTGTCCCTACTGGTAATCCTATGATATGATGAGCGAGGCAATTAAATTGTATTCAAAGTCAGCGAACCATAATCATCCTATGAGACTGTTACGGATCTTATGGACCACCTGTGTGAAAGTAATAAGTACAACCAGGGAGAATGTTTATTCGCTACTTAATTTATCGGACCAATACCAGCTTCGTAGACGTCCATCGCGAACTTCTTTCGGAAATTGTCAATATTGTTGTCGCAGATCTTCAAGCAATCAGTGATCGGTTTACCCATGCTCAACAGTTCTAAAAACTTCATAGTAAAAGGTCCACAATCTCCCGTCCTCAAGTTTTGTCCTACTAGGCTAACCCTTTCAGCGGTAAATGGATCGACAGGGTAGTTGACATCGATAACCCTCTGAAGTAGGTACGGTATCATCTGACACACCGGCTTGATCCGGGACATTACAAGGGTTTCTCTGGTGTAGGTCATCAAAGGATCGTAAATGGAAACATGTCTCGTTATAAGATTTATGCCCACTCCTACCCAATGCTTAGATTTCCAGTTCATTGGAGCATATATAACGTCGACATCTGTAACCCACTTCAACTTTGGTTCGTGGTGCATCCTTTCCCCATTGACGATGTCAATGAGTACTTCGTCCCATCTGAAATTCCGTTTCGCTGTGCTCCTGTTGAATGCTTGGAACCTTCTTGTCAACTCGTAAAACAGAACGTCGTCCAAAATTACGGTCCTTTGTTTTATCATTTCTTGTCCGTTTTTGTGCCACAGCGTTAGGGCAATCATCTCCATGTGCTGCAGATGCAGTTAAATGCAAACCCGTTGTGGGATTTAAATCCAACAAGAAACCATGAACACACCAAAATCGTGTAGTTAAAGTTTAAAATATGTACCTGACTATGGACCCATTTTTGGGACGATATAAGAGTAGAGAAGAATAGGATATCTGCCTTGCGGAATCCGAAAAGGTGTGTACCCTGTGCAAATTTTTTTATTATGGATACCCTATATTAATGATTGAGGATATCAATATGTCATCGGAGTAATATATACTACACTTACACATTATCTTGTTTTATCAACTCGGTGAATTTGGCGAATTTTCCATCAGCAACATCTTCCATAGGGTCGTATGAAACCGACCCTGCTTTTACCACAATGGCTTCCGATGGTTGACTCGCATGTATCTCCATTATCAATATTTCAGCCCGTCCTGTTTCATCCACAATTATAACCGTCTGCGGCACTAAATTGTCTGACTCACCGGGAATACATTCCTCCCTGGGACTTTGATCTGGTTGACCTCTAGTCTCTTTACAGCCCTCTTCGACATCGCTTTCGTTGGGTATTGCTTGGTCTCCGGCCTAATAAGATGCACGTACATACATTAGTTGTGACGGGAACTGGACCATGTCAGTAGACACTATAAATATGGCAAATATTCGAAATAAATAAAATAAGTTTGCACAATTGGAGGTTAACTGTTGTTTCTATTTGTACATGTCCATCAGTTTTGTTACAGCCCTCCATGCCATCGCTTTCAATTTGTAGTGCTTGGACTCCGGCCTAAGAAGGTGTACGTACATAGATTCATACTTACGTACACAAATGTCACAAATACTCAAAATCATCAAAGTTAGACACTTGCCTCTTGTTCACCGTCAACTGCAGTTTCATTTTCTACAGGTATTTCGGTTTTGTTACAACCCTCATCTGACTCGCCTTCCTGACGTCTTATGTCCCCTCCGTTACTGTTAAACCAGTCGAGTTTCCCGCCTTCTTGATGCAGTTCTTCCCCATCCTCCTATTCAAAATAATGAAACTTTTAAGACGCGTGTAACTAGTAGGTCCGTTGCTATAAGCAAAATTTTGCACACGTGTAGATTAGAGGAGATAAACAAATAACCGAATATATATGAAACCCACAGATGGTTAACCCTTTTATGGTTACTTCCTGACCTACCATTTTGTTACAATGCAGATCAGGTCCCATTTTAGTATTCAGCTGCAGCAATATCTGTTCAATTAAAGGTGGACAATGCTTTATTACGAATTTAGTGTTGTAATCTCCATTCCGTGTCAAATACTTACATCGGATACGAGTTTAGTTGGTGATAACTCGACAGCAATGTCCCCCGCCTCACAATCTTGGCGACATTCATTAACTCCATTGTCCGGGGATGGTTCGTTCAGACCACTTACAGTGTGTTGACCATCTATGGCATCCTTCGAACCATCATTATTCCGATCACCCTGTGCACACCACGAGAGCAACATAAATTAATATATGTAAGTAGTGAGAAAATTACTACCCTTAAGCTATTTGTCATATCAACCTTAGCGTTGGCAGCGCATCCCTGTTTCGACCTTCTCTCCCTTTTTTTCATAACCATTACTGAACTCATTCTTGTAAACTTTATAGTTTTCCCTCTTTTTTTTTTTGAATACTTCTTCTCTGAAACTGTATGCGAAGCATCAGAAGGTTCCCCATGTTCGTTTCTTTTAACCTCTAATAGTGCAGCTCTTATCTCCTTGCGGATCTCTGTACGTACGAAATTCTCCATGTTTGCCTGATTTTCCTTCATCGAGCTTCTTGTTTCCTGTAGAACCGGTTTAGTTCCGCCTTAAACCTTTCAAATTGGTCATCGTCCAAACGTTCATGAACAACGTGCGTACCCCCGGTCGCGCATCAGTTCTCGTCCTCTTCTCTTTCTCCATGTCAATTGTTGCGGTGTCTGTTCTTTTCCTCTTCCGACAGTCAACTGTAACTATATCACAAATTAACCATTAATTTTTAAAAATTTAACTTTATACGTGTATCCCTTTGTAATGTATAAATGTTTTTAATACCTTTCTCTTCGGGACGTGTCTGTTTTGGACACCTATCATCACCTCCCATCCATATTGCCTCATCCCATTTGTGGCCTGCTTTAATAAGATTTTCAATGTTGTCAACTTGATGGTCTTCCTCTTCGTCACGCCACGCCAATTCTCGACTACCACAATGCTCCCCACTACCAACCATCCGTCTAATAACCACCTATAATATGTTTACAAAAATATATACATTTTACGGAACTTATAGATTCAGGTCGTATACGTATTATATCTGATAGACAAGGGATATGTACATACCTCTTTAGCAGCCTCGCATGCGAAGATGTCTGCTGTCTTGATTGGCCGCAGTTTAGCCAGATTGTGGATCGATCTTTGATTAAACGCCTGATCTTGAACGTCAGATGGTACTAATCTTGCAATTGCAGGGACAGAATGGAAAGCCAGCAGCTGGAGTGCTAGAGGAAATCCATGAACAGCTACTGATTGTTGCTTGAAAGTTTTTACTAAGCTGTCTACGTCTGCTTGACATTTAAATCCTGTTATACTCTCCAGCGTCCGTTCAAATGACAACCTTCCCCATGGATATTTAAAAAAAAATCAATATTCTTGGTCATCTCCACTGTCTTCGGATCTGGTTTTACTGGTTGCGTGGCGCATGTTAGAACTCCATCAACTATTATAATCAGCGCTAAAGCTAGTTTCTGCCACGTTTCCATTTCATCAGTCTCCAACCTTTTTACCAACTCGGAGATCGTTGGTTCCATGTTTTCCCCGAATAGAACCTCCCAAACAGTCTTACATCCTTTATCCGTTTTTGTAGCTCTTTTCACATCTCTCTTTTTAGGATAATTCCCACATTCGAGCCCTGTCAACTCTGCAAATTCCTGTAAACCAAACTTGATTGGATTGCCACCAAACACAATCCACATCTCATGCCGCTTTTTGGTCACCAATTGACGGCAAACAAATCCATGAACAAGTTTCCCGGAGAACGAGATCTTGTTAGCAGGGATACGAAATAGCTGCCCAAATGGAGACTCTAACAAGTTTTCCATTTCCTTTGTTCCACTCAGCACCCTCGATATTGTAGAAAGATATTCCGGTTTTGAATACGCATTTATCTTCGTTTTGAGAGGGTAACGGTCAAGAGCAAATAACCTCCTCGGTAGATCCAAGCTCAATTGAGGAACGATCTCTCCACCCTCGGGATCCATCCTATCACCACAAAGTAACCCTAATATCATATTAATATGTACGTACACTAAACCAATTAACCCTAATACCAATGTCTACCAAAGTTCACTTCTGTTGACGATTAGGGTTATTTAGCCTCTGCCCGCCGCAAATACAAAGCTATTCATTGATTTCACATCCTGGGCTACTCAAATCGCTACTTAATTGTAATTGCTATATACTCTTCCAACGTAATATAGAATTTGGGGGAACAATCCCTCTTCCAATTTAAAGTAGGAAGTGAAGACAAACACTTACCTTCTGATTCAAAACCGGTGATGATAGAGGGATCGAAACTACTCGCCTTTTTCTGATTTCACCCGACCTCTGTAATCTCTTCTTCCTTAAATGTTCCGTCGCCTACTTGTAGGGAGTGTCGTTTTGTAGTACTTATCCCAGATCTAAACACCTTGATTCAAGAAATTGGGAGGTAAAACAACCCTATCGGACAGAAGATACCGCCGTCGCAGCTGAGGCGTGAGTTTTCCGTCTATTAGCAATAAAGAAGATTTTGCCTCTACTACTAAAGTATTTAAAAATAATTTTTTTTATACACAGTGCAATGGCTTTAATTATTTTTTATTTATTCATAATATACAGTTCTTCCACGTTATTGGTTCCTTTGCACTATATATCAGCCTTTATCTGTGAGTTTATACCAGATGAGATCTATTCCTTGATGTTTTATAAAGTTTTACATTGAGTTGGTTTGTTAAATGAACCTATATATTTTCCGTCTATATATAACGTCGACTATAGGGTCATAATTAAGTGTTGCATGCGATGTATCGTCTTCGCTTAACCGGCTGTTACACGTGTCAATTATCTAAATGCTATGTATCTGTCTGGATTGCAGTCACGACGTTTGAAAAACCACAATATGATACATCCGTTTGTGTTTGTTCGCTGCTTATATAAGAAGACAAATTCACATTTCGTCTCTCAAAAACCAAAATATCACATCGATAAGTAAACATAAGTGCAACAAAGTCATGGTGCATTTCGACAGGCTATCCGATCTCCAGACGTGGCGATCTGATTGGAAGGTTTCTGTTAAGATCATCCGCAAGTGGAGAAAGAGAGAAGCGAACATCGTCACCTTTGAAATGGTTGTTTCGGATGTTTTCGTAAGTGACTCGTCTCATCATCATATTATATGCACTTAATATTAAATGATACATGTACATTATGGTTGAACTTTTTCCCCACCGTAGGGAGATAAGATGCAGGCAACAATCAGCGAGGACCTGTTGCCCCAGTTCTGTGCGGAGATTGAGGAGGGTTTGTGGAAAACCTTCTCTAATTTCGTCGTCACTGACGACACATCCGCTGTGAAGGTCGTGGCTTCCAACTACCGGATCAAATTCACTGCTGACACGGTTGTGGACAACATTCGTTGCTTGTCGACCAATCACTACATCGATTACGTCCCCTTCGACCAAATTTACGAACGATGGCCTCCTTGGACCCAGAACTGCTGCTTAGGTAACGTTGCATTGTGTTGTTCCGGTTTGTAATATCATATCCAGTACCATAATTCTAATGACATGACACCATAGACACGATGGGGCAAGTTACTGACGTCGAACGAAGAATATTGGTGGACGATCCAACTGCTCCACGTTTTGCCGAGAGAACCCGGTTGATACGGTTTTCATTGACGAATCTTGAGTGAGTCGTTTTTGCGATTATTAGCTTTCACACACTTTAAAGATATATCGGGATATTAACGTAAGGTGTCTCTGTGTGTAGGGGTCATCACTTGCCATGTGTGGCGTATGATGAGATGGTCGATGATTTCGTCCGCAAATTATGGCTATGCGGAGGCAAACCAGTTGTAGTCTTGCGATTCTGGAGGCCCAAGTTTAAGGATGGAGGTACTGATTAGGCAAACGTGTTTAAAACAATTTACCTTTTAAATATAAGATTACTGCATAAAACTAATTTTGGTTACCCTTTTTCCTTATTTTTCCACACCGCAGGAGGGATGGAAGTGGTTAGTCAACCGGGTGTATCTAAAGTGATATTTGAACCACCCTTCCCTGAGGTTAGAGATTTCAAACTCCGGTTGGAATACTTCGACCAGCGCGAGCCGAGTCAAGACGATTCGTAGCCTATGTTTCCATTTGTCAATGTTGCTTACATTATAAACATCTAAACCACATTGCTGAACTCTTTATATTATCTTTATTACCTACATCCAAACAATCTATCTAACGTGGATAGGAATATTTTGATGTCAAATGTTTGTGTGTAATACGCATGGTTAATTATATATATTTATTTTAATTTGGTTAGCATGTTCCTAATACTGCCAACCTTTAATGTTAGACGTATGTGTACAAACGTGTACAAATGTTTATGATTAATTGGAAGGGTTTGGTCGATAATATTAAGACGACAAGGTTCCAAACAGTTTTTTTTTTAGACGACAAAATATGTCACTAAACCAAATATAACGTTTATAACTTGATTTCAAACAATTAACCCACAACCCAAAATACTACTCTAATAAAACGAAAGCTACATTAAGAAATAGGTCATTGTTGCTAGTATAAACAAAGTCGCAACAAACACATTGGTCAGTTGAAATTTCATAATTAATCCATCACTCTTATACGCAATCAACGTCTTCATCCTTTCCAACTCCATCTGATTTTCCTTGTGCATATTTAAGATGTTAGCAATGTCCTCTTTTTGTGCCTGAAGCGTTTCACGCAAATTCAAACTACTTAACTTTAGAAAATCTTCCTTCACTGTTTTCAGTTCCTCCATCATAGCTTCATCCCACCATTTAAAAATGTGATAGTCCCCATCCTGCATTAATTTAAAAATATTCTCTTACTAGAAAGGTTAAGTTATGCGAATAAATCTGATCTTTAATCAACCTCGGCGAAACTGTAAATCACTTACCTCTCTATTTCTACAAGTGTAGTGAAGCCTCCCTGGGTTTGTCCTCGTAAAAGAAGGTTGTAGGTTTGGCGTTTCCCCACAGTAACAAACAGCCGGGATCCCATACTCCGCATCGTCATACTCGACTGGACTCGTGTTTGGCAAAGAAGACATTAAGAACGAAACTGATAACGTAATTGAAGGAGTGAAAATAAATAAAAGAGGAACTTTAAATTATTATCCGAATATCCAACTCTCAAAATCTAATCCAACATATACAAAAGCGGCTCTCTCTGTTTCCCCCAAATCAGTTCAATGAACCCTAATTTCCTGAATCTTATAATATATCTATTATATTCGGTTGGCCTTTTATAGAACTTTATGTATTGTGTCGTTTTTGTATTGAAAAACAACATGAACTTTTACAAGTTGTGTCGTTTTGCCAATAGTTGCGAACGGCGTCGTAAGCTTGATACAGTGCCGGTCCTTTAATAAAGCCCGTAAATCAAGGGCTTTATGATACATATTATATTAGTGATTTTAGGGGAATCAATATCATAAAAGGTGCGGTGGTACATTGGTAGGATTGGACTTCATTGTCCTTCAGTGTCACGAGTTCGAGCCCTTGTAAAGTTGTATAAGGAACTTTTTTCCTACTGTTTGTTAATGGGCAAAACTGGTTGGGCCGGCACTGTTGATAGTTTTTGTGTTTACCCGGTGAAACTAAGTACACGTCGTCTATATGGATGGTTCGAAGCTAGGAAATTGCCATTTTACAATTTTTTTGTTAATATAAGGAGCAGTACGACATCTAGTACACATTTTTCGAACAAAAGGAGCAAAACGAGCAAAACGTCAGATATTGGCATACACGTTAATTAACATCTTCATTACATAGTAATTTTAATTATCTAATGAAACATACGTGGCGAGGAGAAACAGCAACACAGAAGGGAACCGACGATACACCTAGAGGATTTCACATATAGATTTGCCCACCCACCACACTCCGCAATTTACACAGATGATGTCATAATAACTTGTGTCGGTCGATAACCTGCCCCATCTCAAACAACTAGTCGTGGCACAGTCCGGGAAGGGATCAACGAACTGGAGGGATATACAAAAGAATCTTTGTACGTGTTTTTACGCGCCGTCTTAAACACACTCAACCGTTGGAACAGATCTTCCCCGATAAGCCGTACTCCCTCTGATTCGAGTGGATAGTGATGTGCATCAAATTGGTGAAGAAAACGAACCGCCATCTGCTCGTCCCCATATAACATAGAGAAAATTCCACATGCGAGAGTGGACTCGGCATCTTCGGGAACGTTCTTTTTAATAGTGCGATACCGCGCTCAATGTCTTGCTCCTCGGCAACGATCCGTAGCCCCTCGTTGTAGATTGCTATTGTGTTCCCTGCGTCCAAGCATCTTTCGAAAATACGCCTGTGAATCCCTTCTTCCTGAAGTTCACCATTTGGCTTCCTTGTCGTTTGGAATGAAGAAGGATGTTCACAGATTTCGTAGATGCTGGCAACCTTCAGAACTTCTCGTGCAAGCACCGCATCCACTCCTCGCCGACCAGCCGTAAATAATGGGCGTGCTCGCCATAACCCATCAACTACGAGATGCGTGGCTATTTTTATCAAGATCTCGTCTGGCAGATCAATCTTCTTACGGCTAGAAGTCGCCATTTTTTGGGAGTTAATAGCAATATGTGCAGTATGTGCAGAACCAAATAGACGGAAACCGCCGCTAATAAAACCTACGATGTGAGAGGTGGTGGGGGAGTTAGGCGAAAATCGTGGGAATTTATAAAAGTTTATATATGACGTCGTTTTAAATTACCCTATTGTTAACAACTTAATTACGAAGGAACCCATTTTAGGTTTATGAGCTCTCATGCACGCCTACTCGATTATAATTACTAAAACAAATTAGTAGTGCGAACCACGTGTCACTTTCGTGTTATCGGATTTCAAATTCATTATATTCGTATTCGTTTAATATCGGCTGTATCTCAACCATCAGCTAACCCTAAGCCTAGACTATGACATTTGTAGGTTCTCTGATGTGACAACTTCGAAGAGAGTCGTATTTATTGTTGCTTTAGATATGATACTTTTCTCATCATTATGTTTAGGGTGATGTGTATCCAGTTACGTAATTATCATCACTTCCTCTCAAGTAGATCATTCCAGAGGGTGCTATTCACTAGTATTGATTGTACGAATATTTAAGCTTCTGTACGTAGACGACTATCGATGTATATTATGACTTCCAACGTACATCAACTATGGTGTGGGGAATAAATTATCTTTCTGAAAAGACAATACAAAGATTCGTCTTATTATTAGGAGATAGTAGAAGCATTCAGTCATTTCTTTTATTTTATTTAATGTCCAAGAAGAAATAAACATTTACTAATATTTTTGTGAAATAGCTACTAATAATAACAATTTTAATAAAACTCTCCCTATTATTTTCTATCTTAATTTCAACAATTATTCGAATATTGAATAAATAGGATAGAGTACGTTGTAATAATAAAACCATTGTACATATTCTCACGAAATTAAACAAATATTTAAAATAGAAAACAACATTTGACACTTTCATTCCTCATTCCGCGGACAGTCTGACGAACGTCCGTGCAGATTCTGTATGGGTTCCGGAGCTTTCTCCTTCCTGGGCAATTGTTTCAATTGTTGTCCCATCGTGTCCCATCACATTGTTAATGTAGTGTTTTGCAGCAAACTCACTTCTATAAGTTTAAAAATTAAATGTACATGTGAGACTCTGAACAGATAAGAACACATACGCTTTCATACCAATTATTAATATAATATCAACTTACATCTCCTTGTGATGTCCAAGTCCTTCGAAATCTGCTCGAATGAAGAATTTAGAAGACGCTTCGGTGTGTACAAGACATGGTACGCCTACACACAATTACGTAATTGAGTTGCTAGACAAATTACATGTACTTGCTTCTATCATAATATCAATTTCATCTGACGTACCTTCATAACTCCCAACCTTAAAGAACCGGAAGACACAAAACACTGGCTCGGATTTGTGGAAAACAAATGACATCCCTTTGATTCCCAATCAGAGAGGAATTGATGGGCATAGAATTTTGTGAGACGACATTTGACACTTTCATTCCTGCATTAACGCTCAGTTGCTTTCCCATTTAAACCTATGAAATTCAAATATATATATATATATGTATATTACTATGTGTATAGCATAATAGGTACTTAACCTGCCATTCAGGAGAGTGAAGACAACTTCAATACACCTGCCATCGAACCGTCTTCTTATGACGTCCACATTTACGATGCACCCACAAACATCTAACGGGGGAAAATAAAATGTGGATGTAACGTTTATTTTGTACTTTTGCAAATGATACACTTAAAAGTAACGTCCTCAACTGACCAAACGACCACTAAATGAATCTCAGCAACCATCGCAAGTTAATAATTCCACGAACATAAATATATACATATTAAAGAAATTATAGATAAAACATACCGAAAGAAACGGGATGAGTAACTCTGCCACGAGTTTGAGATTATAGATAAAACATACCGAAAGAAACGGGATGAGTAAAGAAATTATAAATATATATATGTTTCCCTCAATTCGAAACCCTGTACCATAATTGTGATAAACACTTCAAGAGATGGTTTAATCGGGCTTGTTTTAAATAATATTCGGTTATTAGCGGTTTGAGATTTACAAGCAGAGTAAAGGTAGATCAAATATTTAGCTTTTCTAGATTAAGGGTGAAGAGCATAATAATAAGGTATACAATTTATGCATGTCTTTCTCATGCATTAACCACAAAAAGACAAATAAACTGCAGTTAAAAAGTAATATCTATCTTGAACAGCAACATATTGGATTTAAAAAGTTAGAGAACTCGTGTAATATTATTTGTAAAATATGCTAGTACGGAAACGTGTCTTTTTCTACAAACCGGATTTGAGACAAAAGATATACGAACTACACAACTTTCCAATTTGACGTCCGGAACAGCCAATAGCTATAGCATTAAATGCGACAAGTACATGCAGGGATTTGACATCTTCTTTTGTGTAAAATCATTATTACTTATATTTTGAAATGACTATTATCTCATCATAGTGTTTACTGATCACTTTTTAAGCAAGTAATAATTATAAACTTTGCCGAACGAGTACAGTATATATTTCTGGTTACCGAGACGACGAGAGAAAAACCTTTATCGTGTGAATCACTATGATGTTGCGTAAGCATTACGTACACCTTTTCCCAACTAATTACTCTGTGTAACTTTATTCTTCAAGCCGCATTGTGCTAAAAGGACACGCAGAGTAATTATATTGTACAGTATATATACAAATTTCACAACCTACCTCCTTTATTGTTGAAGCATATATAATAGCTCCGATAACGAAATCTCAAAAAAGAAAAATGCCGAAAGCACACAATAAGCTCCCATATCTCCCTGATGATATTTTACTCGAAATCTTTAGGCTTCTCGCAGTAGATGGGCTGTCGCACCTTGCTCCAATTTTGAAGTCGGGTCGGCGAGGACTGAAGACGGTGCTCGACCCCTATGTTCTAAAGGATGCAAACATCTACAACATCTGTTGGGATCCGATATTGATCCAAACGTCAGACGACCCAAATGGTGGCCCTCAAGATAAAGGGATTCATAGGCGTATATTCAAAAATGCTTTAAAGCTGGAAACGAAGTTGCAATCTACTACGAGGGCCTCCGGATTGTTTCGGAGGAGAGAGACATCAAGCGAGCCATTTCTGTTCTATCTCGTAACGTTCCGCGGACGCTGAGGCAACACTGGCATGCGGTATCTTTTCTATTTTATATGGAAGCGAACAGATGGCGGTTCATTTTCTTCACTTATTTGATGCACATCACTTTCCTCTCAAATCGCATGGGGTCAGATTTGTAGGCAAGTCTGTGTTTCGCCTGTTGTTTACATACCAGGTGGCAATTCAAAACACGTACAAGGATACATTCGTCTATCCATCTACTCACCTCATCCCTAACCCGGACTGTGCCGCCATTTGTTGTATCCAATCCGGTTTCTTCTCTATAAACTTTCGAGATTACGACATCTTCTGTACTAATTGCGGACTTTGGTGGTTGGCGAAATCTATATGTGAGATCCTTTAGTTCTATAATCTCCAATGTATAAATATTAAAGTTTTTTTTATTTTTTAGTGTTTTAATGTGCTGTTGTATACGTCTGGTACGCACATGTGAACTTATATGAGCGGTCGTACGTACATCGAAAATTTGTAGGGTATGTTATTAAATAAAACAAGACGTACGTTGATTACATACGTTGATTCTTAAAAAAACTCCGGCATACACCGGATAACGGTTCGGGGACCCAAAAAGAAAAAACAACCATCAAGTACATAATATTTATACATTAACCTATTTGAAAACGTCGTCACTAAGGTTAATCCGCAAAAAAATAAAAACATGAAAAGAGGATCTTAAAAGTACGGGCGCAACTCCTGTGCATACCAGTAGAAAAACAGGACTTACACCCGGTGAGGTAGCTACTGCAAGTACACCTACGGTGGAGGAAACGAGAAGGCGACGATATCTCTATCAAACGGCGACCACCGAGATGGAGGTTCGCAACATGGTACATAACCAGGCCAGCGACTTCAACGGCGGTGTTCATGTGAGGGACCATGAACCAGAAAATGTTGCCAAACGCCTCGGCCTCCGTCACTTGGCCGGTAAACGTTGCGAACAGCACATAAGCAAAATTCGCATACGGATCCGTTGGTGCAAAATAGCGTAGCTTTGCCATACCTTCAGCAAAGGTGGGGAGTTTGAAGCTAGCCTGACGCCCTCAAGATAGTTCGCTACGATGTGGCCCTGTATAGGAGAAGCTCAAAGTAGGGCCTGAACTTAGACTCCATAGTGATGAACCGTGGCCACGTGATGAACGGACGAAGTTGAACAGTTTGGAGGTCGACAGTGTTCAGCGCCTCGACCAATACGGGGATAGGAGTGACAGATACGGGAATAAAATTGACAAGGAGGCTTGTAGGGTTTGGCAGCTTGATGGGCAGGAATATCTCGAAGGAAGGGGTGTTCATTGTTTTTTTTTTTTTTTTTTTTTATCTTGGAGACGATATGGGCTGTGGATGGTATTTGCTGTGTGTAGGGAATAAAACATCTTCTTACGTACACACATCTATATATAGTGAGAACAGTGGTAATTTTATTTTTACTATAACAGGTAATTAACTCGGTGGTATTTAACAGTAAAATGTACTGATTGTATAGGAATATATTTATATAAAAATGTAATGATTCAATTATGTGTTATTAGACACGCCAAAAGTAGCCAACAAGCTATGTTGGTTCTTTGGTACTCGTGTACGTATATAAGTAAAATTCACTTATATGGACGTCAAATCAGTTTGCATTAAAAATAGCAACATGTCATTGCATTAAATACGCAACTATTAGATACAAACATATTGTTAATTTCCTATATTATATATTAGATATAGTGGTTTCAATTGTAAGTATAAAAGGGTAATATTCAATTCGAGCTACACGTGCATGTAACTGTTGATGTAGGTCTTAGCCATGTATCGTACAGAATAAGATATTCGATAAACTATTAGTTTTACTAAACCCTAATAGGCAGTTATCACATCTAACAAAGTTCGTGGTTACCTTTATTAGCTTGACTTATTCTGCTAAGAGTAGTCGCTGACAAAATACTTCGTTAAATATTAAAATCAGAATTGATAGGATATAAGGTGTACACGGAAACGAGGAAATGCAAACATGTTTCGTTTTAAAACTACCAAAGCATTTGACTAATTCGGCGAGCGCACCACCAGATTGTGCATTTCCTGCAACGATGCTTGTAAGGGCCACCATACGGCGTACGTATTTCTTCCTGATTGAAAGCGCGCATTTTAGTGCGCACTTAGGAGTTGTTATTTCCCCAACATCAGGGTAGTCAAAATACCCACCATAAGTTGTATTGTGTGATGCTCCATAGTGAGTAAGCTCAGTGATGAGTTCTTCACACATATCTCCAACCTCTTCGGAGTCAAGTGGGTAGTGTTTTATAGAAAACAGCTGAAGCAAATGACCCGCCTGGACTCCGGACCCTTTACAGATGCACAACATGGCAGACGCAAGAGTAGCGTCGGCATGTGTTGGTACGTTACGCAGGAGTAAATTTACGGCCCCTTCAAAGTTCCCATCTTTTGTTGCAAGCCGAAGGCCTTCATAATATATGGCCGTTGGATTTTCCGCTTGAAGGCACCTTTCAAAAACTTCCGGTGTCGACCACCAAACATGATATCATCGGGGTCACTGCACATGTTGAAGATGTTTGCCTCTTTCAAGACGTCGCGACGGTAAACTATAGTTTTGCCTCTATTTCCCGAACGTAGGAGTGACTGCATGTACCACCAGTGTTTTGCTGCCATTAGTTTAGCTATTCGCGCCAACAGATCGTCAGGAAGATTTGGGTTGGTCATATTTGTAGTGAAAGTATTATGTGCACATTTGTAATGCAAACGATTTTATAATACAATCGTTTGATATGGTTGGGGAAGTATTTGGTTTGGATATAAATGATACTTGATATAACTGCGTGACAAGATGGCGAGGTGACATCAAACCACTAATTATTAAGATTTTAAAACATCCACTAACAAAGTAGATGGAGTGTCGTTTTGAGAATCTTAATGGGCCGTTAATATTTTAGGCCTCTTTACATCATAACAATATATGATCCCCCACATCCCCTATTAGTATACACGTGTCATAACCATATTACGGGTTTGAAGTCTACTACTATAATCTACTATCTCAATCTCGATTATTCACTACCCGCTCAGCTTAACGTCAATTGTCAGACATGACATCAGTTGGCAACTGCGATGTGACAACTGATACCCGCAAAAGTCTTGTATGGGAAGACGTAGAAGAGTTGTTTAAGGGATGTGACTTATATGTCATCGATGTGTCTTGATGAGTACGTTTAACATGATGTGTTTGTAATCATTACGAAGTTACGAAATCTGGTCACAGTGAGAACTAAGGGTGTGAACAAATAATATATTCACACGTGGTTCGTATTTAGGCTATAGTTTGACCTCTCTCTATGTCGAATTATGTGCGTTCTAGTAACTTGTATTAGTATTAAACAAAATAGGAAAATCAAATTATGCATAACGCGGATTTAAAAAAAAAAAACTTAAAGGGGACTTATGCATGTCGCCGTTCATTGCCATAATTATTAAAAACCCTGCAACTCCCAACTACAACTCTCCCTTTATTTACAGTACCCTCCACAAGTTACAACACATACGAAACATTGTTTTAAAAAATCAAGTGAAAATGACGACTGCAACTCGAAAAATGCCTGATATACCCGATGATATATTGATTAAAATCCTCGGCTTTCTCGCAGTTGATGGTTTGGAGTACCTCGCTCCAATACTGAAGGCAGGTCATCGAGGTGTAGAAACGGCGCTCTCTCCCAAGTTTTAAAGGTTGCTAACATCTTCAGCTTATGCTGGGATACGACGAGGATTCAAGCACCACATCACCCAAATGGTAGAGTCCAAAATGAAGGGATCCACAGGCGTATCTTCGAGAAATGCCTACTTGCTGGCAACCCTCGTGCAATTTTTTCGAAGGTTTCCGGGTTGTTGCCGAGGTGGAAGACATTAAGGAAGGTATCGCAATTCTAACACGTATCGTTCCCGCGGAATGTATACCGACACTCGCTTGTGGGTTTTTCGATGTTAGATGGGAACTGCGAGATGGCTACACATTTTCTTCAACTGTTTGATTCACATCACTACCCACTTAAATCTCTACGAGCAAGGTTTCTGGCCAAGGCGGTGTTCCGGATGCTCTGTAGATATCAGACGGCGCGTGTAGACACATACAGGGGCAAAATCGTCTATCCTATTGCTCCCTTTATCCCTGATCGTGAATGTGCTAAATTGTGTTTATTGGAGCATGGTTTCTACTCTCTCAACTATCAAGATTATGACATTGTCTGCAAAAATTGCGGCCTCTGGTGGTTGTTGAATGCTATGTCCGAGATCCTGTAGTAATTTTTTTCATAATATGTTTCGCCGTAAATTTAATATCTAACGAATTTCCTGTTGTCAACGCAGTTCTTATATCTTCTAGAATCCTTCTACGGCCTATCATTATTATAAGAACGCGGAATCTATCGCTACTTAATATGTTGTTTACGAAAGCTAAGAGGTTGGGTGCCTAAATGTGACCATCGGAGATGATTTATGAATATAAAACTATATAACTCGTACCTTCACTTTGCAAGATCACTTAAATAGGATAGTAAGACGTTAACAACCTGAAAGATGTTAGTGTAATAACAACGTTTTAAATTTCTGTGTACGTTCAAGAGTAAGTACGTTTAGTGTACGTACAAAAGTTTATAATTTAAGCAAATATGGCGAGGTGACATCAAACCACTAATTATTAAGATTTTAAAACATCCACTAACAAAGTAGATGGAGTGTCGTTTTGAGAATCTTAATGGGCCGTTAATATTTTAGGCCTCTTTACATCATAACAATATATGATCCCCCACATCCCCTATTAGTATACACGTGTCATAACCATATTACGGGTTTGAAGTCTACTACTATAATCTACTATCTCAATCTCGATTATTCACTACCCGCTCAGCTTAACGTCTATTGTCAGACATGACACCAGTTGGCAACTGCGATGTGACAACTGATACCCGCAAAAGTCTTGTATGGGAAGACGTAGAAGAGTTGTTTAAGGGATGTGACTTATATCTCATCGATGTGTCTTGATGAGTACGTTTAACATGATGTGTTTGTAATCATTACTAAGTTACGAAATCTGGTCACAGTTGTACGTAACAACCACAGTTTGAACTAAATATGTTTATATATAATTATTAAAAACCCTGCAACTCCCAACTACAACTTTCTCTTTATTTAGAGTACCCTCCACAAGTTGCAACACATACGAAACATTGTTTTAGAAAATTCAAGTGAAAATGACGACTGCAACTCGAAAAATGCCTGATATACCCGATGAAATATTGATTAAAATCCTCGGCTTTCTCGCAGTTGATGGTTTGGAGTACCTCGCTCCAATACTTAAGGCAGGTCCTCGAGGTGTAGAAACGGCGCTCTCTCCCCAAGTTTTAAAGGTTGCTAACATCTTCATCTTATGCTGGGATCCGACGAGGTTTCAAGCACCACATCACCCAAATGGTAGAGTCCAAAATGAAGGGATCCACAGGCGTATCTTCGAGAAATGCCTACTTGCTGGCAACCCTCGTGCAATTTTTTCGAAGGTTTCCGGGTTGTTGCCGAGGTGGAAGACATTAAGCAAGGTATCGCACTCCTAACTCGTAACGTTCCCGCGGAACCTTTAGCAACACTCGCTTGTGGGTTTTTTCGATGTTAGATGGGAACTGCGAGATGGCACAACATTTTCTTCAACTGTTTGATTCACATCACTACCCACTTAAATCTCTACGAGCAAGGTTTCTGGCCAACGCGGTGTTCCGGTTGCTGTGTAGATATCAGACGGCGCGTGTAGACACATACAGGGCAAATTCGTCTATCCTATTGCTCCCTTTATCCCTTCTCCGGAATGTGGTCGATTGTGTTTATTGAAGCATGGTTTCAAAAACAAATGGTATGAAGAGGTGGAAGACATTGGATGCAGAAATTGCGGCCTCTGGTGGTTGGCGAAATCTATGTCCGAGATCCTTTAGTTATATTATCTCTGTAGATGTTTCGCCCTAAACGTAATATGTAACGAATATCCTGTTTTCAACGCAGTTCTTATATCTTCTATAATCCTTCTACGGCAACTAAATCCGTTTACAATGTCTCCCTGTTGTAGTACCATTTTGGTTCATGTAACACGTAGGTTGTATCCAAAATAAGAACGCGGAATCTATCGCTACTTAATATGTTGTTTACGAAAACTAAGAGGTTGGGTGCCTAAAACTCATACCTAACCACTTATATATAATACTAAGACGTACACAACCTGAAAGATATTAGTGTAATAACAACGTTTAAAATTTCAGTGTACGTTCAATAGAATGTACGTTTAATGTACGTACAATAGTATATACTTTAAGGCCTTGTACGTATTAGATTTTGCAATTTGCGTGTTCGTAGAATGGGATGGAATAGTTGAGGCATTATCTCCCTTTATGCAATTATTGTTTGGGTGAGCAAAACCCCTTTATGCAAATTAATTATAAATATATCCGGTGACGCAGATTCTTCTATTTCGTATTAGTATATACGTGGCGCCACCATAATAACGGATGTCAAATTCGTTATACACTACTTAGACAATTATTTCTCTTAAATTCCGCTAGGCTCTACTTAGGGTAGACATGACAGCAGTAGGTTGAAAGAAGTGACAACTCCTACCCCCAAGTCGTGTTATCTCAGCGTGATGTGATTTATATCTCAGCGAGTTTTACCCTAAACAGTAGTAAGTGACGTTTGTCTCGGCGCATTACAACAATAAACGGGTAGGGTGTTAGCTTAAATACGTATCTCGTTAGCGTTCTATAAATTATAATTACCAGACCCACCGAGTGCAACCTGAACTTTGTGTTCTTCAAACACCCTTCTGTACAAGTTGTAGTTCCTACTGAAAAATCACAGCAAGATGGCGTCTGCGTCTCAAAAATGCCTCATCTACCAGATGAGATGTTGATTATCATCTTCGGGTTTCTCGCAGTTGATGGTTTGAACTACCTAGCTCCAATAGTCAAGGCAGGACCTCGAGGAGTCAAAACAGCGCTTAGGCCTCAAGTTCTCAAGGATGCTAACATCTCCAGCATTACTTGCCATCCTTCTTGGTTCCAAAAATTACATCATCGAAATCGTAGAATAAAAGAGGAAGGGATGCACCGGCGTATCTTCGAAAAATGCCTTGACGCTGGGAACGAAAAGGCAATCTATTACGAAGGTCTCCGGGTTGTTGCCGAGGAAAGCGACATTGAGGGAGGTATTGCACTTCTAAGTCGTAACGTACCCGCAAGAGATGATGCCACACTAGCATGTGGATTTTTCTATGTTACATGGGAACCTCGACATGGCGGGTCATTATATGTACCTGTTTTTGGAATACCACTACCAACTAAATACAACTCAAACAAGGATTTTGGGCAGGGAGTTGTTCATGTTGCTGGGTAGATATCAGACGGCGCGACAAAACACGTACAAGGATACATTCGTCTATCCGATAGCCCCTTTGATCCCTTCTCCGGAATGTGCTAAATTGTGTTTATTGGAGCATGGTCTGTACTCTCTCAACTATCGAGACTATGACATGGTGTGCAACAATTGCGGCCTTTGGTGGTTGGCGAAATCTATATCCGAGATCCTTTAGTTATATTATCTCTTTAGATGTTTCGCCCTAAACGTTTCATCTAAATGCCTTCTGTTATAAACGCAGTACCAATATCTACGTCATAGGCTTTACGCGAACTGAATCCGGCCTTTTGTTTCAATGGTTTTCTCTTCTACTTATTTTTAAGCATGTACCACTTGATGTTGTTTCCTTTCCTTTTGTAACTGTTCTATCTTGCAAAAGAACTATACACAATAGATATATCTGCCAATTGTCTATGTACAACAAAGTGTGTGTGGGTACATGGGTCCTTACGTTTGGTACGAGAAATGTATAGTTTTGTTACTACTGTGCATTCGGTTGGTGAAGTCGGGAAGTGTTCACATCCCTATGATTTCAAGGTATCGGGCCTCAATTTTGATAAGCCCATTAGGTATGGATTTGTTGTTTATTTCTTGAACTCAAACAACATTCGGTCAAATTTAATAAGCCCATTCGAATGCACATCAGAAGGCCTCAATTTTTAGAGTTTGAGTTGAGAACCCTTTTAAAAATTTCAAAAATTACATCGGCCTTACTGAGAAAAACAATTTAAAAGTAAACAATACAATTTCCTTTCGCATTGGGCCTCAAATGTTGCTGGACCGGCAATTTATTGGGTTTTAATACGTAAACTACGAATTAAAGTAAATTTGAAATATAAACCCGAAGAAAAACAAAGAAAGCCAAGAGTCGCGACGTTTTGTTTTATTTAAATAGCATCACCCTCTCTCCTTTCCAAACCCAGGGTAGACACGAGTAACTGGATCTTATCAGAAAAACCATGGAGTTTAGAGTTGATGCCATCGCTGATCTTAGACCCGGAAAAACGAATTGGATTATCCAAGCGAAGGTCTTGAATTCGTGGTATGTTACTGAGTTCTTTTGGAAGCGGGTTCTGCTCCTTGCTGATACACGGGTTAGTCCACTTTGCTATGTAAAATATTTGCACGAAGTTGTTAACCAACGCAGTGGTCTTATACACAATTGATATGCAACTTGTAGGGTGACACAATCGAGGTGGCGTTTTTACCAGGGACCTATAAGAAAATGAGGAAGTATATCTATGATGGTGATTGGTATGAAATTAGAAATTTCAAGGTCATCCAGCCAACACTTAGGAGAGGAATACACATCATCCTTTCCAAATCAAATTTACTGATGAGTCGACAATGGGCCTGCTCTCACAGGTGAATCAAAAACACTACTTCCGTTTCGAAGATTTGGGTGATATATCTCGAGGGAGAATTACCCATCCCATATCATTCGGTACGCTTATCTTCAATTTTCAATTACACAAATCGGTTGAAACAACGTTAAAAACGTTTGCTAATTGATATATTTGTGATTATCACTAGTTTTTAGGCCTCATACTAAATAAATAGGTTAGTAGACAATTTTATATCAAAATACATAGGTCGTAACATTTAAAGTATGTGTCTACCCCGAATCAGATGTCTGTGGGTGTGTAGTTGGGGTGGAAGACAGAAGATTACTCGAGGGGGCAAATGCGGCCAATGAAGTTGTCCTCACCCTACTGAATGGGAGGTAAAGGAGATTTGTGCTACCTTTTCAATACATTTACATTTAAAGTTATTTCGTATACCCGTTCAATATTAACCTGAGAAAATCGTAGGAATGAAACCCTCAAGTGTCGTGCCCTAGATGATTATGCTGCTCGCTTCATAAATGCTTGGGAAGCACTCGGGTGTCATCTTACATTTACATCCGAACCTGTCTTTTGTATTTTGCGGTTCTGGAAGGTTGGAAGCTACGAAGGTATGTTCGATTTGATAGATCAGATAAGGAAACCAGCCTTGTGAAACCATATACAACTAATTTTGTAAATGTTCTGAAGGTTCTCCTTGCCTCGTCAACACAACCGCCTCTTCGCTGTTCTATATAAAACCAGATTTCGAGGGAATGGAACATCACAAGGAGATGTAAGCTCTTTGTTTTCCTACTAAAAGACCTAATTGTATTTGTTGAAACTATCAAATACGTTAATACACTTTCTATATTTACCGCAGATCTGAAATCGCTGGACGTTACTATATAGAACATATAATGGAGCACGTAGGGGAGAATGCAGTACCTTGAGAATAAAGAAACTATATGGGCGAAAGGGAGAACTCAGGGAATGTACCATATTTATTTAAAGAACCGGCACAGATCTATGCAATTTATTAACTTTTTTTCCCCGGTGTGTTTGTACTTTTGAGTGAACCCAATGTTACGCTGATTATGGATAATATATGGTTATGTTTTGTCAACAAAATATAAAATTTAGTACTCCGCAATATATGTACGTACATAACAATAGTTATCTACGATAACTGAACATGTCAACACTATCCAACCATCGCATTATGTCCTCTCTAATGGACCATATAAAGCCCACAAACAGATATATTTCGGTTTAAAAAGCTTCTTATTCAAACAGAAAACCGATTGCTTGAGATTTCTAAAAGGCCCACACGAGTAATAGGCCCATTTAGGGCAGCCGGCAACAATTTCTCCAACAATTATAGTTAAACAAAATTGTGGGCTTAGAAATTAAAAAGGGCCATCATAAACATGTTACAAAAAGCTATGTTGGCACTTACGAAAAAAGAGTATTATCCTCACGCCAATTAAAGATACCACGTCTATTGTCGCCCATGCACTACGTATTAGCTGGACATGTTGTACGGTTGTGGCCAACCTGTTGACACTGAGAACAAGCATGCTGTTTGCGAGGCCGCTTCGTCTCCAACGCAACCTCGACAAAAGACTTCCTCCTCGTCATCTTTGGCCTTCCTGGAGGATTCCTAACAAAAGGCGGTTTACATCTGGACGGTGTAATATCAGTAGGAACGATGCAGGATGTATCTATCGGCATTATCGCCTCCGCATACCCACTGCAGAGGCTGTCTCTGCGGAAGTATGGATGGTGCTGGTTTATAACTGATACGTTGGCCGTATATGCGGCTGCGATAGCATGTACGCATGGCATCCTCTCTAGATCAAAACGCCTACATGAACACCTCTTATACCTCAGATTGACAACATGCGTTGAGTTACCACCACTTACTTCAAATCGATCTTCATCAATTTCTTGAACCTTTAGACGCCTTGACTGTTCAATACGTGCCTATGAGTAAATCAAAGCGTAAGTTCATATAACCAAAACAACAAAACATATCCACTAACATTTTTCAGGCCTTTCGTTAACATATATATTGATGGATATGTTAATGAATGTCACACCTGTAACAGGTTCTCCACTCCTTTGGTGAGTAAAGTTGGCATTGCGGCAGCTTGTTTTCTCCTTGTAGCAAACCAACGTGTCAACATATTCCGAACAGCTTCTAGTAACTCTACAATGGGATAGGCTCTGGCAGGATTCAGAACTTTGTTTAGCGATTCTGCAATGTTGCTCGTGGTGAAGTTGTACCTATCACCAGGAAAGTGCGCCCTGCTCCACTTGGTTACATCTGCACGAACCAAGTAAGCATGCAGTTGTGGATTCGCTTCTTGAATTTGCTGGAAGATTTCTTCGAAATCAACTACACGGTACGCTGCAGCTGCTTTTTTACCAGCCGGAATGTTTCGCTCCCACTAAATCTCAGGATAATATTCTTGTGAAGATGATAAGTGCAGATTCCTCGACTTGCCAGGGGGTACACTTTAGCGATAGCTTTACCAATAGATTTATGCCGGTCAGATATCAGTGCAAGCTCTTCATCATCAGGAATGACACTACTTAATTGAGTAAAGAACCATTCCCACGACACGTCGTTCTCTGTATCAACAACCGCATACGCCGAGGGAAAATATTAAAATTCCCATCTTGTGTTGTCGCTATCAGAAGAGTCCCTTTGAATTCACCTTTCAAAAAGGTTCCATCTACAACTACAACTTTCCGCATATACCTGAAACCCTTAATGCATCCAGCAATCGCAATGAAAACATACTTGAATCTGTCTTCTGCATCAACGACCAGTCTAGTAAGGGTCCCCGGATTAGAGGACCTCAGCTTGTATAAATATGCCGGTAATTCAGCGTATCCACTTTCAGGTGTACCCCTAACATACTCCCGCGCCTTTATAAGTGTACGATGTGCCTTCCAGTAGCCAAGCTATTATATGAAAATGGTCAGTAAAAGACATCAGCACTAAACAATATCAACTAGATCGAATTATATATATGTGCAGTGCAGGCCATAGAATCAACTAATTTCTGACAAACTCAACAAACTTAAGCTACGATCTGTTTGTACACCCTACAAACAAGTACACTCACAGAGCCAAAAAACAAACATATTCAAGTATTCCAGTAGCCAACCTGTACACCATATCGTAAGTTGAGCCCATCCCCAACAAGATTTGGCACAACAGAACTTCCCACACCACCAACATAATCCTTGTATAATTGAGCTAGGATTGGTGGTTTAGCATTACGGCTACGGCCATATCGTTCCGTAACAGAGCAAGTATGTTCACGACAATATCTGCGAATATGAAACACCGGCGAATCACCCATGGTTGAAGCCCGTATTCTCCATTTACAACCTTTTACCCAACACTCAACGATTAACAAAACGGGCGTTGAATATCGAACATTGTAATCATATTTATCTAATACACTCAGCACCCTCAACCTTGCCACCAACGTTTCTTTGCTATCAAACTTATCCCCCACAGCAATATCACCACCTCCGTTTTCTATTTTGCGAACCTCCTTCTCAATTGACTCAGTTGCAGAGTTATTCTTGCGGGTACGGTTATTTGATTCTGTGTTACACACATTTTCCTCTATACAACACCCACCCCCAGGTCCGTCGTCCAATGATTCCTCTGCTTCATCCGGGCGAAGTTGGAGTACAGCAGATAGTCTTCATCCCTGAACTTGCACCATCGCTGTCGTCACAGTAATCAAATCTACTGTTGTCCTCGTCATCTGCTTCATCTTCATCTAAATCATTTCCTACATTATCTTCACCGTCTTCCTTCCGACTCTCGTATTCATCATCTTTCTCTCCCATTTCCTCTGCCACGCCTACGAAATCATCTACAACGACTTCAGGGGTCTTGGGTGTTGGTTCAGGGGTTTTCTGTTTAACTTCCTCGAACAAGGTTTCACCAGATTTAGCTTCGATCTCAACGCATAGCCGGATGAGTTCACTCCTATGCTGTTTGAGAAAGTTTTGAAACTGCCGACCATTCGAAACAATCACCGGTGGCATATAACATCCGCTTTTTTATATCTATCTAACATATAACTCAACTTTATCGCGGAAGTTCTTTCACAGAAACCAAAGTCATCGTACACCATAGCAGTAAAGTCTTCAAACTTTGTTTCTTTATCGGCAACTATAATCCTGCACCCTTTCCTAGTATCAACATCAAACAACCAGCGCTTTTTGTCTACCCTCCACCTCCCACACGCCAATACGATATCTTGCTCTTCCATGGATGAACCGAGATCAAAGATTAAAGAAACTGAGTAGGATAAAGACGTTTGCTCCGGCAGACAAACAGAACACGATTGATGAATCTGCTACAAACTTTATTACATGAACACCATAGATCGGAAGAACACTAAAGGTGTTTAGATCTTCTTCCAATAAGTCTATCGCAACGCTCGACTGTCTTTGCCAGCTCAAACAAATTCGTGTTATTCTGGTAAGACTTTACAGCTGTCAATCTTGCTTACTAAATCTACCACGGACAAGAAGCCTACCACAACACTACGAAAACTATTTCAAAAACAAACAAAGTATACCAAAAATATCTGTAAGGAGAGAAGGCTGTCGCATAAATCTGTCGCAACATGCCATTAGTCTACCATAAATATCTAAACACCTTGTTATGTTTGCCGCTACACGCGCTTAAAACAAAAGTCTATCATCAAAGGGAAATTCCTCTACCAACTTAATCTAACGAATCGATTTCATCTACGTCCACCGATAAATGTACCAACACTACAACTAAGTCTACCATCTACAGTGACCGATAAGTGTACCAAGACTACAACTAAGTGTACCAAAAATATCTGACGTACACCTTTAATCAGTCCACGTGTATAAATCTACCATCAAAGAATCGGTAGACTTAGTCCCAACTTCCAATGTTTTTTTTTTTTCCTAATGGCATTAGCCGTAATTACGTTTTTTCTCAACACTAGTTTCAGGGGTAGTATAGGTACAAGGTGTTAGTCTAGTCATTACAAACAATTGTATGTTGCTTTTGTAATAAGGAAGCTTTTATGCAATATTCTAGTAACTCACCCTTTAAAATTCATACATTTTTAAAAAAGTGAAGTGATTTTTTTTCAATAGAAACAAAAATGTAATCTAACTTTGGGAGAAAGTAATTAAAAAGAAAAACTTAGGGAGAAAGTAATTAAAAAAAGCAAAAAAAAAAGATAACAAAATTTACTGAGGTAAGATTCATATACTGTGTAATATATATATATATATATATTGAAGAGATACGGTCTCTTCGATTCACTCTCCATCATCGAAAGAAGAAAAAAAGAGAATTTAATAAAGAAATAAAACAAAAATCTTTCCTTTTTCTCTCACACATTTTTCTTCTTCTTCATCATCTCCACTCAAATCCGGAAGAAGAAATAAAAAAAAAAAACCCGGAAAACTCAGAGGAAAGAAAAAAAAATGTCTTCACCAAGCAAACGCAGAGAAATGGATATGATGAAACTGTATTCAATCTTTTTTTTGTTTTTTTTTTAATTTTGATTTTTTGAATTTTCTAATGTCGGTTTCTTATTGATGATGTTGGGGTTTTGGATTGGTTTGATCTGGTTTAACAGGATGATGAGCGATTATAAAGTGGAGACGATCAACGATGGCATGCAAGAGTTCTATGTTGAATTCAATGGTCCCAAAGACAGTAAGATTTACAATTTTGACAAAACACAAAACACAACTATGTTTTTGTTTTTATTGAAGTTTCGTTTGATTGTGTTAAGTCTTCTTAATCAGACACACTTCTGTGTGTGTTTACTTTACTGCTTTTTTTGATTTTCTGATTTTGGTGATTACACTTATGAAATGATTGAGATAGGGTTTTTGCACTTATTGATGGTTTCTTTTTTAGATTTTGTTCATATTTTTTTCTGTAAAATCCGTGTGTTGTAGCACGGTGGATTCGGATCTAAGGTTTGATTCTATTGTGTTTTAACACACTGTTGTGTGTTGGTTACTTACTTGGTCACTTTTGCTTTTGCTATGATTACTTTACTCACCTCCGAGATTAGTTAGGCGTTTTGGATACTTGGGTGTTAATCTGTGAAGAAATGTTGTTAAGCTATTACTATTTTTTGTGGGGTTTATGTGTTTGTTGATATGATAGGTCTCTATCAAGGAGGTGTGTGGAAGATAAGAGTTGAG
This sequence comes from Camelina hispida, assembly GCA_023657505.1. Classification (NCBI taxonomy): domain Eukaryota; kingdom Viridiplantae; phylum Streptophyta; class Magnoliopsida; order Brassicales; family Brassicaceae; genus Camelina; species Camelina hispida. The sequence goes on along the minus strand of CP094635.1, from coordinate 40,919,071 downwards.
CTTCCCGATGCTTATCCTTACAAATCTCCTTCTGTTGGTTTCATTACTAAAATTTATCACCCTAACGTTGATGAACTGTGAGTTTTTTTAAGCACTAGTTTTTTTTTTTTTTTTTTGCATTATCTATTGGAACCTTTAGTGTCTTGCTGTATCTTTGATCTTTGGTGTCTTTTGTTATCGCAGGTCGGGTTCTGTTTGTTTAGATGTGATTAACCAAACTTGGAGTCCTATGTTCGGTAAGTGCCATTTCAAATGTGGTTGATTTTGATATAAAAATGATTGTTTTTGTTTTGAAGATATGATTCAACTTTATGTTTTGGGTTTCTTTTTTTTTTGATTCAGACCTTGTGAATGTGTTTGAGACATTTCTTCCTCAGCTTCTGTTATATCCAAACCCATCAGATCCATTGAACGGAGAAGCTGCTGCATTGATGATGCGTGATCGTCCTGCTTATGAACAGCGAGTTAAAGGTATGTCTAATCAGATTCTCGTGTGTTAAGTAAGAGATATATCAAGATTCTGAAAAATCTGTTAGTAGTTTCTGTAAGGCTTTTTTTCATTTGCTTGATGTGAGGTATAAAGTTTTTAGGATACTTAGAATCGCTAGTATCTTGAACCTGTTCTTAATGTGTGCGTTTTTGAGATTACCATACTTAACGCTAAAATGTTCCAACCACTCATTTGTGTTTCTTTCTTCTAATGAGCTATATTTTTTGTTTGGTCAAGTGTCTGATCATTTGGAAGTATAAGAAAATTTAAGTAATGAGGTGATAACGATATCATTGTAAAGACTTAACCATAGGTCTAGGCGTTTACAGGGTCTTGATAATGTTGTGATTGAGGGTTTTTGGGGGACATTTGTATGGAAGTTTTGACGGGTTATTTTGCTCATCTTTGTTTGGTTTTGCGGTTTCAGAATACTGTGAGAAGTATGCAAAGCCAGGGGAAGAAGGTTCAGAAGATAAGTCTAGCGATGAAGAACTAAGTGAAGAGGACTTCGGCTCAGATGACGAAGTTGAAGATGATGATGATGATGCAATTGCAGGCAAACCAGATCCTTGAATTGGCTTTGGTATGGGACTTGTTTTATGTATATGATCATGAATGATTTATGCTTATAACTGAGAACTGTGAAATCTATTTCTCCCTTTGTGCTTTGTTCACCTGTTTAATTTATCGGACCGGACGTTTGTGTACATTATTAGACCGACCGAATTGTTAGTCTTTTCAATTTCAAATAAGTGGGGGTTTTTCGGTTTAGACCGGTTATTGATTCGATAATTTATTTTCATGTAGGCTTTTTATTTATTTTTTTCTCTTCTCTAACATCGTTTACTTTTTACTATTTCAAACAAAGTTTAGATTACATAGATAAGCATGATACAAATCCATATTAATGGTAATATATTATACCTACCTTTATATTCTGATCTAGATTGTTTGATGGTTCATGTGTCACATTTTTAATGATTCAAATAGCCAAAATTTGGAACATTATTTGATATGTGGTTAATGTGTCACATTTTGGCTCCTTCAAACCAAAAGAAACATTTACTAAACTTCTCTTTGCGAGATGCCGAACAATCTTACAATATGGCTTTGTTTTCCAATTCTCATGGATGATAACCTTTACCCTAGCTAGAAGAATAATATACCAAAATCGTTTTATGTTAATAAAATTCTAAAGAAATTAAATAAATGATGTATTAGAACCATGTTTGATTGGGATCTAGTATTTGTCACTCGAAGTTATATATTTTTCCAATTGTTAACAAAGAATAACATAAAATTCTTCAAAGCATGCAATATTTAGTACCATATTCTGTAATTTCATCAGTCTCATGTTTGAGGTGCTCTTTGAAGTCAACGTATTACGTATGAAGGAACTCCAAGGTCTATTTGTGATCGTCTCATCCGCAGTTAGTTTTCTAGCAAAACTGTGCTAGTGTAACCACTTCAAGAAGTTTGCGTGTCAAAGACGGGAAAACGATAACTATCATATCTAGCTAGATAACTATTTCCCCCCGATAACTATCATATCTAGCTAGATGGAGTCCGAACTATGATCTCGATCTATATGTCTCCGAAAACAAAGTTCAAAATCTATTTCTCTCCAAATCAAAAGTTTAAAATCTAAATCTCCATCTAACTTGGTTACATCGGTTTAAGCTCTAACTCCAAAACCAAACCATCCAAACTGATAATAACCCAAAATAAACCAAAATCTATTTTTCCCTAAATCAAAATCAAAAGTTCTTCTTCCTTCCCCTTCGTCTTCCTCCCCTTAATCCAGCAAATTAACTCATACAGAGAACAAACTATTTTTGATTTTTTTCCTAAATCTCAGATTACAAAACTTGTATAATCCATCCGAGAAATAACATAAAAAACCCAAAGATTCATCATGCTCTAAACAACAACAACAACAAAAATAAAAACTTTAGCAAAACCCAGATCATACTTGCTTATTCGACGGAGAGTAACTCAAGAGACCACAAATTAAAAGTGAAAAATCAATAACACGCAAGCTATTATAGAGTAAATGGAAAACAACGAAAGATAGAGAGAGTAGTGAAGTAAGAAATTGGGACACAGTAAGATAATCTCTACACATGCGTCTCGAGAGAGTGACGCTTCAACCACCGAAGCTCCTCTTCTGAACTCCTCCTCTTCTTCCTCTTGTGCTAATAACAATCTCTTTCTTTCAATCGATGTGCTAACAATCGTTTGCGGAGATCTCGATTCGGAAATCTTGTAACTGCTTAATTCTTTCTAAGAATTTGACCCCCCCCCTCCCCAAAAAAAGAAAAAAAAAAAAATCTTCCTTTAAGATTTGAAAGCATCCAAATAAATCAAAACTAACTGGTTTCTAGTTAGGTAATATTAAATTCGGAAACTAACACAGTAACACAGTTGGAAATAAATTGAACTAATGGGGTCAAATCATATAAAAATAAAACCCAGCCCTAGTCAAAGACATCGACAATTCGGGCAGCTTCGGTTCTGCTTCAGCCAAGAATCAATACAAAAACGATGAAAAACATGTTTGCACTTGTTTATGCGAACAATCGCATGGCCATCTTCAAACTCTTCAAGACAAATTGAACAACGAATCTTATCACCAAATCCTTCTTCTTTGGTGATATCTTTAAACTTTACTTCCTTGATCCGACTCATATATCCGGCGGTTTTGATGTCTTGTTGTTGTTGAGACTGAGGCGGCGTTAGATGTCCGGTCTCAATGTCTTGTTGAGGCAGAGACAGAGGAGGAAGTGGAGGATTTTGGTGAGTCTCAAGAGCTGATTCCGTAGGAGGCTTGAATAAGTTGATGCAAACTTGCCAGATGATACCTATGAGAGCGGGGACCATGAAGCAGAGTGCTGGACCCCACAATGCAAGCCTTTCCTGCCAGGACGGAGATTCCATCGTCCTAATTAATATTACTTTCCTACCAGAGAGAGAGACAATAAATTTGGAGTTAAGGAGCTGAAGCAATTTGCTATATTAACCATAATGAGAATTATTCATCATCAATTCTCATTTAAATATTATATCTTCTCTCCTTTTTCTTTTTCTTTTAGGAGATAGATAAACACATATTTTAGATACATGTTAGATTTACTATATATTATGTAGACTTATGATAAGATCTTCATAAATTTTTTTTACTACATATAATAAACCAAGTTTTAATTGTTATTTTCTCTGTTTTCTCTGCCAAAAAAAAAAAAAAAAAAAAAAAAGCGAAGAGGTCTTGTGATTTGCTGCTGCTCGGATGAATTTTCGACGATCCCTCATGAATCGAACGTTGTATCCATCAACGTCGGAGGCTGAATCTTCCAAACGACGAAACAAACGTTAACCTTAGCCGGCACCGATTCTCTTCACCATTTGATGAAGAGAATCACCAACTTTCAAAATGCTATTTTAATCACAAACTTTTTGTTGATTTGACCATAAAATAGCAAAATTTTGTTGACTACGCCGTTTTAGGCACGACGTTTATTAAATCCATAACCCTAGAAAAAAACCTCAAATTCTCTCTATAATACCAAAATCTCTTATGCAATCTCTCTATTCCGATGAGTTCAAGTTCAAGTTTTGAAACATCTGGTTGTGTCGGTGAGTGTGGTGTGCCATCGATGTGTAGAGAGCATTTGGGGTTTCTTTCTAGGGTTATGGATTTGTGAAATTAGAATTGATTTGGGGATTTAGTTTCTTCAATTTGGTAAAAGATGGTGTTTTTAGCATAAAAAACATGGCCGTTTATGCAAAACGGTAGCAGATATTTAACTGAGAATAAACGACGTGTCTAAAACGGCTTGGTCAACAACACTTTGCTATTTTATGACCAAGTCAACGAAAAGTTTGTGATTAAAATGGCATCTTGAAAGTTGGTGATTAAAACGTTCCAAATTTGAAAGTTGGGGATTTTTATGACATTTTTCCCAATATATTATACCTACCTTTATATTTTGATCTAGATTGTTTGATGGTTCATGTGTCACATTTTTAATGATTCAAATAGCCAAAATTTGCAACATTATTTGGTGTGCACTACAAGAAACGTGAGTATTAATAGCGCGTCATATCCGCTATGGTAGGATTCCATAGCGCTCTTACGGACGTTGTCTATACGCCCGTTATAAAAAGTATGAGACTTTTAGTAACGTTTTTCCAAAACGCTATATTTAGGTTCATTTAACATAGCGGTTTTTTATTGCAATATATAATTTTATAATAACGCTTTTTGTATGCGATATTATATTTGTTAATAGCATTTTTTCCTATGCAATATTAAATTATATAATAACGTTTTACGTGTGCAATTTTAAAAGTATAGAATAGCATATTTATTTTGTTATTAAAATCATTAAAAAAAATTTTTAGTTTTATTTTTTTATCATTATTATAATGCTATTATTTAGTGGTCTTTTATTCAAAATTAAAATTGTGAAAATCTGATAAAACACAAATTTTAAATAGTATCAAAATGTATTACAAAAGACCACTCACACAGTAACAAAAGCAAAAAAGTTGAGGTTCAAAACAACACAATGTAACAAGTTCTTGCATCACTTAAATTCAATCTTGTCATTAGGCCAAGCAACCGTTGTACCTATAGCATCAACAACACACTCGATTTCAGAATTTGGTCTCCACACTTTAGCATCTCCATTCTTTGACACATCTACCCAAACCTTGCTAGCATTATGACCTAATGGGATGAAGTGTACTCAATCATCTGGGTCAGTTGAACAAACACGACCTTCTGCAACAATTTCTCCGGAACCGCTGCAATCGAACAAAATACATTTCTTTTGGGAACTACTTGTGCTACTAGTGCTTTTAGTTGTACCCTGGCGGACAAATTGTCAAATACATCCATCAGATATCTAGTAACGTCTTAAAAATGAAGGAAAAACAGAGTGAAAAGATATTAACCTCAGGTGATGATTTTGCTGAAACATTTGGTACTGAAGTGTTGGTGTCGAATCCAATCTTATCAATTGGCCATGCGATGGTCTCATTTAGAACATCACCAAGTACTGCCATATCAATACTTGGCCTCCACAAAAAAGCATCATGATGAATCACCGTGAGAACCTTAACAATTGCAGCATTAGGACCCAGAGTTATATTGTTCACCTTGTCAGTTGGGTCAACTGAACAAATTACACCCTCACCAATAATTTCAGTTCCATTCCAAGCAAAGATGTTGCATTTATCATTTGTTTCATCGGATGCCTAACAATATTCATAGATTAGTTACTATCCACAATGATATGAACTATAAAATATGATATACTTCGAGAATTTACCTCAGGCTTATTTCCCGCTGTGGAGATGTTGTTTGAAGCCAAAATTAGCCTGTCAGTTGGCCAAGGAATTTCAAGTCCGACAGCTGCAGTAATGGTGTAAAGCGTTTTGGTAGGCCTCCATACAAATGCATCTGGCTTTTGTAGCAGTGTGAACAATAATAGCCGCCGCGTCCGGACCGAGTTGAATACGACCAATCTTATAGTTTGGGTCCGACGAGCAGAATTCCCCTTCCCCCACAACAACTTCTGGCCCGCACCAAGCATATATCTTACACTTAATTCCTCCTTTGTTTGTGATTGAAACATTAGACTAAGCATCGACCTCTACACCGGATGGCTGAAAACAGAATTGGTTAATTAACCACTACACATTATTGGTCATTATCACAAAACAAGTGTGAAAACTTACCCTTCTTCCAGATAGTAAACAACGAACTTCATTCTGCAATTCTACTATCTTGCCCAGCATTTCAGCTTGTGAAGCCTCAAGCTTCTGAACATGTGCGTCTCTAGCATTAAGATACTCGAGCTTGTTTAGACTAATCCCTCTGCCCATCCCTCTAACTCTTCCATATCTATCTTTCCCTAAAACTTGACTGATAGCATCTTCTCTTACATTTTCAGTAGTGGTGGAGTCCATTTGACTATCAATTGATCGTATCTTCTCCTGGTACAAATATTAGTGAAAAATATCAGTTAACCAGTTTATCATGATTCTAAAATATAAAAAATATTGGCTAACACTCAAAGAACTATTCTTACAATTGTATCTTGAAATTCTGGCTTCACAGGTCTCGCATCAGAGTGAGTGTGTCCAGCTAACCACATCTTACTTCTTGTCACCTTCCTTGGGTCAGGACTCTTTTTCTTCTATTAAAATTTTAACAAAGTATGTAACCATTACAAGCTTGACACTTTAAACGTGTAATATACACGAGAAAGACACACATACCATTTGCATAGATAGACGAAACATGCCCTTACGGCTGGTTGTGTGAGGAATTTGAGACTTCCTTAGGTTTCTGTATTTCTCACTTTTAACCTGCAGTATTTTAAAGTTAATTACTCTTGTATAGTAGCAAGTAAAATGAAATATAAGAGAAAATTGTAATAAGTACATAACCTTAAAAGCAGGGGAAGTCCTACTCTTCACCCAATTGTTCCAAGATGATAGAGACTGAATGTTGCTTGGTTTTAACTTAAGCCTCTCAATGCCACTCTTACATTTTTTAATTTTAGTAACAAGTCTACATTTATAAGCCCTCCAGCTTGCACCCATCTGTTTGAAAACACTGTGTCTTTGCCAACCTTCCTCCAGATTAAACCTTGCCTACACAAATGTACATCGTACACTTAAACACTGAGTTAGGTTAAAGTATGGAAATCACATTCATAATAGCATAAACACTTAGTACCTTAATTTCCTCCCACATTATGTCCTTAGTTGCACAATCAACTGCCCTCCAATCGTCAAATAGTACCGGTACATGCTCCCTCACAAGAGCACCAAGAAACGATGAAAGTGTCACTGATTGATATGAGCTTTGGCTACAAAATGATCTTGAACCAAAACAAGGATGAGTCGTTAGCTGGTCTAAGGACCTCTCTAACTAACCCAGATAAGGTGGAGATGAATGGTGGATTGATAAGAACCACAATAGGTGTGAAAGTCTACTGATACTTCTAAGAACACTCAAGAATTCGGACACACTCACGAATTAGAGAGCAATGGTTTCTTTTGTGAAACAGAAACAAGCAATTTTATTAATCAAAAGGTGGAAAAAAAGAACTACAACTCAAGGCATTATATAGCCAGGTTCGTAACTTATTCTAAGGAAAAACACATAAATCCTGCAAAGAAAAAAATAAGGAAAACCAGAACAAAATCAGAAAAATAAAGGAAAGAGACGTTGTGTAGAAAGGAGAATATCAAGGGTGCCGATTAAGGCAAATTTGATATCTTGACTTCATAACATGATTCTTCTTCGATCTCGGGATATTCTGGACGAGTGAGAGAGCCTTCTAGATGTCTTCTAGTGCTAAATAACACGTTCTTAAGTGGGCTTCAAGTTTGGGGGTGAATAAAGCCCATTTAACCTTATTGCTTATTAGAGAGTCCACTAGACATGTGTTTACTGTTCGGTCTATATCTGGAGATTTATGGCAGTTCTCTCGACGCTCGTTGGTTCTCCGGACACTAGACTCAGAAAGCTTTAATTTGATATATAGCTCATCTCCTGGCTCGTCCTGAATCGTCGGAGGTATTTCGTTGAAGACGGCCTTTAGTTGGGAGCTCTTCGATGGGGTTAGGCGAATGGCTTCAAACTGATCAAGGGGGATCAGTCATTCATGTTCCAGCTGCTCCAGAAAGATTTTGAACTTCTTTTCTATGCTTTTGCTCCTGGTCCTAGTCATTGGTCCGCTTGGCACATATGGAGCTTGGATAATATGGCTTGGTGGTTCGATGTCCTCATCACTGATTGATATGATCGTGGCTAGCAAGGAGTCAGAAGCTGCAGAGGAACCGGAGATTGTGGGAAGGATCACTCGCTCAAGAACTAAGGAGATGGCTAAGGAAGCTCATTCACTCATAGCTGACGGGTCATTCAACCTACCGAGGATCCAGGTCTTTAACATCTCCACCTTGAAGACTTCACCCGGTAATGATAACTAGATAACTTAGGTGTGAAGTTTGTACTCTTTTTTCCATAGCTGAGTTTTGTCCCACTAGGTTTTCTTGGCATGGTTTTTAATGAGGCAAATGGATCACTACGTCGAGTTATCTAGAAGTCATTGCCAATGGGAAATAATGTACAAGTCACCAGACTTCAATATTGTGTCACCAGACTTCAGACTTTAGTCACCAGACTTCAGAATTAAGTCACCAGACTTCAGTATTAAGTCGCCAGACTTCAGTACCTGATGTTTTGCTGTTTTTCTTGTTTTCCTAAAAATGTCTTGTTGTTTTATTTTGAACTTCCTGTTGTTTGGAGTGTCGAGCCTAGGGTTAATTATAAAGCCTCATAACCACGCCTCCTTGTTCTTTAGCGAAGAAGTTGTATGAACAAGTATTGTCAAACTTTTTCCTCAATTCAAATTCTGGAATGCGTTCTTGATTTCTGAGTTTCTATACACCTTGTGAATCAGAAACTCTTCACTATTCAATCCATATAATCACCTAAACCCTTCTCTCCATCGAACCATTGTTCCCATCATTCGATCTTCACACATTTTCACTCGCCAATCATTCATTCTTCATCATCATCATCGATTCACGTCGCCATTCACCAGTCATCAGCCTTCATCCGAGTTCTATCCTAGGGAGATCGTATTATGTGGTATCAGAGCCAACTCTGTGCCAAAGGCTAAGCGAATTCTAAACCCTAAATCTCATTTGTTTTATTTTGATTTATTTCGTTGTTTAGTTTTAGGGTTTGTTTTGTTAATCATTGTTGTTTAGATCGAGTTCTGTGAGTTTAGGGGTTAGTTTTCTGTGTTGTTTTCGAAATTTGATTGCCTTAGGGTTTAATTATTTCGAGTTTGATCGTTATAGGGTTGGGTGTCGATCGATTCTCTCGTGGTGTCGCTCGACACTAGGTCTGTAATCGTGTATTTCTTGTTTAGATTCCGAGTCTTAGAGTTTATCTTATTTCTTTCACTTAAGGAACGTTTTACTACGAGTTTTTTTCTTCTTTAATTTGCAGGTACAATGGAGCTTTCACCAGAAGCTATGGGAGCTTTGAACCAAGCCATGTCTAAGCAAATAGCAGAAGCAAACAAGACAATGTCTACTCAGTTTCAGCAACAGATGGAGCAGCTCAGTAACAAATTTGAGAAGCAGATCAAAGATATAGCTCAAGCAACTAGCACTTCAGATCAGTGTTCTTCAGAACCGCCTAGTCCTAATGAGGCTCTCCGCTTAGCAAAAGGGAAGGCACATGTGGGAGCTTCTTCAAAGCATACTCGGATCAGAACAACTAAGTCACCTACTGGGGTAAGAGAGACTTGTTTCAATCAGAGAAGAGATATTCAAAGTACTGAAAGAGGAAACCGTAGGACTGGCAGAGATCATGTACTTCCACGGCGAGCTGAACAAGTAGCTGGGCATCGAATATACATTGAATCAGATAGAGAGTATTCTGAAGAAGAAGAAGTTTCAGATCATAGTCAAGAAACAATGAGGAGAAACAGAAACAGAGATCACGGCAGGGAGTATGATCCTTTGAAGCAGCAGTTAAGTCATCTCAAGATTCAGTATCCTTCATTCCATGGTACCAATGATCCAGAGACTTATCTAGACTGGGAAAGGAAGATGGAATCAAACTTTCAAGTTCAAGGTACTTATGAGTTGAACAAGGTGAAGATAGCCATATCCGATTTCAATGGCTATGCTTTGTTGTGGTGGGAGCAGTTGGAACTTACTAGACATCGACATAGAGAGCCTGCTATCACTACATGGGAACAGTTAGTCACGCAGATGAGAAAGAAGTTTGTGCCTACACATTATCAGAGGGAGATTCTTAACAAGCTTAGGCGTCTCATTCAACGCACTAAGTCTGTTAGAAACTACTATCAGGAGCTACAAACACTTATGATCAGGGCTGATCTAAGGGAAAGTGAAGACATGGTTATGTCGAGGTTTCTTGGGGGTTTAAACAGAGAGATTCAAGACAAGGTAGAGTTACAGGACTATGAGGATGTGCAAGAAATGGTACATAAGGCAGAGCTGATTGAATCGCAGATCAAGAGAAAGGGAGTAAGGTTTACATTCACGCCGAACATGTCCAAGCCGAGGGAGTTCAGCAAACCCGCCTTCACCAAAAACAGCAACCCCGTGAAAGCCACAGTCAAAGAGGAGGTTAAAATCGACTTCAAGCCCAAGAGTAGCACTTCTACCAGTCATATTAGTTGTTTCAAATGCCAAGGAATGGGGCATTATTCCAGAGACTGTCCAAACAAGAAGATGTTTCTTCTTCAAGAAGGAGGAGAGATTGTGCCAGTAGACAGTTCAGAGAGTGAATCCGAATCTGAACTCGGTGAAGAAGGTGAACCAGCAGTCATGGAAGAGATGTTGGTAGCACGCAGAGCTTTAAGTGTTCAGGTTCATCCAGATGATAGAGGACAGCGTGAGAACCTCTTTCACACCGGTGTATGGTTCAAGACAAGGTCTGCACCTTGATCGGTTATGGTGGAAGTTGTACTAATGCAGCTAGTGAAGAGATGGTACAGAAGCTTAATCTCAAGACTACTTCACATCCAAGACCTTATCAGCTACAGTGGTTGAACAACAAGGGTGCTTTGACAGTTTCGCAGCAAGTGATGGTGAAATTAGCGATTGGGAAGTATGAGGATGAGCTGCTTTGTGATGTTATCCCAATGAAGTCAAGTCATATCCTTTTGGGAAGACCATGGCAGTTCGACAGAAGAGTGTTCCATGATGGTTACACCAACAAGCAAACGTTTGAGTTCAAAGGACGCAAGGTCACTCTTCTACCGCTTACACCCAGTGAAATCTACAAGGACCAGCTTCACATGAACCGCAAGGATACAAAGAAAGTGTCTCACAGCCTGTACATCAATCACAGCGAGTTCAACAAGCTATTTGATCCAGAGATGACCACATTCATGTTTGTGTACAAGGAAACACTCACCAGTACTAAGTCAGCAGGAGAGCTCCCACGCGAAATGATAGAGATTATAGAGGAGTACAAGGATGTGTTTCCAGAAGAGATACCTCTTGGCTTACCTCCAATATGTGGGATAGAGCATCAGATTGATTTGGTACCAGGTTCAGCTCTACCGAACAGACCAGCTTACAGAACTAATCCAGTAGAGACTAAAGAGCTTCAGAAGCAAGTAGAAGAGCTGATGAGTAAGGGACATATCCGAGAGAGTCTCAGTCCACGTGCAGTACCAGTTTTGCTTGTACCAAAGAAAGATGGATCATGGAGGATGTGTGTTGACTGCATATCTATTAACAACATCACAGTGAAGTACCGACATCCAATTCCGAGACTAGATGACATGTTGGATGAGTTATGTGGTTCAACAGTCTTCTCAAAGATAGATTTGAAGAGCGGGTATCATCAGATCAGAATGAAGGAAGGAGATGAATGGAAAACAGCTTTCAAGACCAAGCAAGGGCTCTACGAATGGCTAGTCATGTCGTTTGGTCTCACCAATGCTCCTAGCACCTTCATGCGTTTAATGAATCATGCTCTCAGACCTTTCATAGGCATCTTCGTGGTTGTGTACTTCGACGACATACTCATCTACAGTAATGGTTTAGAAGAACACTTAGAACACATCCGCCAAGTTCTAAATGTTCTTCGTTCTCAATCCCTCTTTGCTAATTTTTCTAAATGTTCATTCTGTACTACTGAGGTTGTTTTTCTAGGCTTTGTTGTCAGTGCAGAAGGAGTTAGAGTGGACGATGAGAAGGTCAAGGCTATCAAGGAGTGGCCAACACCTAAAAACGTGGCAGAAGACAGGAGCTTTCATGGACTAGCAGGGTTCTACAGGCGATTTGTGCAAGACTTCAGTACTATTGCAGCGCCACTTACAGAAGTTGTCAAGAAGGATGTAGGATTCAGATGGGAGGAAGCACAAGAGAAGGCATTTTCAACCTTAAAAGAGAAGCTTATCTCTGCCCCTATCCTCTTACTTCCTGATTTGATGAAAACTTTTGAGATTGAATGTGATGCTTCCGGAGTGGGTATAGGTGCTGTTTTGATGCAGGATAGGAAGCCAATTGCTTACTTCAGTGAAAAGCTAGGAGGACCAACGTTGAACTATCCTACATATGACAAGGAGCTGTATGCTTTGGTTAGAGCTCTTCAAACGTGGCAGCATTACCTGTGGCCCAAGGAGTTCGTTATTCACACTGATCATGAGTCCCTGAAGCATCTCAAAGGACAACAGAAGCTCAACAAGAGACATGCCAGATGGATGGAGTTCATAGAGACTTTTCCCTACACGGTTAAGTACAAGAAAGGTAAAGATAATGTAGTTGCAGATGCATTATCCAGGAGGTACACTCTCATTTCTACTTTGTCTTCTAAGCTAGTAGGTTTTGATGAGATAGTAGAGCTTTATGAGACTGACATCGATTTTGCTGAGAGCTATGGCAAATGCCATAAGTTTGCTTTTGAAAACTATTATAGGCAGGATGGATATTTGTTCTTTAAAGACCGATTGTGCATACCAAGAGGATCCATGAGGGAGCTGCTAATCAGAGAAGCTCGTGGAGGTGGACTAGCTGGACATTTCGGAGTGTCAAAGACTATACTTGGACTGCAAGAACACTTCTATTGGCCTCAAATGAAGAAAGACGTTGAGAAGGGTTGTTCTAGGTGCCATATCTGCAAAATGGCGAAGGGTAAGGTACAGCCTCACGGCTTGTACACTCCTCTACCGATTCCTTCTCAACCTTGGACTCATATTTCTATGGATTTTGTTCTTGGCTTACCTCGAACCAGAAATGGTAGAGATTCTATTTTTGTTGTGGTTGACAGGTTTAGCAAGATGGCTCACTTCATTGCAAGTCACAAGACGGATGATGCTGTTATTGTAGCTAACTTGTTTTTCAGGGAAGTAGTACGCCTACATGGAATGCCTCAAGTAATTGTCTCAGACCGAGATACCAAGTTTCTAGGACACTTCTGGAGGACGTTATGGGCTAAACTAGGAACCAAGCTTTCATTCTCAACCACATGTCACCCGCAAACAGATGGGCAAACCGAAGTGGTGAACAGGACACTATCTACACTCCTAAGGACCTTAGTGAGAAGCAATCTCAAGTCATGGGAAGAATGCCTACCACATGTTGAGTTCGCATATAATCACGCTAAGCATTCTGCTACTCTTTTCTCTCCTTTTGAAATTGTTTATGGTTTTAATCCACAATCACCTCTAGACTTGATTCCTTTACCTTTAAGTGTGAAGTGTAGCTTTGATGGCAAAGAAAAGGCTGAACAGGTGAGGAGGATACATGCTAAAGCTAAGGAGAACATAGAGAAAATGACCAAGCAATATGAGAAGCATGCGAACAAGGGTAGAAAGGAGCTCATTTTCGAAGAAGGAGACTTAGTGTGGATTCACTTACGCAAGGAAAGGTTCCCAGACGAGAGGAAGAGCAAGCTTCTCCCACGAGCTGATGGTCCATTTGAAGTCATCAAGAAGATCAACAACAATGCATACGAGATTGATCTTCAAGGTAAGTATAAGATATCTTCAACATTCAATGTTTCGACTTGCTTCCTTATTATGCAGATTCTGATTTGAGGACAAATCCTTTTGAAGAGGGGGAGGATGATATGATCGTGACTAGCAAGGAGTCAGAAGCTGCAGAGGAACCGGAGATTGTGGGAAGGATCACTCGCTCAAGAGCTAAGGAAGCTCATTCACTCATAGCTGACGGGTCATTCAACCTACCGAGGATCCAGGTCTTTAACATCTCCACCTTGAAGACTTCACCCGGTAATGATAACTAGATAACTTAGGTGTGAAGTTTGTACTCTTTTTTCCATAGCTGAGTTTTGTCCCACTAGGTTTTCTTGGCATGGTTTTTAATGAGGCAAATGGATCACTACGTCGAGTTATCTAGAAGTCATTGCCAATGTGAAATAATGTACAAGTCACCAGACTTCAGTATTGTGTCACCAGAATTCGGACTTTAGTCACCAGACTTCAGAATTAAGTCACCAGACTTCAGTATTAAGTCGCCAGACTTCAGTACCTGATGTTTTGCTGTTTTTCTTGTTTTCCTAAAAACGTCTTGTTGTTTTATTTTGAACTTCCTGTTGTTTGGAGTGTCGAACCTAGGGTTAATTATAAAGCCCCATAGCCACGCCTCCTTGTTCTTTAGCGAAGAAGTTGTATGAACAAGTATTGTCAAACTTTTCCTCAATTCGAATTCTTGAATGCGTTCTTGATTTCTGAGTTTCTATACACCTTGTGAATCAGAAACTCTTCACTATTCAATCCATATAATCACCTAAACCCTTCTCTCCATCGAACCATTGTTCCCATCATTCGATCTTCACACATTTTCACTCGCCAATCATTCATTCTTCATCATCATCATCGATTCACGTCGCCATTCACCAGTCATCAGCCTTCATCCGAGTTCTATCCTAGGGAGATCGTATTATGTGGTATCAGAGCCAACTCTGTGCCAAAGGCTAAGCAAATTCTAAACCCTAAATCTCGTTTGTTTTATTTTGATTTATTTCGTTGTTTAGTTTTAGGGCTTGTTTTGTTAATCATTGTTGTTTAGATCGAGTTCTGTGAGTTTAGGGGTTAGTTTTCTGTGTTGTTTTCGAAATTTGATTGCCTTAGGGTTTAATTATTTCGAGTTTGATCGTTATAGGGTTGGGTGTCGATCGATTCTCTCGTGGTGTCGCTCGACACTAGGTCTGTAATCGTGTATTTCTTGTTTAGATTCCGAGTCTTAGAGTTTATCTTATTTCTTTCACTTAAGGAACGTTTTACTGCGAGTTTTTTTCTTCTTTAATTTGCAGGTACAATGGAGCTTTCACCAGAAGCTATGGGAGCTTTGAACCAAGCCATGTCTAAGCAAATAGCAGAAGCAAACAAGACAATGTCTACTCAGTTTCAGCAACAGATGGAGCAGCTCAGTAACTAATTTGAGAAGCAGATCAAAGATATAGCTCAAGCAACTAGCACTTCAGATCAGAGTTCTTCAGAACCGCCTAGTCCTAATGAGGCTCTCCACTTAGCAAAAGGGAAGGCACATGTGGGAGCTTCTTCAAAGCATACTCGGATCAGAACAACTAAGTCACCTACTGGGGAAGAGAGACTTGTTTCAATCAGAGAAGAGATATTCAAAGTACTGAAAGAGGAAACCGTAGGACTGGCAGAGATCATGTACGTCCACGGCGAGCTGAACAAGTAGCTGGGCATCGAATATACATTGAATCAGATAGAGAGTATTCTGAAGAAGAAGAAGTTTCAGATCATAGTCAAGAAACAATGAGGAGAAACAGAAACAGAGATCACGGCAGGGAGTATGATCCTTTGAAGCAGCAGTTAAGTCATCTCAAGATTCAGTATCCTTCATTCCATGGTACCAATGATCCAGAGACTTATCTAGACTGGGAAAGGAAGATGGAATCAAACTTTCAAGTTCAAGGTACTTATGAGTTGAACAAGGTGAAGATAGCCATATCCGAATTCAATGGCTATGCTTTGTTGTGGTGGGAGCAGTTGGGACTTACTAGACATCGACAGAGAGAGCCTGCTATCACTACATGGGAACAGTTAGTCACGCAGATGAGAAAGAAGTTTGTGCCTACACATTATCAGAGGGAGATTCTTAACAAGCTTAGGCGTCTCATTCAAGGCACTAAGTCTGTTAGAAACTACTATCAGGAGCTAGAAACACATGATCAGGGCTGATCTAAGGGAAAGTGAAGACATGGTTATGTCGAGGTTTCTTGGGGGTTTAAACAGAGAGATTCAAGACAAGGTAGAGTTGCAGGACTATGAGGATGTGCAAGAAATGGTACATAAGGCAGAGCTGATTGAATCGCAGATCAAGAGAAAGGGAGTAAGGTTTACATTCACGCCAAACATGTCCAAGCCGAGGGAGTTCAGCAAACCCGCCTTCACCAAGGACAGCAACCCCGTGACAGCCACAGTCAAAGAGGAGGTTAAAATCGACTTCAAGCCCAAGAGTAGCACTTCTACCAGTCATATTAGGTGTTTCAAATGCCAAGGAATGGGGCATTATTCCAGAGACTGTCCAAACAAGAAGATGTTTCTTCTTCAAGAAGGAGGAGAGATTGTGCCAATAGACAGTTCAAAGAGTGAATCCGAATCTGAACTCGGTGAAGAAGGTGAACCAGCAGTCATGGGAGAGATGTTGGTAGCACGCAGAGTTTTAAGTGTTCAGGTTCATCCAGATGATAGAGGACAACGTGAGAACCTCTTTCACACCCGGTGTATGGTTCAAGACAAGGTCTGCACCTTGATCGGTTATGGTGGAAGTTGTACTAATGCAGCTAGTGAAGAGATGGTACAGAAGCTTAATCTCAAGACTACTTCACATCCAAGACCTTATCAGCTACAGTGGTTGAACAACAAGGGTGCTTTGACAGTTTCGCAGCAAGTGATGGTGAAATTAGCGATTGGGAAGTATGAGGATGAGCTGCTTTGTGATGTTATCCCAATGAAGTCAAGTCATATCCTTTTGGGTAGACCATGCCAGTTCGACAGAAGAGTGTTCCATGATGGTTACACCAACAAGCAAACGTTTGAGTTCAAAGGACGCAAGGTCACTCTTCTACCGCTTACACCCAGTGAAATCTACAAGGACCAGCTTCACATGAACCGCAAGGATACAGAGAAAGTGTCTCACAGCCTGTACATCAATCACAGCGAGTTCAACAAGCTATTTGATCCAGAGATGACCACATTCATGTTTGTGTACAAGGAAACACTCACCAGTACTAAGTCAGCAGGAGAGCTCCCACGCGAAATGATAGAGATTATAGAGGAGTACAAGGATGTGTTTCCAGAAGAGATACCTCTTGGCTTACCTCCAATACGTGGGATAGAGCATCAGATTGATTTGGTACCAGGTTCAGCTCTACCGAATAGACCAGCTTACAGAACTAATCCAGTAGAGACTAAAGAGCTTCAGAAGAAAGTAGAAGAGCTGATGAGTAAGGGACATATCCGAGAGAGTCTCAGTCCACGTGCAGTACCAGTTTTGCTTGTACCAAAGAAAGATGGATCATGGAGGATGTGTGTTGACTGCATATCTATTAACAACATCACAGTGAAGTACCGACATCCAATTCCGAGACTAGATGACATGTTGGATGAGTTATGTGGTTCAACAGTCTTCTCAAAGATAGATTTGAAGAGCGGGTATCATCAGATCAGAATGAAGGTAGGAGATGAATGGAAAACAGCTTTCAAGACCAAGCAAGGGCTCTACGAATGGCTAGTCATGCCGTTTGGTCTCACCAATGCTCCTAGCACCTTCATGCGTTTAATGAATCATGTTCTCAGACCTTTCATAGGCATCTTCGTGGTTGTGTAATTCGACGACATACTCATCTACAGTAAAGGTTTAGAAGAACACTTAGAACACATCCGCCAAGTTCTAAATGTTCTTCGTTCTCAATCCCTCTTTGCTAATTTTTCTAAATGTTCATTCTCTACTACTGAGGTTGTTTTTCTAGGCGTTGTTGTCAGTGCAGAAGGAGTTAGAGTGGACGATGAGAAGGTCAAGGCTATCAAGGAGTGGCCAACACCTAAAAACGTGGCAGAAGTCAGGAGCTTTCATGGACTAGCAGGGTTCCACAGGCGATTTGTGCAAGACTTCAGTACTATTGCAGCGCCACTTACAGAAGTTGTCAAGAAGGATGTAGGATTCAGATGGGAGGAAGCACAAGAGAAGGCATTTTCAACCTTAAAAGAGAAGCTTATCTCTGCCCCTATCCTCTTACTTCCTGATTTTATGAAAACTTTTGAGATTGAATATGATGCTTCCGGAGTGGGTATAGGTGCTGTTTTGATGCAGGATAGGAAGCCAATAGCTTACTTCAGTGAAAAGCTAGGAGGACCAACGTTGAACTATCCTACATATGACAAGGAGCTGTATGCTTTGGTTAGAGCTCTTCAAACGTGGCAGCATTACCTGTGGCCCAAGGAGTTCGTTATTCACACTGATCATGAGTCCCTGAAGCATCTCAAAGGACAACAGAAGCTCAACAAGAGACATGCCAGATGGATGGAGTTCATAGAGACTTTTCCCTACACGGTTAAGTACAAGAAAGGTAAAGATAATGTAGTTGCAGATGCATTATCCAGGAGGTACACTCTCATTTCTACTTTGTCTTCTAAGCTAGTAGGTTTTGATGAGATAGTAGAGCTTTATGAGACTGGCATCGATTTTGCTGAGAGCTATGTCAAATGCCATAAGTTTGCTTTTGAAAACTATTATAGGCAGGATGGATATTTGTTCTTTAAAGACCGATTGTGCATACCAAGAGGATCCATGAGGGAGCTGCTGATCAGAGAAGCTCGTGGAGGTGGACTAGCTGGACATTTCGGAGTGTCAAAGACTCTACTTGGACTGCAAGAACACTTCTATTGGCCTCAAATGAAGAAAGACGTTGAGAAGGTTTGTTCTAGGTGCCATATCTGCAAAATGGCGAAGGGTAAGGTACAGCCTCACGGCTTGTACACTCCTCTACCGATTCCTTCTCAACCTTGGACTCATATTTCTATGGATTTTGTTCTTGGCTTACCTCGAACCAGAAATGGTAGAGATTCTATTTTTGTTGTGGTTGACAGGTTTAGCAAGATGGCTCACTTCATTGCAAGTCACAAGACGGATGATGCTGTTATTGTAGCTAACTTGTTTTTCAGGGAAGTAGTACGCCTACATGGAATGCCTCAAGTAATTGTCTCAGACCGAGATACCAAGTTTCTAGGACACTTCTGGAGGACGTTATGGGCTAAACTAGGAACCAAGCTTTCATTCTCAACCACATGTCACCCGCAAACAGATGGGCAAACCGAAGTGGTGAACAGGACACTATCTACACTCCTAAGGACCTTAGTGAGAAGCAATCTCAAGTCATGGGAAGAATGCCTACCACATGTTGAGTTCGCATATAATCACGCTAAGCATTCTGCTACTCTTTTCTCTCCTTTTGAAATTGTTTATGGTTTTAATCCACAATCACCTCTAGACTTGATTCCTTTACCTTTAAGTGTGAAGTGTAGCTTTGATGGCAAAGAAAAGGCTGAACAGGTGAGGAGGATACATGCTAAAGCTAAGGAGAACATAGAGAAAATGACCAAGCAATATGAGAAGCATGCGAACAAGGGTAGAAAGGAGCTCATTTTCGAAGAAGGAGACTTAGTGTGGATTCACTTACGCAAGGAAAGGTTCCCAGACGAGAGGAAGAGCAAGCTTCTCCCACGAGCTGATGGTCCATTTGAAGTCATCAAGAAGATCAACAACAATGCATACGAGATTGATCTTCAAGGTAAGTATAAGATATCTTCAACATTCAATGTTTCTGACTTGCTTCCTTATTATGCAGATTCTGATTTGAGGACAAATCCTTTTGAAGAGGGGGAGGATGATATGATCGTGACTAGCAAGGAGTCAGAAGCTGCAGAGGAACCGGAGATTGTGGGAAGGATCACTCGCTCAAGAGCTAAGGAAGCTCATTCACTCATAGCTGACGGGTCATTCAACCTACCGAGGATCCAGGTCTTTAACATCTCCACCTTGAAGACTTCACCCGGTAATGATAACTAGATAACTTAGGTGTGAAGTTTGTACTCTTTTTTCCATAGCTGAGTTTTGTCCCACTAGGTTTTCTTGGCATGGTTTTTAATGAGGCAAATGGATCACTACGTCGAGTTATCTAGAAGTCATTGCCAATGTGAAATAATGTACAAGTCACCAGACTTCAGTATTGTGTCACCAGAATTCGGACTTTAGTCACCAGACTTCAGAATTAAGTCACCAGACTTCAGTATTAAGTCGCCAGACTTCAGTACCTGATGTTTTGCTGTTTTTCTTGTTTTCCTAAAAACGTCTTGTTGTTTTATTTTGAACTTCCTGTTGTTTGGAGTGTCGAACCTAGGGTTAATTATAAAGCCCCATAGCCACGCCTCCTTGTTCTTTAGCGAAGAAGTTGTATGAACAAGTATTGTCAAACTTTTTCCTCAATTCGAATTCTTGAATGCGTTCTTGATTTCTGAGTTTCTATACACCTTGTGAATCAGAAACTCTTCACTATTCAATCCATATAATCACCTAAACCCTTCTCTCCATCGAACCATTGTTCCCATCATTCGATCTTCACACATTTTCACTCGCCAATCATTCATTCTTCATCATCATCATCGATTCACGTCGCCATTCACCAGTCATCAGCCTTCATCCGAGTTCTATCCTAGGGAGATCGTATTATGTGGTATCAGAGCCAACTCTGTGCCAAAGGCTAAGCAAATTCTAAACCCTAAATCTCGTTTGTTTTATTTTGATTTATTTCGTTGTTTAGTTTTAGGGCTTGTTTTGTTAATCATTGTTGTTTAGATCGAGTTCTGTGAGTTTAGGGGTTAGTTTTCTGTGTTGTTTTCGAAATTTGATTGCCTTAGGGTTTAATTATTTCGAGTTTGATCGTTATAGGGTTGGGTATCGATCGATTCTCTCGTGGTGTCGCTCGACACTAGGTCTGTAATCGTGTATTTCTTGTTTAGATTCCGAGTCTTAGAGTTTATCTTATTTCTTTCACTTAAGGAACGTTTTACTGCGAGTTTTTTTCTTCTTTAATTTGCAGGTACAATGGAGCTTTCACCAGAAGCTATGGGAGCTTTGAACCAAGCCATGTCTAAGCAAATAGCAGAAGCAAACAAGACAATGTCTACTCAGTTTCAGCAACAGATGGAGCAGCTCAGTAACTAATTTGAGAAGCAGATCAAAGATATAGCTCAAGCAACTAGCACTTCAGATCAGAGTTCTTCAGAACCGCCTAGTCCTAATGAGGCTCTCCACTTAGCAAAAGGGAAGGCACATGTGGGAGCTTCTTCAAAGCATACTCGGATCAGAACAACTAAGTCACCTACTGGGGGAAGAGAGACTTGTTTCAATCAGAGAAGAGATATTCAAAGTACTGAAAGAGGAAACCGTAGGACTGGCAGAGATCATGTACGTCCACGGCGAGCTGAACAAGTAGCTGGGCATCGAATATACATTGAATCAGATAGAGAGTATTCTGAAGAAGAAGAAGTTTCAGATCATAGTCAAGAAACAATGAGGAGAAACAGAAACAGAGATCACGGCAGGGAGTATGATCCTTTGAAGCAGCAGTTAAGTCATCTCAAGATTCAGTATCCTTCATTCCATGGTACCAATGATCCAGAGACTTATCTAGACTGGGAAAGGAAGATGGAATCAAACTTTCAAGTTCAAGGTACTTATGAGTTGAACAAGGTGAAGATAGCCATATCCGAATTCAATGGCTATGCTTTGTTGTGGTGGGAGCAGTTGGGACTTACTAGACATCGACAGAGAGAGCCTGCTATCACTACATGGGAACAGTTAGTCACGCAGATGAGAAAGAAGTTTGTGCCTACACATTATCAGAGGGAGATTCTTAACAAGCTTAGGCGTCTCATTCAAGGCACTAAGTCTGTTAGAAACTACTATCAGGAGCTAGAAACACATGATCAGGGCTGATCTAAGGGAAAGTGAAGACATGGTTATGTCGAGGTTTCTTGGGGGTTTAAACAGAGAGATTCAAGACAAGGTAGAGTTGCAGGACTATGAGGATGTGCAAGAAATGGTACATAAGGCAGAGCTGATTGAATCGCAGATCAAGAGAAAGGGAGTAAGGTTTACATTCACGCCAAACATGTCCAAGCCGAGGGAGTTCAGCAAACCCGCCTTCACCAAGGACAGCAACCCCGTGACAGCCACAGTCAAAGAGGAGGTTAAAATCGACTTCAAGCCCAAGAGTAGCACTTCTACCAGTCATATTAGGTGTTTCAAATGCCAAGGAATGGGGCATTATTCCAGAGACTGTCCAAACAAGAAGATGTTTCTTCTTCAAGAAGGAGGAGAGATTGTGCCAATAGACAGTTCAAAGAGTGAATCCGAATCTGAACTCGGTGAAGAAGGTGAACCAGCAGTCATGGGAGAGATGTTGGTAGCACGCAGAGTTTTAAGTGTTCAGGTTCATCCAGATGATAGAGGACAACGTGAGAACCTCTTTCACACCCGGTGTATGGTTCAAGACAAGGTCTGCACCTTGATCGGTTATGGTGGAAGTTGTACTAATGCAGCTAGTGAAGAGATGGTACAGAAGCTTAATCTCAAGACTACTTCACATCCAAGACCTTATCAGCTACAGTGGTTGAACAACAAGGGTGCTTTGACAGTTTCGCAGCAAGTGATGGTGAAATTAGCGATTGGGAAGTATGAGGATGAGCTGCTTTGTGATGTTATCCCAATGAAGTCAAGTCATATCCTTTTGGGTAGACCATGCCAGTTCGACAGAAGAGTGTTCCATGATGGTTACACCAACAAGCAAACGTTTGAGTTCAAAGGACGCAAGGTCACTCTTCTACCGCTTACACCCAGTGAAATCTACAAGGACCAGCTTCACATGAACCGCAAGGATACAGAGAAAGTGTCTCACAGCCTGTACATCAATCACAGCGAGTTCAACAAGCTATTTGATCCAGAGATGACCACATTCATGTTTGTGTACAAGGAAACACTCACCAGTACTAAGTCAGCAGGAGAGCTCCCACGCGAAATGATAGAGATTATAGAGGAGTACAAGGATGTGTTTCAGAAGAGATACCTCTTGGCTTACCTCCAATACGTGGGATAGAGCATCAGATTGATTTGGTACCAGGTTCAGCTCTACCGAATAGACCAGCTTACAGAACTAATCCAGTAGAGACTAAAGAGCTTCAGAAGAAAGTAGAAGAGCTGATGAGTAAGGGACATATCCGAGAGAGTCTCAGTCCACGTGCAGTACCAGTTTTGCTTGTACCAAAGAAAGATGGATCATGGAGGATGTGTGTTGACTGCATATCTATTAACAACATCACAGTGAAGTACCGACATCCAATTCCGAGACTAGATGACATGTTGGATGAGTTATGTGGTTCAACAGTCTTCTCAAAGATAGATTTGAAGAGCGGGTATCATCAGATCAGAATGAAGGTAGGAGATGAATGGAAAACAGCTTTCAAGACCAAGCAAGGGCTCTACGAATGGCTAGTCATGCCGTTTGGTCTCACCAATGCTCCTAGCACCTTCATGCGTTTAATGAATCATGTTCTCAGACCTTTCATAGGCATCTTCGTGGTTGTGTAATTCGACGACATACTCATCTACAGTAAAGGTTTAGAAGAACACTTAGAACACATCCGCCAAGTTCTAAATGTTCTTCGTTCTCAATCCCTCTTTGCTAATTTTTCTAAATGTTCATTCTCTACTACTGAGGTTGTTTTTCTAGGCGTTGTTGTCAGTGCAGAAGGAGTTAGAGTGGACGATGAGAAGGTCAAGGCTATCAAGGAGTGGCCAACACCTAAAAACGTGGCAGAAGTCAGGAGCTTTCATGGACTAGCAGGGTTCCACAGGCGATTTGTGCAAGACTTCAGTACTATTGCAGCGCCACTTACAGAAGTTGTCAAGAAGGATGTAGGATTCAGATGGGAGGAAGCACAAGAGAAGGCATTTTCAACCTTAAAAGAGAAGCTTATCTCTGCCCCTATCCTCTTACTTCCTGATTTTATGAAAACTTTTGAGATTGAATATGATGCTTCCGGAGTGGGTATAGGTGCTGTTTTGATGCAGGATAGGAAGCCAATAGCTTACTTCAGTGAAAAGCTAGGAGGACCAACGTTGAACTATCCTACATATGACAAGGAGCTGTATGCTTTGGTTAGAGCTCTTCAAACGTGGCAGCATTACCTGTGGCCCAAGGAGTTCGTTATTCACACTGATCATGAGTCCCTGAAGCATCTCAAAGGACAACAGAAGCTCAACAAGAGACATGCCAGATGGATGGAGTTCATAGAGACTTTTCCCTACACGGTTAAGTACAAGAAAGGTAAAGATAATGTAGTTGCAGATGCATTATCCAGGAGGTACACTCTCATTTCTACTTTGTCTTCTAAGCTAGTAGGTTTTGATGAGATAGTAGAGCTTTATGAGACTGGCATCGATTTTGCTGAGAGCTATGTCAAATGCCATAAGTTTGCTTTTGAAAACTATTATAGGCAGGATGGATATTTGTTCTTTAAAGACCGATTGTGCATACCAAGAGGATCCATGAGGGAGCTGCTGATCAGAGAAGCTCACGGAGGTGGACTAGCTGGACATTTCGGAGTGTCAAAGACTCTACTTGGACTGCAAGAACACTTCTATTGGCCTCAAATGAAGAAAGACGTTGAGAAGGTTTGTTCTAGGTGCCATATCTGCAAAATGGCGAAGGGTAAGGTACAGCCTCACGGCTTGTACACTCCTCTACCGATTCCTTCTCAACCTTGGACTCATATTTCTATGGATTTTGTTCTTGGCTTACCTCGAACCAGAAATGGTAGAGATTCTATTTTTGTTGTGGTTGACAGGTTTAGCAAGATGGCTCACTTCATTACAAGTCACAAGACGGATGATGCTGTTATTGTAGCTAACTTGTTTTTCAGGGAAGTAGTACGCCTACATGGAATGCCTCAAGTAATTGTCTCAGACCGAGATACCGAGTTTCTAGGACACTTCTGGAGGACGTTATGGGCTAAACTAGGAACCAAGCTTTCATTCTCAACCACATGTCACCCGCAAACAGATGGGCAAACCGAAGTGGTGAACAGGACACTATCTACACTCCTAAGGACCTTAGTGAGAAGCAATCTCAAGTCATGGGAAGAATGCCTACCACATGTTGAGTTCGCATATAATCACGCTAAGCATTCTGCTACTCTTTTCTCTCCTTTTGAAATTGTTTATGGTTTTAATCCACAATCACCTCTAGACTTGATTCCTTTACCTTTAAGTGTGAAGTGTAGCTTTGATGGCAAAGAAAAGGCTGAACAGGTGAGGAGGATACATGCTAAAGCTAAGGAGAACATAGAGAAAATGACCAAGCAATATGAGAAGCATGCGAACAAGGGTAGAAAGGAGCTCATTTTCGAAGAAGGAGACTTAGTGTGGATTCACTTACGCAAGGAAAGGTTCCCAGACGAGAGGAAGAGCAAGCTTCTCCCACGAGCTGATGGTCCATTTGAAGTCATCAAGAAGATCAACAACAATGCATACGAGATTGATCTTCAAGGTAAGTATAAGATATCTTCAACATTCAATGTTTCTGACTTGCTTCCTTATTATGCAGATTCCGATTTGAGGACAAATCCTTTTGAAGAGGGGGAGGATGATATGATCGTGACTAGCAAGGAGTCAGAAGCTGCAGAGGAACCGGAGATTGTGGGAAGGATCACTCGCTCAAGAGCTAAGGAGATGGCTAAGGAAGCTCATTCACTCATAGCTGACGAGTCATTCAACCTACCGAGGATCCAGGTCTTTAACATCTCAACCTTGAAGACTTCACCCGGTAATGATAACTAGATAACTTAGGTGTGAAGTTTGTACTTTTTTTTTTCCATAGCTGAGTTTTGTCCCACTGGGTTTTCTTGGCATGGTTTTTAATGAGGCAAATGGATCACTACGTCGAGTTATCTAGAAGTCATTGCCAATGGGAAATAATGTACAAGTCACCAGACTTCAGTATTGTGTCACCAGACTTTAGACTTTAGTCACCAGACTTCAGAATTAAGTCACCAGACTTCAGTATTAAGTCGCCAGACTTCAGTACCTGATGTTTTGCTGTTTTTCTTGTTTTCCTAAAAACGTCTTGTTGTTTTATTTTGAACTTCCTGTTGTTTGGAGTGTCGAACCTAGGGTTAATTATAAAGCCCCATAGCCACGCCTCCTTGTTCTTTAGCGAAGAAGTTGTATGAACAAGTATTGTCAAACTTTTTCCTCAATTCAAATTCTTGAATGCGTTCTTGATTTCTGAGTTTCTATACACCTTGTGAATCAGAAACTCTTCACTATTCAATCCATATAATCACCTAAACCCTTCTCTCCATCGAACCATTGTTCCCATCATTCGATCTTCACACATTTTCACTCGCTAATCATTCATTCTTCATCATCATCATCGATTCACGTCGCCATTCACCTGTCATCAGCCTTCATCAGAGTTCTATCCTAGGGAGATCGTATTACTGATCCTGGCCCTGAATGTTCACCAATAGCTGAGAAATCCACATCTACCTTCTCCATAGCGTCTTTTGCCAATTTACGCATCTTAGTTGGTACTCGTGTTCTCTTTTTGTTGTTTGCAGTCTGCGTCGTTTCCCTCTCTTGTTGTTCAGACTCAGCTTCCTTCTCTGGTTGCTCAGTCTCCGTTTCCGTCTCTGGTTGCTCAGTCTCTGTTTCCTCATTAACTTGTTTGCGCTTGCTACGTCGGACACTAGGCTCAGTTGCTTTCATGTTTCACCCTTCAACAACAACAATCATCATTAGTAAAAACTCTATAAAATTATTCACACCTCTACAACACAGGAGCACTAGTTGATATTATTATATTAAAACCCCTTCACAGTCATCCCTAACACAAAAACTTTCATCATCAGACGCTTGATTATTCAGGTCATCTTGATGCACGACTGATATTGATCCACTAACAAATTCCTCTTCTGTCTCCAATTCATGATAACCTCTAGGTGGCGCCCGCATAACAACATACCAAGATGAAGAATCATCTTCTCTAGAGTAAAAAACTTGCTTTGCTTGTGATGGCATAATGTATGGATCTTGTAGAAAAGATGACTGGTTCATATGGAGGTTCACAAGAGTGAAGCCGTCTTCTTCCTTTACACCATACCCTCTGTTTGCCCAATTACACTTGAATAGTGGAACTTGGCACATGTGATAGTCAAGCATAATGATCTCCTTTATCACTCCGTAGTACACAACCATGTCAGCCATTTGTCTACTATCTCGAGCACTAGATCTGCACATACTGAAAGCTTCGTATGTCACTCCACTGTTCTGAGTCATTCGCTTTACGTCGTCTCTATGAAATCGATGGCCGTTAATGACATATCCCTTGTAGCTTTGAGCCGTAGGTCGTGGACCAAATGCTAACCAGCTAAGATTGGTTGAATGACCCTCTGAGTTTGTAGGTATCTAAACATAAAGTTACATTATTCGTCAGTCAATGATAAATAAAGAGACCAAATAGAAAGTGATAATATGATAGTATAATTTGTACAAACCTTTGCTTTTATCCACTTTGCAAACTGGTCAGTATGAAGTTTCCAACAATAAGTTTCCTCTCTTGCACATCGTAAATTAGTAGCTTGCAATTCTTCCAAATGCAGTCTGAGTCACAAAGATAACAAGATGTTATTCATAGATTCTTAAATGATCAATGGCAAATTAACAATGTCAAATAGAGGTAAACTTACTCAATATAGGATCCATAATCGCTGTATTCATTAATACATACCGATGAGCTATGTCTAGCTCTTTAGGTGAAAGTGTTACTTCCATCGGTTTTTGTAGTGGACGACCTTCGAGGATATGTTCATCACATTCAACATCTTCATTACGGTTGATGGCTTCTTGTATTGGTAGAGTGCTCTTAAGAAACTCTAAACAAAAGGCAAGACATTCTTCAGCCAAATATGCCTCAGCCATACACGCTTCTGGCCTAGCAAAATTTTTTACATATGTCTTCAATGTTTTCATGTACCTACAGGTCAATCCCAGAACATATTTGTCAATTATGTTTACAGTTAAAAACAAACTACAATATTATTTAAAAATAAGAAAGAGTATCTCTCAAACGGATACATCCATCGAAAGTGTACAGGTCCACCCAACCGTGCTTCCCTCCCTAGGTGTAGAGGAAGGTGGAACATGATATCGAATAGTGAAGGAGGGAAAAACCGCTCCATTTGACACATTGTTTCTACAAACTCAGACTCAAGAGTAATAAGCTTTTCTGGATCAATCACACGCTGGCATAACCGGTTGAAATAGTTGCATAAACGAGTAACAGCAACTCTGGGTCCTTTTGGCAGCAATCCTCTCAATGCAACAGGCAATAAGTTTTGCAGAAGGACGTGATGATCATGCGACTTCAAACCACTGATAACCGGAGGATCCAGAGAAACACAATTTGCAATATTCGCACAGTACCCATCAGGGCCTCTAAACTTGGCTAACCTCTTGCACAATCAAATCTTTTCATCCTTAGAGAACCAATAAGCTGCTGGTGGCAGGTAAATTTTCTTTCCTCTGGTTTGTGTGTGCAAGTTTCTTCTAATCCCCATCTCTTCCAAGTCTTTCCTTGCCTTGACTCCATCTTTTGATTTAGCACTATTCATTATAATAGACAGTAGAGCGTCTGACAAGTTCTTTTCAACATGCATAACATCAATGTTATGATGAACAGGCAAATCCTGAGACAATAAATCAAGAGGGTCAGTTAAATTAACAAAGACTAACTTAGAGTAATATATTAAATATTTAAGTAAGTACTAACTACTAACCTTCCAATATGCTAACTAAAAAAATATTGATCGCTTCTTCCACCGCCATTGATCAGAGTCCTCTTCATATTCTTCCTCTGAGCCTACATTATCTTCACATAACTCAGCTCGTTTTCTTTTACTATCCCTACTTAATGGTTTGCCGAAGTCATTCTTGAAATTCTTAAGCGCCTCAAATATTTCTGATCCGGTTTGAATTCTTCTTGCAGTCTCCTTCTCAACTGTGTTATCAAACCATCCTTTCCTACGTCTATAAGGATGTCCAGGACTAAGCCGTTTCCTATTTCCCAAATACACATACTTCCTATTAAACTTCAGCCATCTATGTGGTGTATCCTTCCCACAAACATTACAAGCTTGTTTCCCCTTCACTTTACATCCAGACAAAGTCCCTAAAGCTGGATAATCATTGATACTCCACAATAATATAGCTTTAAGTGTGAACTTATCTTTCAAATATGCATCGTACACTTCAATACCTTCTTCCCAAAAGTCCTTCAAGTCCTTCAAGTACACTAATGGTTGTAGATAAACATCAATATTATTGTTTGGTGCAGTTGGGCCAGGGATTAGCATCGTCAGCATAATATTCTCATCCTTCATACACATCACTGGAGACATATTATAATTCACTAAGAATACTGGCCACGTACTATAGTTGGTATTCTGAATAGCGAAAGGGTTCATACCACCTGTAGAAATACCTAGTCGAAGGTTCCTAGGTTCCGCAGCAAACTCTGGCCAGTTGCCATTGACCTGAGCCCAAGTTATCGAGGCCACCGGGTGTCGCATTGTATCATCCTCTGATGCATTATTGAAATGCCAATGCAACTCCTCAGCGATCCTTCTTGATCTAAACATCCTTTGAAATCTTTCCTTGATTGGAAAATATCGAAGGACCTTGGCAGGTATTCCATCCTTCACAGTATCAGTTTGTTTATCGATTTCCCATCTTGAAGAACTACATCTTGGACAGGTTTCCATCTTTTCATATTGCTTCCTATACAGAATGCAATCGTTTTTGCATGCGTGTATGACATCATAGCCAAATCCAAATACCTTCAAGAACCTTTTCAACTCATTTGTTGACTTTGGAAGTACGTTGTCATCAGGCAGCATGTCGTGGACCATCGTCAGAAGCTGGTCAAAGAAGTTTTCTGACATACCACTCTTCACCTTGATGCGGTAGAGGCCCATAATTGCAGAGACTTTGGTGTAATTGTGACATGTCGAATACAGTGGTGTTTCAGCTTCATTCAACTTCTTACAAAACTCAGAATCTTCTGCAGTTTCACCATTGTCAAATTGAGATCCATTAGGCTTCTCTGACTGTGAACTATCCCCATCATCACTGAAAGCTTACCTAAACAACGCATAAGCATCCAATCCAGAACTATGACCATCATCATTCTTATCTTCACTTGTGTCTCCATGTATATTCCACACTACTTTCCTCTTGTATTTATGATCCATCCCCCTAATCACTAAATGATCTACTACTGCATCTACCGGTTGATGACTAACATTACGACAATCGATACACGGACATAAAATCTCAGTTGATAACCCAAATATTTTGATGAAGCATTCACAAACTTATTTGCCCCTTCAGCATACTCACTGCTATTCCTGTAAGTAAAACAATGAAGTCCAACTATCAATATAACTCACATACACACTAATAATTTAAAATTATAATATGATCGAGAGTGACATACCTAGGTAACCAACCCCATGACTTCTCCATAGTAAACACAACTCAGCTCCTCCACCAAATATATAAAGCCAATTGATCAGACACTCAAAAAACTAGCTAACAATACAGAACAACAATATATGAACACTGGGAGAAAGGATTCAAAATCTTACGATTCAGAAAAAGTCTTCTTCGAATCTGTAAACAAAATTAACAAAGAACATTCAGACAAAAACATTCAGACAAAAACATTCTGTAAAAAACAAGAAAATTCAGACAAACAACGATTAATACCTTCGACTCCTTGAATTCTGACACAAAGAGCTACGTAAAACAGATCTCCAGATCCAAAACCTAAAATCAATACAAAACCCAGAAAATTTAATCGAAGATGGGTTATTACAAGAACCCAAATCGATACAAAAACCTAAACCCAGAAAAAATTACTCGGAAATGGGTTATTAGAAGAACCCTAAATCGATACAAGAAACAACAGCTGAGAAATCACAGGGTACCTCAAGAACCGACGAAGAGAAGACAACGACAGAATCGACAACAGCTGAGAAATCCACACGGCGACGACCACGATGTGCAGTGAGTGAGAGAGACAAAGAGCCTAAGTGAATGAGAGAGACAGAGACTGAAAGGTTTATTTTTATTTTTATTTTTTATTTTTTTTTTGGCTCAACTTCAACTTTTTCATTTACCAATTCATGATACACTTGATTTGTCCACCATTACAAAATGCTTAACCCAGGTTGGCTCTAGAGAGTATAACTTAGGGTCATAATTCTGGAAAGAAAGACACTCCTTTGCTACTCTATCAGCCACACTATTACATACTCTTGGAGAAAACATAACTTTAACCTCTTCAAAAGTAGAAAGCACTTCCTTGATCTCTTGAAGCGTGGGAGCAAATGTTGGCCAGCTTTCATCATTAGTCAGCATGTTGACAACCGCCAGAGAGTCAGACTCGAATATGATTCGATTGAAATGCAACTTTGACATCATTAATATCGCAAGTCGCATTGCTTCTAGCTCCACTTCAAGGGCTGACCTGGCTCGTCGTATGGCTTGTGCTTCCATCCAGAGAACTTCACCTCGATGGTCTCGAAGAACCCATCCACTACCACAACGTGTACTCTCATTAAGCCAAGCTCCATCTGTATTGCATTTAATCCAATTTAGAGGCGGGGTCTTCCATTTCACCGGTTCATTCATACCTTGAGTGGACTGCCTTTCAATCAATCCATCCTGCTCTTTTCTCATCCTCCACTCCTCTGCATCCTCTAAAGCTTTCTTTACTGTGTCTTGAGTATCCTGGTCCTTCCCTCTAAAAATATAATCATTCCTTGCCTTCCATAGTCTCCAAAGCAACCAAGGAATAATTTTGTCCAGACCATCAACAGAAGGATAGAGAACCTTTAGATTCAAGACATGATACATATTTGCATATAAAGAATCACCCCAGCTTCCAATTGAAGGTTCTTTTTTTTATTTTGCCTAAGTGTTTTAGTTTTAGTCAGAGGCCAAAATTTTTAACACGCGGGGAACAAAAAAAAATTCCCGGTTAAACATAAGATAACACAAAAATCACTCAGCTGCAATTAAAAATAAGTACAAAGTAAAAAAAAAAAAGAAAAAAAAACAATCACACTTTCTAACCTCACACACTTTTAATAGCATAACCATTACGCAACCACTATTAAAAAGTAGCGTCAATCTCTTCTATTGCGGTAAACAAAAAAACGCTATTTTTTAGTGCTATTAATACTCACATTTCTTGTAGTGGTGATTCATGTGTCACATTTTGGCTCCTTCAAACCAAAACAAACATTTACTAAATTTCTCTTTGCGAGATGTCGAACAAGTCTTACAATATGGCTTTGTTTTAATTCTCAAAGATGATAACCATTACCCTACCTAGGAAGATAAATATACCAAAATCATTTTATGTTAATAAAATTCTAAAGAAATTAATTAAATGATGTATTAGAACCATGTTTAATTGGATCTTGTATTTGTCACTCGAAGTTATATATTTTTCCAATTGTAATTAAAATTCTTTAAAGCATGCAATATTTAGTACCATATTTTGGAATTAGTCTTGAATTCTCTAGTTATGCACTTTAATTTCATCAGTATCATGTTTCAGGTGCTCTTTGAAGTCAACGTATTACGTATGAAGGAGCTCCAAGGGCTCTTTGTGATGATCTCATCCGCAGTTAGTTTTCTAGCAAAACTGTGCTAGCGTAACCACTTAAAAAGAAGATCTTCCATAAGATTTAAAAGCATCCAAAATAAATCAAAACTAAGTGTTTTCGTAGTTTCCTAATATTAAATTCGGAAACTAACACAGTTATGAAATAAATCGAACTAATGGGATCAAATCATATTTAAAAAAAAAAAAAAACCCAGCCCTAGTCAAAAACATCGACAATTCGGGCAGCTTCGGTTCTGCTTCAGCCAAGAAACAATACAAAAACGATGAAAAACATGTCTACACTTGTTTATTTGAACAATCGCATGGCCATCTTCAAACTCTTCAAGACAAATTGAACAACAAATCTTATCACCAAGTCCATCTTCTTTGATGATATCTTTGAACTTGATCCGACTCTTATATCCGGTTTTGATGTCTTGTTGTTGAGACTGAGGCGGCCCTAGATGTCCGGTCTCAATGTCTTGTTGAGGCTGAGACAGTGGAGGATTTTGGTGAGTTGGTTCCGTAGGAGGTTGAATACACTTGAATAACTTGATGCAAACTTCCCAGATGATAATAATGAGAACTGCGAGTATGCCGAAGAGTATTATAACCAACAATGGAAACAATGGAAGCGTGTCCTTCCAGGACGAAGATACCATCGTCCTAATTAATATTACTTTTCAACCACAGAGAGAGAGAGAGATCAATAAATTTGGAGTTTAGAAACGGGAAAACGGCCTATTCCCCCATAAACTATGTTACTTTATCGCATTTATACACAAGACTTTCATCTGTACCTATTCCTCCATGAACTACAACAAAATTTGAATATTCTACACAAACTATATAAATCCGGTTAAAACCCATAAATCGTATGACGGTGTTACTGTGCCGTTAACTAGATGATGATTAGGATGCCACATGGAGTTACAAAACGACGTCGTTTTGTTTTCCTGATAAAAAAATTAAAAATATAAGATTAAACATAACAAAGTTAAGATTTGAAGCCATGACCTCCGATGCACCACTAGCTAACAGAAAACCAACTGATCCACACTTAACATTTGTTGTTAACTCAGTAGTATAAATATATATATATATTGGACGACGCAAGAATCAAAAGGATTCCTTTTCGCCGTTTTTGCCTTCTCTTTTCCGATAAACCGTGGTCCATGGCTTCTTCATCATTTTTCATGGATTTCAAAAACTGGGATTTCTTTGGTAGATTAGATCGAATTAATATCTCTTATCCGATCTTTAATAGCTCAACTTGATTTTTGTTAAAGGGAAAAAAAAAAAATTGAGATTGAAATTGAATTGGGTGATATATATCTCAGTTCATGACTCTCTGATTTGAAATTAACTGCAATTAGGGTTGGATTTGAGAATCCCCCCTTACTCATCTAGTCGATTGGCTGAAAATATCCAAAAGCAACAAAGGGAATTGAAAGGTGCACATGAAAGGAGCTTAAAACCAAAACATAGACATCAAGAAACAATCTTGAAATTAAGACAACGAAACCGATAGATCCAAACGAAAATTTGGAGGAGAAGCCAAGCCACACAAAGCAGCAAGTAGAGCCGACAACGAAGCAGCAAGAGCCGACAACAAGTTTATATAAATATATATCCGTTTGCAAATACAACGAATAATTCAGTAGCTTAACTGGTATAAGTCTATCTCATGGAATCAGAGGTGAGTGGTTCAATCCACGGTTTTGCTATTTTTTTCAAAATATGTGTTT
Organism: Camelina hispida; assembly: GCA_023657505.1. NCBI lineage: Eukaryota > Viridiplantae > Streptophyta > Magnoliopsida > Brassicales > Brassicaceae > Camelina > Camelina hispida. The sequence goes on along the minus strand of CP094635.1, from coordinate 40,884,465 downwards.
TTTTCCTAAAATATACAAAACGACGTCGTTTTGTAGCTCCACGTGGCATCCTAATCATCGTCTAGTTAACGGCATAATAACACCGTTATACGATTTGTGGGTTTTAACCGGTTTTATATAGTTCGTGTAGGATATTCAAATTTTGTTGTAGTTCATGGAGGAATGGGCACAGATGAAAGTTTTGTGTATGAATACGATAAAGTAACATAGTTTATGGGGGAATAGGCCGTTTTCCCGTTTAGAAACCATAGTGAAAATTAATCTATCATCAATTCTCGTTTAAATTATATCTTCTCTCCTTTTTCTTTTTCTTTTAGGAGGAGATAGATAAACACATATATTAGATACATGAAATTAGGGAATTTTGTTAAGTATGCCACATTGCCTTACAAATTTTCCAATTCTACCAAAAAGATAAAACCTTTTTCGATGTACCAAAATCGTCTAGTAAAAAGACTACACTAACCTCTCTTTATTGTGTCAATGGAATTGATAAAATATTCACAAAATATTTTATGTCTTATTTTATTGTGTTTTGTAATGTGAGACAGCAGAGGAGAGAGATGAGAGCTCGGGGGTGAAAGGACAAAAGCGTTTGCTTGGCATTTAATGCATACTGTAGTTGGCGTGTGATTTATTGTGGACAAAAGGATGGGTCAGTTTTGACTTCTGTATTAGAAGATGAAAAAGAGAGGTGAAGGACAAGAGTTAGATGAAAGAGAATTTGTAACGTGTTGGTGGGGAGACTGTGGACGGAAGTTTTTTGTTGTTTCCGCAGTTAATGTTGTGGGCAAGGAATAATCTCAACTGAAGATTCTTTCTTTGAGGTATGTTGTAGATGCATTTATTGTCCTCGTAGACTATAAAAGTAAATTATTCGAATTTATTTGGCTTACATGTTGTTGTATGTTTAGGAAATGGAAGAAAGTGTGTGTGTAATCGTCGGTGAATGGTGCTGTAATACAACGGGTGTATGGAAATTTGTACCAAAACTTGGTGAGTTAGCAAGGTGTGTAACGTATGATAGCGGGACAACGTTGAATGAGTTGGAAAGTAGACTCGCCAAAGCTTTCAGTGTTTGTGGACAGGAAACTTCAATGAGTCTTAGTTTTTGTAGTAGAGAAGAGATGGGGGTGATGAGTCAAGGTAAAATGCCTCCAGTGGGTATCAAGTCTGACAGTGAGTGGAGACAGTTCAAAGAGTTGAAAGCTGAAATTGGAAGCCTGTATCTCTATTTAACGTTGAAGGAGGTTGTAGTTGATGAGGGTTTCTCTGATGATTTTTTGGTGGCATATGTCGAGCAGATGGAGGCTGTTTATAAAGCTAGGATGTCCGCCAGTAAGAAGGGAGTTGAGGACATACCGTTGTGGAATCGTAGGACGGAAAGTAATGTGGACAAGGGAGTCCAGGATGTGGAGAACATATCGGTGGGGAAGAAGAGGAAGATAGATGACCGTAGCGATGTGTACAAGTTGTCAGTGGACAGAAATTCAGGTAAACGTCCTTCTGAGTATCAGTTGTCCTCTGAAGGTGCTGAAATGGTTTCCACGGAAGATGCTATGAATTGCAATGCTAACGTTGTGGACGAGATTGATGAAGACATAAGTTTGTCCACCATGTTAGAAGAAGGGGGGAATCTTGTAGTAGGGGAAAGTCTAGAGTACAATTACGATGAGTGGACAGAAAGAATTAATGAAGAGTACCCTCCAGACTGGGATCCATTCGCAGGAAACGAGGTGAGGCCTTCGTTGGGGCTTATTGAAGTTGGTGAGACTTCTAGAGTAGTAGAGGAAAACCTTATTGAAGTTGGTGAGACTTCCGCGTTAGTTATACATGGTGATGGTAATTTGGTAGAAAACGAGGTTAGGACTTCGTTGGGTGGTATTGAATTTGGTGAGACTTCTCGAGCAGGAGAGGAACACGTTAATGGAGCAATATTGTCTGAAAATGAGGAGCAACTGCGTTCTGCGTTAGTTCTACATGGTGATATTAATTTGATATTAAAAGGGGTATTTTGTTGTTCCAGATTGACCTAATACGTGGATTTATGAGAGTCAGTTGTGAATAGTATAGAAAAGTGAGAGTTTTGGTTACGTAAACAAGAATCATAACCTGATTTGGTTCAATAGGCGAGTACAGAGGATTTTTGTCATTCAGGTCCGTCGCTTCCTCTGAATGCGTAAGAGAGGGTGACTTTGGTAGTAAACCTTTATCGCCTAATTCTTTAAGAACATGCTCAAGTACTTCTGCCTTCCATTTAGCTCTTTCACTAGAAATCATCGCTTCAATATTTGCGGTGTGTTCTTTGTTTCTCCTATCAACCTCCAGCAACAATTCATGAACAGTGTCAGTATCTGGTAGTCTAGAAGTTTCACGTGCATCTGGTGGGTTGCTTTGACGGGTCAGTTTGGCTGTTCTTCTGACGGTTTGAGCTTTAGATTTCTTCGGCTTCGGATGTGATATGGCTGGTTTGTCCTTTGAGAAAGCACATGTGATCAATGGCAAATGTCGAAGCCCCCAATCCAGTCCTCCTTCTTAAAGACGTGACCATCTTTCAATATTTTCATTATTAATTCAACGCGGGTATCCTCTTCTTTTTCACCATGCCAAGAGTAATCTTGAAGGCATTCTGGTTCTTCGCTGTGCAAGATACTCTCTACTTGAAGCTGCATGAGGAAAAGAATTAAATATGAATAAAAAATGGTATACCAAAAAAACTTAGCATTGACTTACATTAGGATCATTCTCTGTCTCGAGAATGTTTGAATTATGAAAGATTTTAAGTTGAGTAAGATGCAGCACTGAAGGATCGGTGAATGTTAACTCGTCATCTCCATCAGGAAGGATTCTCGACAGGAGTGGAATTGCATGAAAAAAAAGTAGCTGAAATGACAAAGTGAATCCGTGAGTTGCGGTGTGGGATTGAGATAGTTGGTCAGCAAGCGCACGTGCAGTAGGAACAACGTCACCAAGTGTAACCCTCTCCAAAGTCCTATTGAAAGAAAGCCTCCCCCATGGATATTTGACAAATGCATCTAGATTTTCCACCAATTTTACAACTTTACTGGATGTTTTGACAACCGATGAATTGTATATGAGTATTTCATCCACAATCACTACCAGGCACAGTCTTAGCCTCCGGTCTCCATCCATCCGGCAAGAAATTGGCAACTTCTTGTCCTCTTTCAAGATGTCTACAATTTCCCGGATTGTGTAATTTTGATTTGGCCCAATAAGTCTGTGGAAGAAATCACCATCGGATATATGAGCAGCGTCAGAAGCATCATCTTCTGATGAAGGGAGTGGATCACAATTAAGCCCTGTCAAAATACAAAACTCCCGCAACGAAAACCGGATTGGATGTCCACCATAAACAAACCACATCTCATGTTTCTTCCGAGTGACGAGGCAGCGACAAAGGAACTGGTGGACAAGCTTGCCGGATAGGGAACTCTTACGAACAGGAAGTTTGAAGAGGCGATCAAAACATGAATCTTCCAACCACTTTAACTGAGTGGACCCATCTAGCGCTTCTACAATGTCGAGTAGATACTCAGGCTTCGAATACAAATTAATACGCCCTCTAACAGGATAGCGATCTGTTGCAAAGAGACAACGAGGAAGTTGTCCACCTTGTGCAGATGGTCCCATGAGAGTCGAACCCGAAGGTGAATCTAGCTGCTGTTTCTCCTTAGTGTTGGAATCATCTAGCTGCTGTTTCTCCTTCGTGTTGGAATCATCTTTATCCTGAGTCAAAGATGCACATCCCCGATCTTGAATATCACCAGATTTGGATGGAAAATCACCCATATCAACACGGTCGTCCCTGTGTAGACAAAAAATCTAATTTTCAAAAATTGTCCACAGAAGATTAACACAGAAAAAGGACATGGGAGAAGGGAACAAATCTTACGGATTGTTTTGTACATCATATTCTGGAATGAGTATAAAGGTGGGGGTAGGTCCAGGTCCGACAAGAATTGGGTTGTCTGTGCCGACCGCTGCTAAGTTGGTACCCACATCGTTGACGGGACCACTGTTTTCGCTGTGTACAGGAAATATAAAATTTTGGTCAGACAAAATTAAATGAAATGTACACTAAATCTCGGAATTTATATCAGACAAACGAAACAGATCTACGAACAAAAAAATGAACTTACAGAATATTGGCACCATTAATGTATACAGGATCAGTATTCTGACTTTCTGGTATGAGGTTGAAGTTGGGCGTTGGTCCGATAGTTGGGTTGTCCACCTCCATGGCGACTAAGTTGGTTGCGAAATCATTGAAGGGACGACTGTTTCTGTTAAACCTTTTGTGGAAAAAAACAGGCAGAGTTGCGGTAAGGAGAATTTGTTATGGACGATTTGTTTGGGTTAAGAAAAATCCCTTATAATAATTAGGATTAACGATGAGAGGTGAACTTACAGATTATTGGGGGCAACGAGATCTGGCTGCTGGAAATTCGGGTGGGGCGAGGTTGATTCGTCTCTTTGATCCATTGTAGAGTTTCAAATTTGCATGAAGAAAAAGTGAGAGAAAAATAACAGTTAGAAATGATGAAGATAAAGAGACTCTTTTATTTGGAAAAAAGAAAGAGATAGTAATTGGTCAATTACACAGCTTTAGCTTGAAAATAGAATACTGTGCACGGGTATATGAAAAGACCCGACAGAAGACTCTTACGACATCCCTTTTTTATTAGTAAAAAAAACAAATAAACACTTTTCAAATCATTTTTAATGGAAACAAAATGGAGGCTATTATGGTCTTTTGACTGGGCCGCAATTGGTACATCCGGAAAGGTATTGGCAATGTTGTAGATTGGAATAGATTGAGTTTCCAATGTGGCATAACTCTTAAAATTCTCATGAAATTATATCTTCTCTCCTTTTTCTTTTTCTTTTACTATATATTATGTAGACTTAATATTAATTCTTCACAATTTTTTTATTAGTGTGGGTTTATTTGATTATTTTGATGAAAATTATATATGATTAATGACGGTAATTAAATATTATCTTATAAAAAAAGTTTAAATTAGTATTAAAGAAAAAAAAATTTCAGATACACAATTTAAAAAAATATAAAAATCAGTTGTGTTATAAAATCAAATCTAATCAAAAAAATCATGAATTTAACTCGACGTCCAGGCGAGGCGGATCAAACTGCTGACCTCACATATCCTAAACCATTTCTTTGACCACCAGAAAAATGAAACAATTTTACAATCATGAATTTATCTCATTTTTCATATTTAATTGATCACTACCACCTATGTTTTCATGTTTTTTATTCAATGTTTCTTATTCTTCATATTATTTATTGTCAAATTTTATGGTAATTATCATCGTTACTTTTACCGTCTGGTTCTTCGTTATACTCTTCTTATTTTTCTTCTTCCTCGTCAACTTCTTCACATTCTTCCACTGAAAAACCTTTTTTTTATACTACCACACAATTTGTTAACCATCAAACTCCAAGACCAAAATCATTTCTTTTCTCATAAAATTTGTGCAATTCATAAAAACCAGCATAGTCAACACATGCACCAAATTATTGAGAATTTCATCCATATACTTATTCGGTTTTAGATCCACATATATTAAAACTTCTCAAACCAAAATCCTTACTTGCAGAGAAAGTAATATGAACACATGTATAGTTAAAACAACTTTTCGTCGATCCATAATCTATATATAAATTACATAATCTATATATAATAGAAGGCACCATCACACCCGAGATCGAGTCCCGGTTCCTACGAATGTAGGAATTTGGCTAATGTGCCGGCCAGTTGTAGCCCAATGGTTGACAAAAAAAATCTATATATAATAGCAAACCCATTTTTGGGGGTCAACTTTAATCTAGCGGATGAGATTGTTTCTATTATCTCATCTAACGGTTTATAATTATTAATGATCCCAACAGTTGCAAGTTTTTTTTTCCAATAATCGTGTTTATTCGTCGTACCTCCATCTTTTAAAAATCGCACCTATTAATTTTTACACCTTTTTGTTTCACACCTCTATGTTTTCACACCTCTTTGTTTTTATATATATACAGTTTTTTATATACTTTGAAAAGAGTTTTTGTTCTTTGAGTATTATTAATGATCTCACCCTTTGTTAATGATCTCAAAAGTTGCAAAGTTTCATTCCAACAATTGTGTTTCTTCATTGCACCTATAGCTTTCCATGTTGGCACCCGTTAGTTTTCACACCCTTATGTTTTACACCTCTTTGTTTATATAAAGTTGCAATATTTTGATCCAACAATTGTGGTTTTTCGTCGTACCCCTAGCTTTCAATGGTTACATTTGTTAGTTTTTGCACCTTTTTGTTTCACACCTCTTTGTTTTCACACTCTTTGTTTTTATATATATACAGATTTTTATGGACTTTTATAAGAGTTTTTGTTTTTTAAGTATTATTAATAATTTCACCATTTGTTAATGATCTCAAAAGTTGCAAAGTTTCCGTCCAACAATTGTGTTTCTTCGTTGCACCCCCAGCTTTCTATGTTGGTACCCGTTAGTCTTCACACCATTTTGTTTTACACCTCTTTGTTTCTGTAAAGTTGCAATTTTTTGATCCAACAATTGTGTTTCTTCGTCGTACCTCTAACTTTCAATGGTTGCACTTGTTAGTTTTCACACCTTTTTGTTTCACACCTCTTTGTTTTCACATCTTTTTGTTTTTATAAATATACAGATTTTTTTGGATTTTGAAAAGAGTTTTTGTTCTTTAAGTATTATTAATGATCTCACCCTTTGTTAATGATCTCAAAAGTTGCAAAGAGTCGATCAAAAAAATTGTGTTTCTTCGTTGCATCCCCAACTTTCCATGTAGGCACCCGTTAGTTTTCACACCTTTTTGTTTTACACCTCTTTGTTTATATAAAGTTGCAGTGTTTTGATCCAACAATTGTGTTTCTTTGTCGTACCCCTTGATTTCAATGTTTGCACTTGTTAGTCCTCGCATCTTTTGTTTCACATATTTTTGTTTCACACGTCTTTATTTTCATAACTTTGCATCTATTTGTCGTATCCCTATCTTTTAAAAATCGCACCTATTAATTTTTGCACCTTTTTTTCACACTTCTATGTTTTACATCTTTATATTTTACACCTTTTTGTGTATTATATATAAACTTTTATGGAATACAAAAACAAGTTTCGAATTTATTGTTTTCTGAGTATTTTTTAAACTTACAAGTTAGTAAACAAAATCATAGATTTATATGTTTATATATTATAGCAAACTCACTTTTACCAGTCAATTTAAATATAACGGATGAAGTTGTTTTTATTGTCTCATCTAACTGTTTAGATTTGTTAGTGAGGTTCAAACGGGCAGGATGCCCGCGGGCCTGAAACAACCCGACCCGTTTTTTTTTTTTTATAACAATAAATACCATATTTAATTAAGCATTCCATACTACTTAATTAGACTAACAACACACACATTACCAACCAGCCACAATACCAATCATAACCAACAACAACCAGTACACACAGCGGAAATATACCAACCCTACCAAAACCATTACAACAATACAATGCCAATCCTAAGCATTCTATCCAACAACCTAGAAGATCTCTATACAAGGTTCCAACATAACAATATAGCAAGGACCAACAACACACAAACGAGACCCTAGATCATCCTCCTCCTCATTGCCATGATTCCACGTCACAAACCTGCACACCACAAACAACAATTGAGATGCGTAAGTATTATCACAAATACTTAGTGAGGCCGTCCTCCCATCTACTAGGTTATACACACAAGCATATGAGAACCTCAAGTTTAAGCAAGACAAACAACACACAAAAATACATCAAACCAGGAAAACAAGTCTCGGCTGAGACCAGTATCGACCGATGCCCAACGGTGTCGATCGATGCTACAGACAATGGTGTCCACCGATGCCAAACAGTGTCGACCGATGCCCTCAAGATGGTGTCGACCGATGCTCCATGAGTGTCGATCGATGCCTCTTCTGCACACACGATCTGCGCGAAACTCAGCGACGAACTCCGACTCCAATCAACCCAAAATCGACTCCAACCATATCTAATCATCTCGGAATTCACTAGAAATCACACAAACAACGAACCCAAGCAACAAAACAACACAAACAACAAAGAAAACACTCAAACAAGAGAGATCTCATGCTTAGATCAACCATGGTCAAGCACTCACCTCAAGAACAGGAAGATTGGATTGAGAAACGTGGAAAACAACAACTCCAGAAGCTTCCCCTTCGTTTCCAGCAACAAATAACCCTCCTACAGCCTCAGATCTCTCCAAAAACTCCAAGAACAAGCCCAGAAAGTTACAAAAATGTTTTTCTCTCTTTTCTCTCTTTCTTTTCACTCAACGGCGACAAAAAGGACTTTCTGAAACCCCCTAATTCGTCCCAGACACTTAACAACACGATTAGGGTTTTCAATTGAACCAAACCGAACCAATTCGGCAATTAATCAAACCGGTCGAACCCAGAAATAAGTGGTGTCGATCGATGCCAAAATGGTGTCGATCGACACTCCTTCTAAAATCACAAAATCTGGTTCGCGGATGTTACAGGGCCTAAACGGGTCAGTTTTAAAAATTTAAGCATGTAGCCCGTTTATTAACACTAAAAAACAAAAAAAACTTAAACGGGTGCACCCTTTTAGACCCGTGGGCGTAACGGGTATACCCGAAATTAAATGGGTAGCCCATTTATTTCTCAAAAATTAGTCGAAGGCTAAAACGTCGATGAATCCAAACCCTTTCATTGCGTCTCTCTCTTCCGAGCTCCGGCAGATCCAAACCCAGTCTCTGAATCTCTCTATCCGACGAACAATCAGGTGATTCGAGGTATCTCTTTCTTCACCTATCTCTCTCTTTGTTTTCCTTCACGGATCCACACCAAATCTCTGAATCTCTCTTTGTTTCTCCTTCCAATTCCATGGTGAGTTCTATGATTTTATTGATGGAGTTTGGTTTTATTAATACATGATTTTTGTTTATGAAGAAGCATTCTCTCTCTCTCTCCCCGACATAGAAACTGTGCTGCGAAGGAGAAGCCGCAACATTATGATTCTTGATTAGGGTCTTCTCGAGAGTTTATTATTCGTGACTCATGAGGTAAAAGTTTTGATCTTGATTCTTGATCATTTACACATCTTTTGAATTGGATTTGATCCAGTTTTTTTTGAATTGGGTATTTTAAATAGTTTGTTTCTTCATTGTTTGATGAAATTTTCTTATCTGTTGCTTAGAATATTTGATACTGGAAGTGTTGTGTGACACAACTTGTGTCAATCTCTTCTATTTTTTGGTTCCGTCTTGCTAACAAACTTAGGGGTTTTGTTGTCTGCTTAAAAATTTGGGAGAGTCAGAAACTTAGAATCAATATATATGTAGCACTAGTTGAGTGTATTCATAGGTTCCACATTGTATCCAGAAATGATATAGGTTTGGCATTAGTTGTGTAGTTGAGTTATAAAACTATTTTCCTTAATAAATGACTTTTTAATTAATTCACATCTTTAACAGGTAACATAGAGAACAACGATGACATTGGCACAACAGCGAGTACTTCAGAAGAAGAATGTTCAAGATCAGGAGATTCTATCATGCATTGAATATATGTTGCTTCTGTTGTTTATGGTTTTCTGTTACCTTATGATCATGAGATTTATCTCTGTAGTAGTACTTTTATTATTTTTGCATTTTGAAATTGTAAATTATGAGATTATCATGTATTCATGTTAAGCTTGTTTAGTGAACTTGTGTCTAAACGGGTCTAAACAGGCCAAATAAATGGGCAGGGTCTAAACGGGTACAGGGTACAAACAGGCATGGTATAAATGGGCACGGTATAAACGGGTCCAAAACGGACAGCGCTTAAATGGACAGGGTCTAAATGGGCAGGGTAGTCCCATTTTAACATCAGTAAGATTTGTTAATGATCTTAAAAGTTGTAATATTTTGATCCAACAATTGTGTTTCTTCGTCGTACTCCCAGCTTTCAATGTTCATATTTGTTAGTTTTCACACATTTTGTTTCACACCTCTTTATTTAAATATATATCTAATATATATAGATATATATTTATGGACCTTGAATTTGTTCTTTGAGTATTGTTTAACACCTCCAAATTTAAAATTCTGAGTATTATTTCCTTTCAATTTATTAATCAACATTGATTCACTCATCTTTGTTAAATAATTTGTATTGTTTTATTTATTGATTCATGCATCTAACTTTTGTTTGGTGTCGTTTTCCATCTAACATGTATTGATCATCTCTTTCAAGTATTAATTTAGGTAACTAATTGTGGTTTCTAATTTTCATAGATTTATCTTTTAGTCAATTTCGTTGATTGCAGCTATGAGCTCTTTCTCCCTGATTCTCTTATTATTTTTTATAAATTTCGATAGAATAATGATTTAAATTTTATTTTATATGAATATTTTTCAAAATTGATTATCTGAATCAACCTAGATTTATATATCTTTAACATTATCCTCTTATTGTCACTGAATTGATTTTTCATGTTTATATATACAACAAATATTTTATTTAACTAATTTGATTACTTCATCTTAGTAATTATTTATGACTTTTATATCTATATATACATTTTTGGAGACATTTAGCAAATAAATCCTAGAGTTGCAACCTATTTACAAACATGCCATTAGCATTAATTATTAATATATTTTTATTTAATTAATTAATATTAAGTTTTGATTTTTGGAAACAAGATTTCATATCTTAATAAAATTTCCAAACAATCGAAACCAGTCCTTTAACATTAAGTATTAAGTTTATAATTAATTTACTTAATATTAAGTTTCCAATTATACAAAACAATATTTTTCATACATACATTTCCTAAACAATTAGCCTAATCAATAAACGACAATGTTTTTAAAATCATACTAGAAGGTGAACCGGAAGTCTTTCGGGTTGCTGAGTCAATTAGTCAGACCGGTTGAACCATATGTCAATTAGTTTATTGGTTTGTTTATATTTATGAATATAACATCTACTTTTCTATAAATATCTGAACAAAACATACATGGTTAAGTATTAGTTGTCGATATAACATTCTTATTTTAGTACACGTAGGAATTCTATACTACTAACAAAATAATGTATTTTCTAATTTCTATACTAATTAATATTTCTATATTTGTAAGATTGTACATTTTAAAAATATACAAATTAAACATTAATTATATATATAGTTAATTTATAAAACAAATTATATTTTTAATAGAAAAATAGCCCGCCGGTGTATGAGGGGTGAATATCTAATTATACAGTTAAAATATTACCATCAAATTTTCAAAATGCGAAATTAATAATGTTAATGTTAGTTATTTAAAGTTTTCACTTAGCATCCTAGTGTATATAAAACCAAAGTTTATATGTTTTACCACTCGTCTCTGTTTACTCTGCCCAAAAAAGAAAGAAAAAGAAACAAGCGAAGAAGGTGTTGTGATTTGCTGCTCGGATGAATTTTTCGACGATCCCTCATGAATCGAACGTTGTATCCATCAACGTCGGAGGCCGAATCTTCCAAACGACGAAACAAACGTTAACCTTAGCCGGCACCGATTCTCTTCTATCTCGACTCGTCGTCACTGACTCAACTCCTCGTTTCGTCGATCGAGATCCCGATTTGTTCTCCGTTCTTCTCTACATCCTCCGTACTGGAAACTTACCTGCGAGATCATCATCATCATCACGCTCCTTCGATGTTCGAGATATCATCCATGAATCTAGATACTACGGTATCGAGTCTTTCTTAATCGATTCACTCTCGAATCCGTCGCAGTTCGAGCCGTTTGATCTCCGTAGATCTAGGATTCTTCAATTGAACGGTCGAGATTCTCCGTCGGCGATCTCGCCGTCGGTTAACGGCGGAGGTCTCCACGTCGCGCACGGTAGCAAAATCACTTCCTTCGATTGGTCGTTGAGGCAAAAATCGACTGTGCTGACGAACTTCTCCGCGGTTGATTCTCTTCTTGAGATATCTCCCGGAGTTTTAGCCGCCGGAGCCATCGATTTCCCAGGTTTGCAAATCATCGATCTCGAAAACGGCGGATTCGTCCGTACGACTCTTAATTGGGAAAACGTGACTAGGTCTAGCTCAACGGTTCAAGCCATAGGTTCTTCCTCTGAGTTTTTGTTTACTAGCTTTGAATCTAGCAGAAGGAACTCTAATTCGATTATGGTGTATGATCTCTCTACGTTGTTGCCTGTGTCTGAGATTGATCATTGTGAGATTTATGGTGCTGGCATTGATTCTGCGATTCCATCGACTAAGTTGAGATGGGTTGAGAGTTGTAACTTGTTGATGGTTTCTGGTTCTCATACTAGTCCATCTGGTGTCAATGGCCACATAAGGTTTTGGGATGTTAGGTCAAGGAATATGGTTTGGGAGATTAAGGAGACACATGATTGTTTCTCTGATGTTACTGTCTCGGATAACCTCTCTGCGGTTTTCAAGGTCGGTGTGGCTTCAGGGGAAGTATTCTACGCTGATTTGAGGAGTTTAGGAGCTAAGGATCCATGGGTTTGTCTTGTGGAAGAGAGAAAAAGAAGCTTGAATGAAAGAAGAGAAGGACTTGGGTGTAAGATTGAGAGCTATGGCAATCATGTGTTTTGTAGTAAAGGGAGTGGGATCGATCTTTGGTCTGAAGTGATCACGGGTTTGGTAGGGAATGCAAGCCGGGATGTACCGGAAGGGAGGGTTTTTAGGAAGAATTCATTTGGGAAATTAGCGGATTCAGGAGAAAACAAGATAACCGGATTGGCGTTTGGAGGAAGTAGAATGTTTGTGACCCGGAAGGATCACCAGTCTATTGAAGTTTGGCAAAGTCCTAGTCGTGGAATATCGATCTAATAATGAGCAAGTACCAAGCTCTGCTTTGAGATGATCACTAGTTGGTTAGAATTGAATCCAACCAAACCTTATTAGCGACTTACATTGTATTTCAGAAGAATGAATCTTAATCCCAATATTTGATGAAGCTGTCCCAACCACCAAGTTCTTATTTCTAATAAGGACTTACATGGGTCACCGAGGCTGTGAAGGGTATATGCATTGTACAGAGTAACAGGACCTTGTAAAATTACCTGGAGAAAGAAGCAAATGATCATGCTTGGGAAAGAATGAAATTGTTGAAACACCTTTCCAGTTCAAATGGTGTGTTACAGAAGACATATCTATGTGAGGACAAAGACATTTTTTATTTTATTTGAAGACAATCCAGTTTTTCAATGTACATTTTTCTGCTCAAATATTTCGATCTAATCAAGGAACAAAGAGATTATTCATTGTTGCTGTTGTCTCTGGAACAGGCATTTATCTACCAGAGCTAGTTCTGTATTCAGAGAAGCCGTTAATACAGTTTCCAACTTCGGCTTCGGGAACTCTGTTACCAGAATATCTTATGGCTCCACCTGCCATCCTCAGACCTCCGAACATATTGTTATCTTCTCTCTGCTGTGAAGAAGTTGCAGAATTCAGTTGTTGTGGAAAATTATAACCGCCGGCTAACAGATTAGGCTGGAAAGCTGCTGGAAAACCAGAAAAGTAGCCACTGTTGTGAAACATTGAATTCTCAAATCCTTGTACTCCTGTCTGAAATTCAGAAAGATCAGGAGTCTGAGCTACTGGTTGTCTCAGTTCAAAGTTGGTGTTGCTTGCTAGTGGAGTGATCCCTTGGCTTGAAAAAGGAAACAATGAAGAAGGGACTGGAAAACTTGGCAGCAACGATTGTGAAGAAAGTTTTGGAAACAAGGAAGAAGATACCGGAAAACTCTGCAACGATGATGATGAAGACAGTTGTGACGCAAAGGGTGTCCCAAAGTTATGATCTGTCTGCGTTTCTTGTCCTGTTCTCTCCACCACTGATGATCTTTTCTTGTTGGTTTTAGCTTCACTTGTCTTCTTTTGTTTCTTACTTAGATTTGGAGCTTGAATGGCCAAAACAATGCTCTTCTGACTCTTCACGGTCTCGTTTTTCGAATTCTCCATCTCTGTTTGCGTGACAAGCGCTTCTTCATCTTCTTGTAGTTGCTGAAAGTAGTTTCTTCCTAAACCACCTTGATCGCCCTTAAGAAACCTACCCAACAGTCCAGCATTAGAACCATAATCTCCACCGTTTTGTGCAATCTCTGGAGTTTTCTCTGTAGGTGTGTACATCCCTTGACCGCCCTCTAAAAATCCATCCAATGGTCTAGCAATACAATCAAGATCACGACCGTTAAGAGCAATCTCTGAATTTTTCTCTTTAGGTGTGTCCATCTCTTGACCGCGCTCGCTTGGTTTTCTCTGCTTTTCACTCTCCTTCTCTTCTTCTTCCTTCTTCTTCATCCTCTCCTCCTCTTCCTTCTTCTTCTTCGTCATCCTCTTCTTCACTGGTCTCTGCGCTGCTACGGCAGCAACCCCTCGCTTCTTCAAAGGCGGCCGAGATGCAATATTTTCATCCGATGCTCCATACAATTCAGTCTTCACCCAATCCATTAAACGCTCTCTAGAAGCCGTAAGATCATCAAGCAATGTCTCCATAAACATTCCAACACCATCCATCCCCGTCCCTATTTCTTCTTTCTTCTTATTCTCCTCTGCAGGAACAGTTCCCATTTCTTCTTTCTTCTTATTCTCCTCTGCAGAAACAGTTTTCGGTTTCCGTCTTCGTACTTGCTTAGGTTTCTCAGGTTTACTCTCATCTTTCTTGCTTCTCCTCTTCCGGGGTTTCACAGGTTCTTCCCTAGTCACTGTTTTTGGTCCATTATCGATCTGACTCGAATCAAGAAGAACATTTGGATTATGAATAATAGGATCCTGGGTCGAGTTTGAATCTGGATCATCGCTTGAAGAGTCTTCAAACTCGTTCTCTTTCCTTCTGAAATCCCATTTCTCACTGAATCTTGGCTCATCTATCATTCTTAGAGATTGCAACTTCCTTTCAAACTTATTCAGACAGCTGCAAGTTAAAAAAAAAAAAAAAAACATGGATAATTATAAAACTACACAAAGTCTGTTGTAATGGATCTAAAAGGACTACAGATTCATATGCCAAAATTTAGAGGCCTGATTAAAACGAAGTACAAGGGTTAATGTTTCAAAATGGACCTTAACAGTAGATTGTGTTAAAGACTCTTCTATAGGGTCGGGCACTATGGGAATTAGTCTACGGTTCGATTGGGGATTCTCCCGTTATCAAAAAAGAAGAAGGACAATCTAAGAATAAGATGTCAAGATATATATAAACATGTAAATGCAAGTTACTTACCGGAGAGAAGAAATGTTCAGGCCAGAAGCTGCTGCACCATCTCTCCCTTTTTCTGATCTCTCACTTTGTATGTACACTACACAGACATGTAACTCTTGGAATTTATGTTTTCGGTTTTGCAGTTCAAAAGGAAAGAAGTTATGTTTTTGTCTGAAAAAATATTTTCCCTAAGAGGTATGTATATATTTGCTTTTGGGGTATATATTTTCAATTAATATCAATGAAAATATCATCGTAGTCAATTAATTTTGGTTCTAACTTCTTAAATAATAATATCTTAACATTCCGGTTTGGATTTTTTTCTTAGTAATCATTTTTACCACTTTTCTTAGTAATATAGGATTCATCGTCGAATTCGAGGTTTAGGATTTAAATATTTTTTCCTTCCATATATCATGAAAATTAGTTTGATTTTTTATTTTATTTTAGATCTCCATGATTTGAAAAAAAAAAAAAATCTAGTAATATGGTTACCTTAAAGTTAAAACATTAAAAAAAAACATGATTAGATAGGTAAAACTAAAAGTAAATTAGAAAGTAATTTGGTCAACGCTTTTAAATTTGTAAAAGTAAGATACAGCATTTTCATTTTATTTAATGAAATATATGAGCCAGTTAGGGAAATTAATCTGGGTTTTCTTATCATAAACTTTTACCTGTTTTTCCTTAAATTGTTAAAAGATACGTAGAATCTTTTTGACCACTAACTTCATTTTCACATTTATGTTTTTTTTCGCAGCGTCACATTATAATATTGTGCTTAGGGAAAAAAAAAAAATACCATAAGGATATTCAAAAATGGGATTAACTACAAAAATAGCTTTAAAAATTAACTAAACTAGCTACTACTAATTTTTAATTCATCGCTAAATTAAAATAATCTACCCTCAAAAGAAAACAGTACTCGTAGTTTTTGGTTTTGTTTTTCCTCTTCTTCACCTACGTTAAGCGAGAGCACAAAATAATTAAGGTCTTTACACGAATTCCTAAAACCCGGTTAGATTAATACGAAAGATTAGAAAACCAAACCGGGGAGCCTTTCCTAATTTAAACCAAGTAGTCTTCAACAAATCCATGCAACCCTTTGAAGAGCCTCTTTGATCATTCCTGGTGTCGCTATTTTTGACCCCTTGTGCTGAAAACCAAAACATTTCATTAAAATGTGATCAATACAGGTTAACCAAATACCGGTTAAGAAAAAATCAGGTTAGAATGTATACCTTGCAATTGACGGTTAAGCAGAGTAAACCGTCTCCGGTCGAGGATTGAACCGAATGAGAATCCAAGTTGAGATCACTTATCACATCCATTATCTCAAGCAAGACACCTTCTCTCCAAGCACATCTAAGCTCAATGACCACCTCATTACCAAACGAACCGATCCTTAAGTTATCAGTCAAACCAGTAAAACCAGTGTCTGCTGGCTCGGCTTCACCAACATTGTTAACCGAAACCTTCTTCCCATTTCCGGTCTCATTGTTTGTGCAATTAGCTGATGTTCTTTCCCCTGCATCGCATGGTTTCTTCCTCTTCATCGTCATCGTCCCACGAGTATCTGTATCAGTTGATTCTCTGCAAGATTCTAGTTCTTGAACCCGTCTCTCGAGTTCTTGAAGATACTCTATCGTATCGTCAAGAATCGATACTTTGTCGATCTATCGAAAATGTAAGACCTTATGATTAGTTTCCTCGCGATATATATGGATTTGAAATTTCGAAGATTCAGATAGATGTATATATATATACCTTGTTGACTGAAGGAATGATTGATCTCAAGATCATGAACCGTTCGTCAAGTTTCTCGCGCCGTTTCTTCTCTAAAACTGCGTGGTTCGCGGTTTCATCACCTCTGGCATCTGGTGAGTCCAACAATAACTTCTCTTTCTGGTGCACTCGTGGAACCTCGAAAATAATCTTCTTTAGCATTCCTTGTGATGGTGCTGTGACCGTGGCGGTTCCTGATGATGATGAAGACGATTTCTTCCACCTCGTGAAGCTTGACTGCTTATCGCAGTTTCGAAACTGTGGTCCGAGAATTAACTGATGGTTGGTCTTAAAAATCGTTGAGATCACACTTTGGTAATGAACGTCATCGTTTTTGGGATCAAATGACAACGTCTTTACATTTCTCTGCTGCTCTTGAATTTGCCCTAGTCTTTGAACCCTACCCTTTCTTGCAACGTAAGAAACCCGTCCAGCCGCACCTTCAACATACGTTTGAGAGACGCAATCGCTAGAATTCAGCGACTGGTGAACGCAGTTGCTAAGCTCGTCGTCCATGAGCTGCCAGCTTTGCACCTGAGAAGCTCCTCCGGTGATTCTTTCGGTCATGAACGAATCATGATCTTCTGCTACTTGTTCATATTCCGGATCGAAACCGTTTGTAGTTCTGCTCGGAGAAGCCGTCGGGAAAGGATCCGTGCCGAACATAGGCGCGTAAATCTCGTCGCCTAGAATATGTTGCTGATCGAGAACGTTGTCGATGTGATAATCGGATCTTGTTGGCAATATAGTAGCGTAAGGATCAGGGGCTTCGAGGAATGATGTCTTCACGCATTGTATTACGTTCATGTCTTCTGTAATCTACCAATGAAACACACCAAGAAAGGTTGTGTAAAATTTCAATTATAAATTTATAATTAATTAAAACATGACCTTAAGCATAAATTAGCAAACTACTATAAGCCATATTTAATTTATTTGGTTTTTGTTTCTAAACCATATGATTATTACAGAAAAAAGACTGGTTTTAAGTAAGATTTCTCTACTAATCGACTTCATAAACCATATAAAGTAGGATTAAAACGAAAACTTTAGACTTAACGTCAAACCCAAAAAAAACAATAAAACAAAAAAAAATCAATGATTTGTATTGACACATCATAATCACACCGTGGAAATCTTATACACGTACGAGACTCCCAAAATGTTAAGCTTAATTATATGTGTTTTGGGTGTATTATTCGATATATCAAAATGCTTTGTGGTAACTTTGTAATTAACATTCAAGGCAGAACATAAATATAAGCTTACATGTTCTGTGGTACCAATCTCAACGACTCCTCCAAGAAACGGGAAGCAAACCACTGTCTTAACTGAAGCACTCTAGACCAGCACCCACAAAAACACACATAATAAAAAATGGTAAGATTTTAGCGTTTTCAGTCAGAAAAGTTAAGTAACAAGTACGTTGGTACTACGGTACTAGCACTTACTTTTGCCAGAAGGGAGCGGCTAAAGACTTTACTATCCGCCATATGAGCGTTGCACAACCATATCGGTTCACCGTTCGCAAACGTCCTTCCAGGCATTCTTCAACAACAACAACAACAAAAACAGATTAATTTTAAAAGACGTAAATCATTCTATGCTTGTTCCGTGTTTTCTATCCTAACATTTTCATAATGTTTAGTAGATAGGTGTGTACAGAAAAACCAAAATTATACGAATTTATATAAATCCGGACAGAACAAACTTTTTAGACTAAACTCAAACCAAACAGTCAAACACTAACTTATTGGAACTAAACCAAATAAATCAAAAGTTGTTTAGACTAGAGTTAAACATACTTAAATACATATAATTATAGTTCTTTAAAATTAATCATGTTTTAACTTCTTGTTTTCTCTTAATCCAAAACCAATCAGAAACTAAAATAGTGGTTCTAGTATATGTATTTTTTTTTTTTTTCCTGCAAAACCCTGAAATCCTCCAACAAACCTAAACTGAACCATAAAAGTCGAAATACCTGGACCTACGAGTATTAAAAGTGTGTTTTGTCATTTTGTTTAAAAACTGGCAAAGATCATATCCGAACACGACATATAATAAATGTCAATATATGCTGATATAGGGGAAAAGACGTGTTTACCCTTCACCGATGTTGAAGACGAAAGACATACAAACCAAGAAGTACCACTCGGTGTCGGCGAGATCTTCCGGCGAGAGAGCGGCGGCGGAAGCTCTTCTAGTGACCTGAGATCCAGTGGCGGCGCCGGAGGAAGAAGATTCAGCTACGGAGAGAGACTCGTAAAGCTCGCTAAGCTGCTCGCTCCTCCTTAAACCAAGCTGATCAGCTTTGATCTCCGAAGCTTGAATCGTCTTCCTCGTTTTGATATCTCCATTGTAATATCCATCTCCCCATTCTAATACTCTTTTGAATCATAACAAAACAAACCACAACAAAAAAAAAAAATCGAATCAGGAAAATAAAACAAAACTTTTTTTTTTTGGGGTTTTGATAAAACAGAACATTTTCTTGAACTAATCAAGAACTTCAAAAAGAGACAAAAAGAACAAAATTTTCAAGAGACCTAGAAATCTTTATAATAAAAAACAAAACCAGTTTTGAATTAAACCCATAAGTTTTATCTGATTTTTTAAAAAAAATATTTTCATCAATATATGTTAAAATCTCCAACTTATTAGTTTTGGAGGAATATGATTATGAAACTTACCCAGACTGAGAAGGAGAGACACACCAAAAGATACCATAACTCCATTGAATGCTTCGAACTGAAACTGCGAGATGTTTCTTCAGATTCTCTGGCACACTTGTTCTGTTTTGTCCAGTAGCCATTGTTTCTTCATCCCTAGATTCCCATGAAACCACACACAAAAAGATAAAATAAAGAAAAGAAAACAAAATCAGACTTTTTTTTTTGTCTTGATTTAGAAATGAATAAGATACTTTATTAAATTGATAGCCTAACAGAGAAAGAAAAGAAACTGATCTTTACATTTTTTTTGAAGTATCAAAGAGGAAACGAATTGGATTGTATTGTGTTTGTCATTTACATGAAACAGTTTCCGTTCTCGCCGGCAAAAGACAACAAACGTACAGAGAAATGTTTGAGGTTTTTTCTTTTTCTTTGGTCACTCCATACTTTTTTTTTTTTTTTTTTAATAATGTTTTGAATATTACTTTTGTTGTTGTTTGAGCTTGAACTCGAAAGACTAGAATCTAGAAGAACTGTCTACGAGACTCCGAATCCATTTTTTTTTCCTTATATCATCTTAGGTGTGTACAGAACAAAACACAGACATTTATGACAAAATAAAAAAATATTAATGATTTATGAGAAAATAGGAACAAATAGAAGAAAATAACCAAAACGGTAAGTATCGATCTTAAAGTTGATTGATTGTTCCTCTTTTTAGCTTCAAGTTGTTAGATTAGTTCCTCTTTTAGGAAAAACATATATTTTATTTGTTATAGAAAATAAAGTAAAATGATAATTGTTGGGGTCATTCCTAGATCTCAACAATCTACCAAATAAGCATTTTCGGCAGGAGACATACAAATAAGTTTTCATGGTGTTTGAAAATGACTAGCTATATACTCTCTCATCAATCGAAACATGTTCCGAGCCCCTCCGAAAGTTTTTCACCCAGCTTTTCTGAAAAATAAATTGTTTCTTTGACTTTATAATCTTTAAACCAATATTGACAAGAATGGGCTTGTTAGCATGAGCATACCATCTCAATGTAATTTACTTCAAAATGACAAGATTATACGGCCTGCTGGTTAGCTAGTATGGTGACTATAATTTCATAAAGTGTTGAATATATAGGACTAATAAATAGCAAACCCCATCTGGATTTTCTACTATTTGAGTGATCAAAGTGTTATATTCCTTTTTTTTGTTGTGTGTCTCAATTACTAAATGCATACAGTTTGTTATTGTCGGTGAGTAACATTGTGTTATAAATTTTCTAAAAGTACACAAAACGAGAGCAAGTTTCATCATCACGTCTTAAATCAGAGCATATGATTTGCAAATAACGCAAACACAATTGTCAAATCAACTGCTTTTTACTAGGTGTCAAAGCAATCGATAATTAGGAAGAAAGAAAAAAAATTAAAATATGTATAAGAACAGTCTTAACTAAAATTGGGAGACACAAAGAAAGACACGAAATTAATGTTTTGCCTCGAGGAATTCCCCCGATACAGACAGAGACAATCTTAATTTTTGCAATCACATCGTTAAAATCTGTTAACATTTGTTTTTCTTTTTTTATACAATGTTATTTTCTACTTTGATTCCCTCTAGTCCCTATATGGTCATATACTTATAATAATACTTAAATTTCTTTAATATTAAAACCAAATTTTAAATATTTATGCAACTACATTTTTAAAAAAGTTAATAAAACCCTGCTAAATGGACCAATAGTTTCTTTTTCTGACATCTAGAAAAGAGAGACGTTGACGTTAAAAACATTAAAATATATACACGTTTGGTTCCCTACAAAATCAAAATATTTTTTTAGTTTACGGCATATCATATATTTCGACAATAAATATATTATGATTATTATCCATTTATATATATTAATATATATAACAATTTATAAGACCGTGGACTGCTTATTATTATTGCTTTAGGGGCATATCAAATTATCGCTTATTGTTTTACCTTTTGTGAATATGTACACGACAATATATAAATTTCAGACTCATTCTAATTTATTTGCTACTATAACAGTTGTGATTTGGGAAAATAAGTAGTATATACACTATTTTGACATTGACGGCACAGTGAAATAATGTTGAAAACCTGGCCACTAAAATCATAAATTTTGGGCATATACGAGAAGATGAGATTGAATGCTATGGTATCTGACAATGGAAGCATGACACTGATCTCTATCCTCTCTATCCTCTCTATCCTCTCTTATATGTTTAGTATTCAACATTGTTTTATAAAGTGGCATTGTCTACTACTCCTCTAGGCATCTAAACGTCTGAAAGGCGGCCACCCATTTGACGTTTCGATTTTCTAACCAAAAGCAATCACAAAGTTGAAGAACGAAATAATTTGTTTTTTTTTTTCTATGTTAATTGATGATTTTTATATGCAAAATACTTTTATGGCATTTCATTTCTTTATAATAATAAATTAGTGAAAGAAGGAGCAAAAAAATAACAAAAAAGCATAGGTAACATTATATATATATATATACTTAAATTTGAAGAAGTACTAAAAATAGTACTACAAAAAGATCACACATATATATATCAATCTCTTATTATTCATATAAATTAGGTTCTTCTAGAACATCCGAATAGCGTTTAACAAATGTTTAGAAATCATTACAATAGCCTTTAACAGTTGTGATTTGGTAACATCCGAATAGCGTTTAACAGTTGTGATATATCCTCGTGATTGTATCAAATTGTAAACCTAATACACATGTTAATCATATAAGTAAATGGCATATGCTGATATGCATAGCTGAAAAATCCCTTCATTAATAAAACGGAAGTACACGACTTCAAATTGGTAGACTATATAATATTAATATAGTTTATAAGTAAGATTAATTATTAATAGGTTATATGAATCAATAATTTGATAGGTTATATAGATTTAGGATTAGGATTCTCTTAAAAAAATATTCTACAGAATAAAATAAAATCTCCAAAAAATATTTAATTAACCATATATAAGCAAAAAATCTCAGAAATTAATAGAAATTAATCATACCTAACTTTATCAGAAAATATTGACTGAGTAACGGATCAAAATTTGAATATTTCTTTTGTTGAATTGTATAGTATTATATACTATAATAAACTTTTTAAATAATTTGATTTGGAATCTTTAAAAATATTTTAATTTGATATTTTAAGAATATCATAAATACATGATAGATCAAAAAGTTAAAAACACTCTAATTTGATTTGTTATAGCACGGGTCAATAATATGCCACTATAATATGAAAAAATTCAAAAAATATGATTTCTTGCTAGAGCACGGGTTAAAATTTCAAATACGATTTCTCGGATTAAATTTAAGTTTGGAATAATGTTTTTGGTAGGTTTTCTCGGTCACGATGATTTTGACAAACATATGTTACATATTTGATCCTAACATTAATATGCGCTATACTATAGGTTAAGTCATAGAATTAACAATCAAAATACAATATATAGTTTTAAACACTAAACAAATTAAATAAAACTAACAAATAAAAATTAATTTTTTATCACACAAATTAATCCGTATTATACCGCGGATCAAAATTTAGATATACTAGAATATGTTTTACAAAATAGATGTTATTTTCATAAGTCATAATCAGTATATGATTTCATAGCATAATGTTCAATATAAAAAAAACTATTAAATCAAATAAAATAATTATATATACTATGTAAGTAAAAATTACCAAATAAACAAAAGGCAAAAATTTCAACCCGTGCTCTAGCACGGGTCATATTCTAGTGGTATTTTAATTTGGATATACTAATTAAATTGATTTAACAGGGAAGCACCTATAAATGGATTAGTGGTTCCACCTCATTAATTAGTTTTTTTTCACCGGATTATTGACTTAATATAATTATAATCTTTCAGAATGTGAGTCCAAGGTCATTGGACCAATCAACAAGATAATAGAAGTTATCCAAACGAAATCAAGAAAAAATGACTGATTATTTCATCTGGTCGAAGTAATCTTTGTTAGTGGAAGTCTAACAATGTAAATAGAAGTTTTTTTTTTGTTTTCTTTTTTATGATTTGGTTTAAATATCATAGCGGATATTAGGAGGTAGAGAATCACATGAATTTGGATGGGAATCCAAAAAATTATACTTGATTACCATTTTTATACTTTTTGGTTTGATGAGACAATTAATAAAGAAGAAACCAAGAGTCACTATTGTCACTGAATATGTTAATTAAGCCTTCAACTATACTAGTTAACAACCCGTACATAGTACAGGATAAATCAATTCAAATAAAATTATTATAAGTAAAATTATTATTTGGGATCTAAGGTGTTCGAAATAATAATTTTACTCATAATTTTTTTGTTTTATACAAATTTGCATTTAATTATTTTGTGTAAAAATATGTTTCACCCGTGAAATATGAAAAAAAATTTAAACATGGTGAAAAAAATTTTGATAAAATGTTATCAGTTATGGTAATCTGTCTTTTTGTATGTTTTAAAAATCAAAAATTCATATATTTTATATTTCATGTTATTATCTACATTGATATGCCATTAAATAAATAAAACAATGTTTTAAGACAAATCAATTAAAACCAATCCTAAGTTTAAAAATACCATGAGAAAAATTTATAAAAATAGTAAATAATAAGAAAAAGTATAGTAGTGGTAGAAATTTATAGGGAAAAATGAAAGTCAGGGGTTTTCAAAAAATTCAATACCATGTTAAGATTGTTGAATAACCATTTATTATTAAATTATTAAAAAGTTAATATCTTATTATTATGATTATTGTAGTAGTTATTTTCCGATAAAATTTTAAATATCTTTGAATAGTCATTGGAATTTTTAAATAGGAGACATATTTTTGTTTTTTCAAAAATTTAAATTGGTGAAGAAATTTAAAATTGTTTACAAAATTTTATTTATTTTTATGATTATTGTGATAATTAATTTTTAAAATATATTTGAAAGTCATCAGATTTTTTTAAGTCGGAGAATAAGTTTTGCATTTCAAAAAAAGTTAAATAGATGAATAAGTTTTTAAATAGTTTGTGAAATATAATTTACTTTTAATAATTAAATATGTTATGAAAATGAGAATTAAATAATTAACTATATTTTCTGGTTTTAATAGTTGATTAAGTCTTTCATTTTTTAAAACTGATAAAAGGAAACATTACCTTATATATTATAATGGCATATTTTTGTAAATAATAATGAAATAAACATTTCTTTATATAGTTTAATGGCACATTTAATAAATCAAAATAATTGTTTTTGTAAATATGTTTATCTTATAATGCTTAACTGTAATTAAAACTCCAAATCGTTATGGCGACGACACATCAACATTTTCAACAAAATGCTTCTCTCTTAATATATAAGGGATTAAAAAACTTATCATTTCCCTAAATTGTCATTAATACTTGTTGTATCTCCATGAGAATCATAATGAACATTAGACCTTAATTATTTAATTGTATTATTAAGCACCTGTCCACTTTTGTTTTTATCCTGCTTCTTATGCATTATTTTACTTAGACGATCTAGTATTAAACTAAAATTTTAGATACCTATGTTTATCTACCATTTGCACCTATGTAAATATTACATATAAGTTTATACAATATAATCTTCGTATATATGTATCTTCTCTCTGCATTGTTTTGTTTTTCTTATTTTTAACAATCATGTTGGGAAGATCGATCCTACCCCACTTATTTTTTTCTAATTTTTTTTATAGATAAACAATTTATAGTACTGGTCTATACTTCCGCTACAGTTTTATTGTCATACAAATTCCAAATGATGTCTCAATTCAAAGCAAAAATCCAGCGGTCAGTTGAACAACTTAACGTTCTGATTAACTTTTGGGTTTTAGCAGATTTTTGGCTAATTTCGTGCTATGTAAATTGGGAAAAATGTTATAAAAATTCCTAAGCATTTTCGTTGATTTAAAACATGAACTCTTTATCTGGTGAAATAAATATTCTTTTTTAGTTGATTTTAAAATAAATCGTAAAGTCTTGTTGACTTTGCCGATTGAGGCACAATATTAACTGGGTAAACGGAATAATTACACAGTATTAACTAGCTGTTACTGAGTGCAAAACGACTTCTTTTTGTGTT
Organism: Camelina hispida; assembly: GCA_023657505.1. Classification (NCBI taxonomy): domain Eukaryota; kingdom Viridiplantae; phylum Streptophyta; class Magnoliopsida; order Brassicales; family Brassicaceae; genus Camelina; species Camelina hispida. Next base: position 40,858,556 of record CP094635.1, on the reverse strand, counting down.
AAAAAAACATACAAATGTAGGAATCCATTCCACTTTAGTATCCTGACCTAAAGGTGATCACCGAAACGATGACACTAAACGAGAAAACTCCTTACCTCTCTTAAGAATAATAGTTACTTCACCAATGGAGCTGTGCTATTTTACTAACTATTTAACACAAACACAGACATATACAAGGTTTATGTTCAAGAAGAAGAAGCGAGAACAATGGTGAAGCCTTCTTCTTCAGCTTTCATCTCTGAAACCTCTTCTCATCTCCCAGACGACACAATCTTCTTCTCAATATTTCCGACTCATCCCTTATTAGATAATACAGAAAATTGCAGGAAATAAAAGAGAAGAACTGAAACTAAAATTGCTCGATTCAAATTGAGAAGCACAGAGTCTGAGAATTACAAACTGAGAGATAGAGGAAGAAAATAGCTAATTAATCGGAACTACCCATCTCCGGCGAGATTTATTATCGCAGAGTCGAACTCCAATTTTACCTCCTTGAAAAGCAACGAAACCCTCAAAGAGAGAAGAAGAGAGTTGATTGTTTATGGAAGAACAAGTATATTTATTTGTGTTTGTGATACTTAAATTAAAAACATCACAGTTCAGTTGGTTAAGGTTTTAATATTTTCTTCTAGACGTAACGGGTTCGAATCCCATATGCGAATGTTTTTTCTTTCTAACACAAACGACGTCGTTTTGCTCATTAACTATTCTCAGTAACGATTAGTTAACTCCGTGTGATTGTTCCGTTTACCCAATTAATATTGTGTCTCAATCGGCAAAATCAACAAGACTTTAGGGTTTATTTCAAAGTCAACAAAAAAATGAGTATTTATTTCACCAAATGAAAAGTTCAGGCTTTAAATCAACGAAAATACATTGTTGGAGATTTTTATAATATTTTTCCCTATGTAAATTTGTTTCCCTATGAAGTATTTCTTGACAGAAAAAAATGACAATCACTTCGTTGTAACACCACATGCATATATAAAAACAAAAATTGAACTAATACTTCTCGTTTGAGTCTATGTTTTGAATGGTGTAATAACATGCATGCTAATCATTTTGGTATAACTAATGAAAAAAAAATATAAATAACAATATATTAAGTTACTTATTGTTTGTGATCATTTGTATACTGCATATTATTTATCACTGATTAAATTGTGTTTTTAATTTTTTTTTTGTTTGTAGTTATTTTTTTTTTTTTTTTTTTTTTTTTTTTTGTAGTTTGATAAAACAAATTGACAATAATTTTGCAATACAAAAAAACATAAACTAAAACCAAAACAGTAAGATAAAAACAAAAACAAAAAAACACTTGATAATGAAGTCGAGAAGGCTATCCAAGCACTAGAGGATCAAAACGATCTTATTCCAACACCAATACCCTTACACATCTACAGCGAGAAGATCCAGAAGCCATAATGGTTTTTCCAAAGTCAAATAGGACCGTAGTCTTCCATCCCGTGTCACACTCTTTGAAATAGCCACCGTCACTTTATTTGCTGAAACCACCACTGCTTGGCCCTCTCAGAATACAAATCCATTTAACATACGATGAATATCGTCTAAAAGAACACAAAACTGGGGCCAAACATGGGGTGAATTAATAGCCTCCACCACCATAGGACTATCAATAGCGACTACCGCCTCTCAATGTGCAGGTTGTGTAACGCTTCCAACGTCCACATAATACATTGTAAACCTGCTCTCACAGCCGAATCTGTTCGACAAAAACCTTCTCTAGCATGGTACACCACCTGCCCCTGCACATCTCTGACCAACCATGCACCTCCAAACATAGAAGAACTATTAATCCAAGAAAGAGCGACATTACACTTTAAGCTTCTTGATGATATATCATGGTTTTTAGGTGTTTTTAGCCATGATATAAGTCTTAATTATAGAGTATTTTTGGTATTTTTAGAGTCTTTTGAGTCTTTATAGGATTTAACATGGATGGGAGCTTATTGGAGCTAAATTGGAGGATTTGGAGCTTAATCAAGCATTGAGGCAGTTGGGAGACGAATTTAGAAGAGTGCATCGATCGACACACTGATATGCATCGACCGATGCTAGGCCAAATACGAAATTGGAAGTTTTCCCACAAGTTTTGAAGATTTACAAATCTGCCCCAAAGTCTTCCATATTTGCATCATTAGTCCCTGGACGTGTTTAGGAGTATAAATAGGATTTTTGGGTCATTGTTTAGACCTAAGCTTTATTTTTCCCTGCAACTTTTGAGAGTAAAACCCTGAGAGATTTTTAGAGAGCTTTTGGAGAGAAGAATCAAGACTCCTTCAGAGAAGATTCAGAACTCCTTTACTTCTTCTTTAATCTCTTTCTTAATGCTATCTATTTTATTCATGATTTGTGTTCTTACAATTATGTCTGAGTAGATCTGCTAGTTAGGTTTAGGGTTTCTCATTAGGGATTTCATGGATTGTTAGATCTGTTAATTTAGGATTCATTATCTTTCTTGTTCTTCATCATAGGTTGTTCTTAATGCTAGATCTTTGATTAGTCATCTGGATTTAGATCTTAGGATTATTAATTGATATGTAAATATAATTGATTTTCCTGATAAAACCTTTGGTAAGCAAAATTACTTTTTGCAAAGAGATTTGAATTAGTGATTTTGTGAACTTATCTAACCTGATTTTAAAGCTGATTTATTACCTAGAATTTTGCAAAGAGATTTGGATTTTCTGGTTTTAAATTTAGATAATATTTGCAGTGAGAACTGATTTATTTTATAATTGTGTTTAGAGTTCAAGAACGGTGCTTAATTGTTTAATCCTGGTTGCTTAATTAATAGATCTGATTTTCCATGATTTCTTGAGAATTTCCCTAGGCCTAGCGTTTATTCCATCTGGATTTACATCTCTTTTATTTCTGTTTTATTTTGCAATTTAATTTAAATATTTCTGTTTAGCATAATTAAAAGATTATTAAATCTATTGTGTGAACTAGAGTCTCTGTGGATTTGATCCCTAAGTACTACAATTGACCTATTAATTTGAGAGAGTAGCTCTAGGGTAACTTTGAGCATATCAAATTTTGGCGCCGTTGCCGGAGACTCTTTTGATTCACCATTAGATTAAAGTCTTTGATTTTGTCTAGATTTTTATTTTTCTGTTTTACTCACACGCTTTGGTTTCTTTTCTCTTGTGTGTTTCAGGTAAATGACTAAGCTTAGCACCAGGAAAAATTCTACTGGTCCAGTTGTTAAGCTTACCGACCAAGAGTTAGGACAACTAGAGCGTGCAAACACAAAAGCAGCCAAATCAGCAAAGATGGCCAACATAATCATATTGAGACCTGATGAGGCTGGGGTTTTGAAGGATCAAGAGGGTAATGTGCGCAACGAGCAAGGCCAGAAACTTGATGCTGAAGGACGGGTTATTCAGGAAGAACTCGTCGTGACCGATGGGAATGCAGATGGTGTCGATCGACGCAACGATGGCATCGATCGATGCAATGCCAGAGCCGATGCGGAGAATGTTCAGAGGCGACGGGACAACAATGGAGAGCTTGTCAAGACTCTTGCGGACTTCAACAGACCAGACTTGTTCTATGAGAACCGCTCCGCAATTGTCCCTCCTCCATTCCCAAGGAATGACTTTGAGCTGAAGCCTGCCTACTTCGCTCTTGTTGGACAAAGGCCATTCCAGAACCTGCCAAATGAGAAGCCTCTAGACCATATTGAGCACTTTGAGGATATAGTCACAAGCATCAAGTCTAATGGAGTCACTGAGGACTACCTCTACTGCAAGCTTTTCCCATACTCTCTTGCTGGGGAAGCTTCTCATTGGCTAAGGCAGCTGAAACCAGGATCTCTGACAACCTGACATGACATCAAGGTGGCATTCTTGAATCACTTTTATGATGATGCTATGTCTGATGAGCTGAGGATCAAGCTTTCCACCTTTAGACAAGGTCCTACTGAATCTTACAAAGCTGCTTGGGTGAGATTTAAGGCATACCAGAGAGACTGTCCACATCATGGGTTCTCAGAGGTGCAGCTGATTAGTATCTTCTTCAGCGGGATTGACTGGAGGTATCAAATGGCTTTGGATGCAGCTAGTGATGGGAACTTCAAAACAAGGTACCCAGATGAGGCAGAACAGTTGATAGAAAGGCTAGCATCAAGCAACAGTACCAAGAACGCAGACTTGGAGCGGAGAAGGGCACATGAGGGTTATGATTCGAATCAGCTAGCTTCAGTTAATGCCAAACTGGATTCAGTGCACAATCTTCTTGTGGGAAAGAAGTCAGTCCATTTTGCTGAAGATGTTGAGATTTTTGAGCCAAAGCCAGAGACTAGAGAAGAAGATGTCAACTATGTGTATGGAGCTGGCTATCAAAATCAGAGATTTGGTCAGAAGAATTCCTTTACAGGAAATCCAAACAACAACTTCACAAGGAACTATGGATCTTCTTCTTACCAACCCCTCCCTCCACCCAATTCAGAGAGCAAGATGGAATCAATGGTTGAGCAGATTCTTCACGGTCAACAGAAGCTAACAGTGGACTTCAATGGGAAGATTGATTCTGTTTACACTGAGCTAACTGGGAAGTTTGATGCATTAAATACTCATGTCAAGAAGCTAGAGAATCAAGTTATTCAGACTGCTGGGTCTGTTAAAAGACAAGAGGAACTTCTTTCTAGAAGAACTGAGAACTCCCACCATGCTTGTAATGCGATTTTGGTGAAGGCAAGAGATGAAGATACGCCAGTCGATCCAGCATCGATCGACACTACACAACAGCATCGATCGATGCAATCATCACCAAGCGTCGATCGACGCAATGTCAGCATCGATCGACACCCTCCACAGACAGCTACGGTTTCTGTTCCAGTCCAACCATCCGATTCACAACAAGCCTACAAGCCTAATGTTCCTTTTCCTAAGCCAAGGAGGTCTAAGCAGGAGCTTGAGGAAGCTAGATACAAGGCTATGATGGATAAGGTGATGATAGAAATGCCTTTGATTGATGCTGTCAAGTTTTCTCCTAGTATTAAGCGGTATGTCAAGAGAATGGTCACCAATGGTTTGAGTCCTGAGGAAGGAGCACTGCTTACAAAGGATGTCAGCTCAATTCTGTTGAAGCAGCCTCCACAGAAGAAGCAGGAGGTGGTTGTCTCTAAAGAAGTAAGTGCATTGATTCAGAGTAGGATTGCAGAGAAGTTACCAGATCCTGGAAGTTTTGTGTTAGATTGCTCTATCTCCACAGGAAGGTTTCCTCATTCACTCTGTGATCTTGGTTCTAGTATTAACCTGATGCCACATTCTGTTGCTGTGAGACTTGGGATGACAGATTTCAAGCCAACTAAGATCTCTCTTATCTTAGCTGATCGGTCTATGAGGATTCCTGAAGGTGTCTTAGAGGATATTCCAATCAGGATTGGAGATTGCATGATTCCCACTGACTTTGTAGTGCTGAAATATGACCAAGAGCCTAATGATCCTCTCATTTTAGGACGCTCTTTCTTGGCTACAGCTGGTGCCATCATTGATGTTAAGAAGGGACACATATCTCTGAATGTAGAAGATTTGGTTATGAACTTTGAGATGGACAAGCTGAGAAGAGCTCCCACCATTGATGGTCAGACATTTTCTGTGGAGATTGCTTCTGATGATGATCTGATCATAGAGCTTCCTGAAGACATTACTGCTGGGTATGTCAAAGAGTTGGAGATTGTTGAGAAAGTGAGCAAGCAAGCTGTTAAGCTTGAAGATTGGAGTGGAGATCATCTAATTAGTACTAGATATCATGATGAGGTTCTGATGCATGACAAGTCGCTGGTAGATGATGTTTTTGTGCTGGAAACACGGATTTCAAAGGAAAGCTGCAGAAACATTCAAGAAACACGAGTTGCAGACCAAGCATCGATCGATGCAGCTGTTGCATCGATCGACACACCTTCCAGAGTCAGCTCGGACTTGTCCAAAATCGAAGATTCTCGTGTTGGATCCTTAACTGCAAGTCCTAGACCAGTTGTAAAGCTCAAATCTCACCATTCCACAGTCCAGAACCCACAGGTAAGGCCAAGGTATGCATCTCCTTCTCCCAAACCTTCTCCTACCATCAATAAGAATTTGAAAGGTACAAAAACTGTTGTCCAGTTAACCAAGCCACGAAATTATCGTAGAGCGCTTGTTTCTTCTGTTGATGATTTTGCAGGACTTAAAAGAAAGCCACCCATACCTTAGTCCCGCCCTGGTCCTGTTCCTCATGTCCCTTGTAGACCTCATTCATCTGCTGCATACACACCACCTTGGATGAAGAGGATATCCTCTCAGAAGCATTTACTGCCATGTTCCGATCCACCGGATGCCTGAGATCCGACACAGTCAAGCTAATGACTGAAAACAAGCGCTTAGTGGGAGGCAACCCACTGGTAGGTTTTTCTTTTTCATTTTTCTTTTGATTTTCATTTATTTTTATTTTATTCGCCAATCTCTTACTTGATAGCACTGGGGACAGTGTTGTTTAAGTCTGGGGGAGGCAGTTACTAACTACGTTTTTCTTTTTGAGAGTAAAAAAAAAAAAAAAAAAAAAAAAATTTATTGAGTCAAAATTTTGTTGGGAACTATGATTTTTCTTTTTAGTGTATTGCCTTGGTTGATTAATGCTGCAGATTGAATCCACAAATCCGACTAATGAAAAATCCAATGGCTGACCAGTGAACCAGAGACATCCGAATTTCCAACAGAATCCATAAAAGCTTGAGGTAATTTCTGTACTTTTCTTTTTACCTCATCAAGGAGATTGATTTTCATAGAGCTTGACTCCTTGTTCATACCTGACAAGTAAGACTTCAGAAAGAAAATGGTACTCCTCTCCCTTATTCATGTTAAGAAAAATCCTGAGAGCTTTGTTTAGAAAAAAAAAAAAAAAAAGAGTAAAAGATGAGATGATTTTGATCAGTTTAGAGAGGTAGATAAATTACCTGTGACCTCATTATTCTACTCTTAAGTCAAATGATCACACAAAGCTTGGAAGCGAGGGGTAGGTAAATTACCGATGACCCCATTATTCGCCTACAACTTTGAGAGAAAAAAAAAAAAAAAAACAAAGCAAAGCTCTAAGGAAAATTAAAAAGAATAAGTCTGGGGGAGAGAAAAAGTACCACATGTGGTAAAAGATAAGTCTTGCTTGTTATGGTATTGTACGGGAATGAGTCTAGAAGGTTCTTGATATTGATCAAATTGATGAGACCCACCAATGAAGGCTTAATGGAGGAAGTAGTGGAGTTTGGTTTGAATTTGGGATGCTATGAAAGTCAACGGAGAAGTACATGGTGGTTCGATTTGGATTTATCTGCTAAGCATTGTGGATTAAGGTTTGGATATCATAGCATTACTTTAAAAAGAAAATGAGTTCCTGCGTTTTCAAATCTCTTTCACAGATGAAGTTTATGTTTTGCTTGAGGGCAAGCAAAGGCTAAGTCTGGGGGAGTTGATATATCATGGTTTTTAGGTGTTTTTAGCCATGATATAAGTCTTAATTATAGAGTATTTTTGGTATTTTTAGAGTCTTTTGAGTCTTTATAGGATTTAACATGGATGGGAGCTTATTGGAGCTAAATTGGAGGATTTGGAGCTTAATCAAGCATTGAGGCAGTTGGGAGACGAATTTAGAAGAGTGCATCGATCGACACACTGATATGCATCGATCGATGCTAGGCCAAATACGAAATTGGAAGTTTTCCCACAAGTTTTGAAGATTTACAAATCTGCCCCAAAGTCTTCCATATTTGCATCATTAGTCCCTGGACGTGTTTAGGAGTATAAATAGGATTTTTGGGTCATTGTTTAGACCTAAGCTTTATTTTTCCCTGCAACTTTTGAGAGCAAAACCCTGAGAGATTTTTAGAGAGCTTTTGGAGAGAAGAATCAAGACTCCTTCAGAGAAGATTCAGAACTCCTTTACTTCTTCTTTAATCTCTTTCTTAATGCTATCTATTTTATTCATGATTTGTGTTCTTAGAATTATGTCTGAGTTGATCTGCTAGTTAGGTTTAGGGTTTCTCATTAGGGATTTCATGAATTGTTAGATCTGTTAATTTAGGATTCATTATCTTTCTTGTTCTTTATCATAGGTTGTTCTTAATGCTAGATCTTTGATTAGTCATCTGGATTTAGATCTTAGGATTATTAATTGATATGAGAATATAATTGATTTTCCTGATAAAACCTTTGGTAAACAAAATTACTTTTTGCAAAGAGATTTGAATTAGTGATTTTGTGAACTTATCTAACCTGATTTTAAAGCTGATTTATTACCTAGAATTTTGCAAAGAGATTTGGATTTTCTGGTTTTAAATTTAGATAATATTTGCAGTGAGAACTGATTTATTTTATAATTGTGTTTAGAGTTCAAGAACGGTGCTTAATTGTTGAATCCTGGTTGCTTAATTAATAGATCTGATTTTCCATGATTTCCTGAGAATTTCCCTAGGCCTAGCGTTTATTCCATCTGGATTTACATCTCTTTTATTTCTGTTTTATTTTGCAATTTAATTTAAATATTTCTGTTTAGCATAATTAAAAGATTATTAAATCTATTGTGTGAACTAGAGTCTCTGTGGATTCGATCCCTAAGTACTACAATTGACCTCTTAATTTGAGAGAGTAGCTCTAGGGTAACTTTGAGCATATCACTTGACAACAGTTTACACCATCTCTTCTCCAACTTTTGATTTGTCTTACACCAGGTTGAGTCCATGTTATCAAGGGTCTGTTGTGCCTCCCGCCAAAGCAGGGCATCTTGTTGTGTTTTCATAACCATCTCCCTCACATCACCTTGTTTGCCTTGGATTTTTTTTTCTGTATTTCCACACTGCCCACAACTCCCAAGGGATAGCCAACCTTGTCTCTTCAGGGAGCAAAGGATCATGGATAACTCTGTAAAGATGCTTCCAATTCTTCTCTATAGCATTCTCAGGGAAACAAAAGCTTGGCGAGCTACATGACAACCAAACAGTGTGTTCCCAATTGTCTCAACCTGAAAACCACAAACCTGACACCGCAAATCCACACTTAGAACTCGTAAAACCAAATGATCTAAGACCGCCAAAGCTCCTGACAACATCCTCCCACATAAACGTTTTAGTTTTTGGCACCATTTTTAATCTCTATATCTTAGCTTTAAGCTCATTTGTTTTGGGATGTTAGCCAACGCAAAACCTTGGCGAGCTATATGACAACTAAACAGTGTGTGCCTAATTGTCTCAACCTGAAAACCACAAACCTGACACCTCAAATCCACACTTAGGCCTCGTAAAGCCAAACGATCTAAGATCGCCAAAGCTCCTGATAACATCCTCCACATAAATGTTTTAGTTTTTGGCACCGTTTTTAATCTCCATATCTTAGCTTTAAGTTCATTTGTTTTCTTTAACACCACCGGCATCGTCACATGTACCGTGGGAAGAGAACTCACAAGTCAGTAATCAATCTTAACTGAATATGTTCCTGATTTCGAATATGGTCAAATGAAACGTTCTACTTGGTCCTCATCTAACTTCATTGCTAAAATAGTCCTCGCATCCTCCGGAGGGAACAACTCCTTCACTTTAGCCACATTCCACCGACCACCGACTGGATCCCTCTGATCAACCACTTTCAGATTCACATCTATAAGGTGCTCGAGGATGGATCTCATGAATCCACTTATCCTGCCATACCTATCATGCCCATTGCCCACCACCTTAAGCAGCCATTTCTTAAGAAGATCACGACCATGTTGGATACTCCTCCACGCATATGAAGGTTTTGATCCAGTACTACACTCTAAAATCAATTTAATTAGTTCAAAAGTAACGACTTTTATGGAAACACACAATTAATGAACATGGTTATTTAGCATTCGCAAAGATTGTTTTGCTAGTAACGCTTTGTTAAAGTCACACAAATAAATTGTGTTTAGGTTAATAATAGATTAGGCTTTAACTTTTTCTAATCCTACTATATTAATTGAGAAGTACATTTATAAAAAAAACATTAAAAGTGTAAAAATTTACATTAGAATGCCACTAGAAATAGTAAAAAAGAATAGGATCATTAAAGATAATTAAGACAATTTAACTAAAAAAAATTACTATTAAGACAATTTAACTAAAAAAAAATTACTGTATTAAAAATATTGTAGTAAACAATGTTAAGCTAATAATTAATCAGTTTTGTTTTTGTTTTTGTTATATGTGAACGGCAGGTTAGATAAAACAAATTATAAATATGTTCCTCAACTTCTTGAACTCAATGACATGCATATGCATAGGTCAAATTTTCATGTTTTCTATTGCTATCATCCCAATCAACGTAGAATTAGTAATATGATATAGAAGTATAAAATGAAGTAATATCGAGAGATGAACATATAAAATATAAACTTATACTCACAAATAAATGTAAAATATTGAATGGAACAGTCCACAGTTTTCATGGTCCACTAATTTAATTAGCATTAATAACTCTGTCAGGTCGAGCCAATCTCAATTATTTGGTTCATCAAATAGCACTAGTTATAAGTTATAACTATAAAAATGTACATTTAATGTATAAAGTAAGTCTACAAAATAGATTCACAAACATAATGTCCTTACCAAGATTAGATTGTCTTTAACACGTAATTCATTTAAGATACTAAATCCTAACGAATTAAATTATTTACTTTCCAATTTGCCAATTTATGAAATTTGAAATATTTATATATCGATTAAGTTTTCATTTTGTATTTTTCTTTTCTTATAAATTAGCCATTTCATCTTGGATTTTGGCTCTTTAATACATATTTCAATTTTTTTTTTAATTACATATTTCAAAATTTCAATCGGTTTAATTCCTTTTTTTTTGGGTTATCTCTTTTCGATTTTGTTTAGCCGTTTAGGATCATGGGGATGATTAGATGATTTGGTTGTTATATAAGAAAATGAAACCAATTCAACATTTCTACGTTAAATTTTTCAACATTTCCACGGTAAGTTTTTGGATTAGTTTCTCGACCAAATTTGTTTTTTTTTTTCCGGTACGTACATATGTTTAGGTATATTATATAACTAGTGTGGACATATATTCTTTCGACGTCATGGTATTTTTGATTGCTTTTATTTTACAAAATCTAAATGAATTGTCTCTTTTAGTTGAAAAGCAAAATAGTTGTTTCCTCGCCTATATACGTATTTCTCACGTATGTATGTGTGTGTGTGTGTGCATGGATTGGAGATAATGCATGTCATTGTCTCATTGAATTGACTTTGTCCCTCATATATATATACGTACTCAAACACTCTTACGCGTAGATCATATTGTGTCTATATATACAATACATGTTTAAGTTAGGTGGCTAGGAGTCTGTGATTCCCCTTTGAGTTTAATTTACTTATTACAATTAAATTCAAACCATGGTACAACTTTTAAAGTTATTTTTCTTGTACATTTTAAATCGAGTTGGAGTGTATTATTTTAAGCTCGTATGATACTATGGTTTATTAATTATTACTTACTCACGAATGAAATTATGATCCATTTTTATACGTTTTTTTTTCTGTAATATATCTTTCGATTTTTTTTCCACATCTCTAATCTTTTGATTATTGTGAAAGTTTTTTTTTCTGTAAATTTACATAACAATGGAGCCCTAACTAATATTTTCACGTTTTAGGGAATAAAAAGAATATTTGATTTTTTATTAATGTTAAATATTTAGATTATTTTTAGATTTGTGATAAGGATTACAAAATAAATAAGGAAAACAGAAAAAACTGAAAATATAACAAAAAAAATTACAAAACAACAGAAAATATCACAATAAAAGTTTAAACGAAAGTGAAGTGACTTTAGTGCAGTGAACAATGGTAAGTTTTTAATGCACAAGACACTATGAAACTATAAATTGAGTCCTATTAAAGATTTGATTAATGTACCGGCCTGTTGTGGTCTAATGATTGGAAACATAAAAAAAAGTTTATACGGAAAAAAGCAACGAAAGACCTAAAATTAAAAATATTAGTTTTAAACAGTGAAACTCGAACATCTACGTGATTGCTTCAAGTCTAAAAAATTAAAATCCTCATAGTTGTTGCGACGAATAAAAGCCTCATTGCTTTTAAGTTTTAGTCATGAGTAATTTATCTTCTTTAATTTGAGGGATTATGTTCCATTTAAAACCATCAGTTTAGTTTTAGAATTTAGATGAAGATTAAGACTTTGTTCATAAAAAAACAAAAAGATACGATGAAGAAAACTCTGTTTTTTTCCATTTTTTTGCATTTTGACAAATTGACTTGCGTTACAGCATACGCCACGTGCTTGCTAATAAAAGAATCTGAGTTATGTCTTCTTCTTATTACTAATACTATTAGTATTGTTATTATATTGCGTAATTAATGCGAAAGCACATTCTTTCACTTTTTTCAACATTTAATATATAATCATATTTATATATTACTCCACCACTCTTTCCCACGATCTGTGGATGGTCTGCGTGGCGCCACGCATGAACTTTTATAAACAAAAATATGAAAACTTGAAAAAAAAATAAAGACTTAAAATTTCATAAATACTAACAGATTCACTGAAAAAACAGCTAACAATCTCTGAATTTACATCAAATATTAAATGAGATCAGTGTCTATAGTTATACTAACAGTTTCTGAAGGGAATATGTAAATAGTATTCTATTTCTGCTTACAGAAAAAGTTATACAGTCTAACGGAGGAATAATTACGAAATATTCTTTACTTATACAGTCTAAGGAACAATTAACGTAAGAAAAACTTAAAGCTGTTGGTTGTGAATTACAATGACAATACTTGCAGTTCTTTTGACATAAATTAGTTTTGTTTGAAACTAATGATTGTTTATTCTTCACTCAGTGTCGCTCAGAACATATTTTTGTTCAACTTTCTTAAACCAAAAAATAAAGTGTTGGATATGTAAGTATCTTAAGGCCAAAAACTAGAAAAGGGTATATATTTTTGTTTTGTTTTCGTCACTGTGTTACATAGCCTTCATTATTGAGTTACATAGGCTCTCAACCACTAGAATCAATGACTATGGGTACGTAGAACTAGAGCCGTCGCTAACTTGTCGGAGGCTACAATCAAAGAAAAAAATGGGCTTAATTTTCTTATGAAGTGTGTGAAAAAATCAGAAAAAAAGAAAAATGAACATACAAACGGGTACGTAGAACCAGAGCCGTCGCTAATTTGTCGGAGGCCACAATCAAAGAAGAAAATTGAACTTAATTTTCTTATGAAGTGTGTAAAAAAACGGAAAAAAAGAAAAATGAACTCACAAACGATCGTATGAATTCCACAACACTACTTTTTACTTCTTATACCACCATACCAAAGATACATTTGACAAAAAAGAGGCTGAATTTTCTTTATATTTTAGAGGGCCACAATCTGATGCTTTATCACCCTGGCCTCTCAGCCGGCTCTGCATAGAACAGTGTATCCTATAACAAATATTCAATTTTGTTGTGTATAAAGTGCCATAATTCGTTTACAAATGAACTTAGTATTAATCTTTTTTTTTTTTGTTTTCTGTTTTTCTCCTTTGTGGCAACAACAAAAATATGAATTACGAACGGAAACTCTAAAACTTTCAAATTTAAGAAAAATGAATCTCGTATTTTTAATTAACTCTTATAGACATACACAACCATAGTTACTTTGGTTGTCAAAAAGAAAAAGAAACTCAATTCCACATGGGCCTTTAGCTCGTAAACGTGTAAATTTTGTTTACCGATTAATCATATTTGGGCTCATTACTCTCCTTGAGAATTCTCTCTCTCTCTTCTTTTTTTTTTTTTCACGTTTTTTTTTTTCGCCTTTCAATACCGTAGTTTTTAATTTTAACTTCAATCAAAATGCCACAAAGTCACAAACCCAAAGCAGGAATGTCTTTGTAGGACTACTAGGGCCAAACCGGAAACATATTTTGCTTAAAGCAAACTCAAACGTAAAATATAATTTCCATTTATTTTTAGTTTCCAGTAATTTTTGTGTGTTTTTTCTAAATATATAAAAAAAGAAACTAAAAGGATCGTAAACGTTTCCGCAATTAACTTTTTTCATTTCTTATTTCTTATATTTTTCTTGATTACCGAAAAAAACAGAAACAGAAACTGGAAATTTTGAATTATTTTCCAGCAAAAGATCAACCGTAAAAATTTCTCTGTTAAATTTCTTCGAGTCCATTCAACAATATCGTTGGCATTTCAAGAAGTCTATCTGAAGGTTTCTCATCACGTCTCTATGAAATTTTGGTATCCTATTTCTGTGAATTTGAGCCTGATATTTTTTTTGTTGATTTGTTCAGCATTTATTGTATTTTTGCCTGTAAATTAGTTTTCCTTCAAAAAAATTATTGCCTCCGTTTCCACAAATTTCTTTTAATGTTTTACGTTTTGTTTTCTTTATAAATTGATGATGTTTGTTCTAGGCAAGTTTGCTATATATTTTCAAACAAACCTATATAAAATAACTTTCATTTAGTTCTAAAAAACTTTTGGTCATTTGAATGCTTTTAGTATGAGTAAGAAAAATACTCTACAACCCAATATATTATAAAACATAGGAAATATTATATATCTCGCGTTTGGATTTCCCAGCAAGATTTATAAATTTTGTGTTTGAATCAGAATAGTTTGCTTATTACAGCTCAGTTTTGTGTGTGTTTACCACCATGTAGCAGCTATATTTTTAAAATTAATCGTAGAAAGGTTTAGCACTGCTCATGAAGTGATGCACTTGCTTTTACATGTACAGAAATGAAAAATAGAATCGAAGAAGGATCCGGGATGATTAGTGATTATGGACGATCAGATGGATCAAGCAGCATTCTGTCTTTTAATGGATCAGAAAGTCGTCAAAGTTTAGATCAAACTAAGCAAGGTAAATGTTCTTTTACTGTCTTCTTTGATGTTTTGTCCTCTACTTTGCATGCATATGACGATGGAAGTTTTAAAATATTCATCTCTTTGTTCTTAACCATTTTTAATTTGGCTTCTAGGACATCAAAGTTTAGTAGAGTGGTTGAATGAGACACTTCCTTACTTAAATTTACCATGGGAGGCTTCAGAGGAAGAATTGAGAGCATGTTTGATGGATGGTACTGTCTTGTGCAATCTCTTAAATCAGCTTAGTCCCGGTTCAATGCGAATGGTACTTGATTTTGAGTATATATATATTTTTTCTATTTGTCAATCGTCTGGTTCTGTGATTTGTTTTTACTCTCTTTGGACTGGTCCTGCCAGGGAGGTAGCTTTGAGCCTGGTTCTGTAAATATTGAGCGGTTTTTGGCAGCTATGGATGAAATGGCATTGCCCAGATTTGAGGTTTTAGACTTAGAACAGGTTTGTTCTATTTATTTATGTGATTTTTTTTTCTGCTTGAAAATTTAATGCATCAATAGGAATAATTTGCTAAAGTGATTTTTGGATTGCCACATATGATTTAATAAATTGATTGAATTCAGTCACATTGATAAATTGATTAATAAACACTAGGTATTTTCTCTGTTTTTGGTAAATTTTGTGTACTTTTTTCTTAATCAAAAATATGGATATCGATGCAGGGGGATATGATTCCAGTTTTACAGTCTCTTAAGGCGCTTAAAGCTAGTTTCTCTGATGATAAGAATACACTTTGTGCAAGAAGAAGATGGAGTTTGCCTGAGGACCATTCAAAGGGAGTTGATAGTAACTTTAATGATGGAGTACTGTTTAAGGAAGCATCTGAGATCAATATACCTCATGCTCAAATTTTGGACTTACTAAAATCAAATAGTTTACAAGTAAAATGTTAATACATCATTTTTAGTTAATATCTCGTTTCAACTTTGATGATTGAAGTCTCATTTCCATAAACCTTCGACTTTATATTCATAATACGTTTTCCTTTCTCTTGGTAGAATACTTCTACTCGGTCGTTGTTTGATATGCTCGATAAGCTTCTTGATGAGAGCCCGCAGAAGATGAATGTGTCTCATGTAAGAAAGGATTTTCCAATGTTTAGTTCAAGAAAATTATTTTTTTTTCTCAGTCTTCATTTATGTTTGCATGCTTTGTTCTTCAGGCTTTTGTATCTATCTTGAGAGGCATTGTGCAAGTTGTGGAACAACGGATCTCAAATCAAGCTGAAAATTTAAAGAACGTACGATTATAATTTCACGTTTTTTTTGGTTGCCGTTTATACATTATCATACTTATTGACACAATTGAAATATACGTTTTGGTGCAGCAAAATATACTCTTTAGGGTCCGTGAGGACAAATATAGATCAAGAATAAATGTATTAGAAACTTTGGCATCTGGAACGGCAGATGGAAATGAGGTACTAATTATCAAGCAAATATCTTTTCATCTTGCAGCCATTTTTGTCAAAATTTCCGAAGTTTTTACTATGTTACTTGTGCTCTGTACGTAGCTAATGTCAGAGGATCAAGATGTCCTGAAGCTGAAAAAGGAAAAAGAGCGTAGTGACGCTGAACTTTTTAAGTTAAAGCAAGAACTTGAAATTGTGAAAGAGACACAGGAAAAACAATTTTTGGAACTCAAATTAAATGCTCAAAAAGCTAGAGTTGAGTTGGAGAAGCAATTAAAGGATTCGGAGTTACGTGTAGTAGAAGCAAAAGAACTTGAGGAGTTATGTGAAACAAAAACTAAAAGATGGGAGAAGAAAGAGCAATCATACAAGAGCTTTATAAACCACCAGACAGAGGCTTTGCAGGTTAGTTGACTTTATTGATAGTTTTGTAAACATGATAAGCTCTTGATAAAATCTTTAACCATCATCGAGTTGTGTGAGCTCTGCAGGAACTGAAAGCTAATTCTATCTCTTTAAAACGTGAAGTCCTAAAGACAGGAGAGAACTACTTCCAGGATCTAAATTACTATGGTAAGGTTGATCGTTGTGTAATCCATTATTAAAGAACTAAATTCTTATGTTTATGTTTTTTTTAAATGTCTTAGTTCTTTTTTTTTTTTTTTTTTTTTTTTTTTTTTATATTCGATAAATTACATTTGCCTTTAGTGTTTTTGATTTTGTAATTTGAATTTACTTCTTAGGTATACAGCTACGAGGAGTGGCTCATGCAGCAAAAAATTACCAGATAGTCATTGAAGAGAATCGGAGACTTTACAATGAAGTGCAAGAATTAAAAGGTATAAATCGTGTTTTGGCGCCAAACTATCAAAACGATTTTGATAAAGTTGTCTGAATCATAAATTTATAATTTCATTGCGTTAAAATTATATAATTATGCAAAAAAGTTATCATACTAAGCTATACCTAGAAGATCCAGTTGTTTGCTATTTAAATTTATTTATTTTAAATATTAGTTAGTTATTTTTTATATCTCATATATTTTTGCAAACCAACAAACCAAAAAATAACATCCCAAAAATTGAATAACCAGTTAAGACCATCTAGCTAAAACTTTTGTTTTTTCGTGTATCTTGCATAAAGGAAATATTAGAGTGTATTGCCGGATAAGACCATTCCTTCAAGGGCAAAACAAGAAACAGACGTCAATAGAATACACAGGTGAGAACGGTGAACTGGTTGTTGCAAATCCCTTAAGGCAAGGCAAAGATACACATCGGTTATTTAAATTCAACAAAGTCTTCGGCCCTGCATCAACTCAAGGTTTAATCTCTTCCATTTTTTTTTTTTTCATATATGAAAAAATATATATAGTTTACTACGACTTGTCTGAATATCTCTATCCGCAGAAGAAGTTTTTTTAGATACACGACCGTTGATTCGATCCATTCTTGATGGCTACAATGTGTGTATATTTGCTTACGGTCAGACAGGTTCTGGAAAGACTTATACAATGGTAAGCAACATGCCTAGTTTCGTTCTTTATACGTTTATGTTTGTATGTTAAGTTTCATGAATTTCCAATTTTGACCATTTATCAACCAAGTATATTGGTCGTAACAAGTTTCGACCAATTTCTGATCATTTCAAATTTTTATCGTAATTGGTCAAGACTTTCTCGGTCAATAATACTTCGTTGGTTAGAAAACTGGTCGAAATTCAACCTGCTCTCTTGTAGGGATCAGATTGCTAAAACTAGTGAATTGACTCATATCTACTATATACTACTTTAGGCCACATCTTATTTTAGATGTTGGCTTCATAGCTAATATGCGATGCTAGATATTACTATATTAGTATTTCTACTTTTTTTACACAGAGTGGACCAAGCATATCTTCAGAAGAAGATTGGGGTGTTAACTATCGAGCTCTGAATGACTTGTTCCACTTAACTCAAAGTAGACAAGAATCAGTGATATATGAAGTTGGTGTTCAAATGGTTGAGATTTACAATGAGCAAGTTCGTGACCTACTGTCTGAGGATAGTCCTAATAAAAGATATCCTTCTCTAATCTATTATTATATATTATTTTACCTTTTTGAATAACTAAGAGTATCTGACCTAGATCCGTACATCTTCTTATGACCGAGGCTAGAACATTTTAATGGTTTTCTCCCTAATGCCACTCGAACCGGCGGCCTATAGGTTAATATATATAATATTTGATATTCTTATGTTTACAAATGTAAACTTTCCTTAACTTGCATACACACTTGAGATTTGGAATACTGCTTTACCAAATGGCCTTGCAGTTCCTGATGCAAGCATGCATTCTGTAAATTCAACTGAAGATGTTCTTGAACTGATGAATATTGGGTTGAGGAATAGAGCTATTGGTGCCACAACCCTTAATGAAAAGAGCAGTAGATCTCACAGGTATGAACAAACTTTTCGTGATTTAACATGTTGTCTAGATTTAATTAAGCTAACACATTTTTTTTGCCCTATTATTTTCTTGCAGTGTTCTTTCTGTTCATGTACGCGGTGTTGACATCAAAACCGAATCTATCTTGCGTGGTAGTTTGCATCTGGTTGATCTTGCCGGAAGTGAGAGAGTTGGTCGCTCTGAGGTAACAGGAGAGAGACTCAAAGAAGCTCAACATATAAATAAATCATTGTCTGCTCTTGGAGATGTTATATTCGCTCTAGCACATAAGAATCCTCATGTACCTTACAGAAACAGCAAGCTAACACAAGTCCTCCAGAATTCTTTAGGTACTTTATATATACTATGCTCTGGCTTTTCTTAATTTTCTATTATTATTTGACATTGGTGTTTACTTGCTTCATTACTCATATGTTTATTTTTTTTCTAGGAGGACAAGCAAAAACCCTTATGTTTGTACAGATTAATCCTGATCAAGATTCATATGCCGAGACCGTAAGTACTTTGAAGTTTGCGGAAAGAGTTTCTGGTGTCGAGCTAGGTGCAGCTAGAAGCTATAAGGAGGGACGAGAGGTTAGACAACTCATGGAGCAGGTACATTAATATTCATGTTGGGGCTTAAGCATCAATTCTTACCCTAAAAAAAAACAGAGTTTTAATAAAAGTGAAGTAAATAAAATAAACAAAGCTGTAGTGGTTTCACCTTAATGTGAAATACATACGTCCACTTAGTTTTCTTACAATTCTCTCTAAGAAATTAAATTCCACAACTCAGTAATTTCGTCATGTCAATGTTTTATTGAGAATGGAGATTTATTTCTCTTTATCAAAAAGAAAAGAAAAAATTAAAAAGAGAATGTATTTCTAATTTGATTATCTTTGAATCTTTACGTTGCATGTAGGTATCGAACTTAAAAGATATGATTGCCAAGAAAGACGAAGAACTTCAGAAGTTTCAGAGTATAAATAGTATCCCAAACCGTGGACTAAGCAAACTAAAAATTAGCTCTCCTCCTAGAAGACATTCTTTAGGAGGAGCTTTAACAAATTCTCCAAGAAAAAGACATGGATCTGGTTTGCTTGGAAGAACAACTTCAGATTCAGCAGATGAACGTCGACATCGAAGTGAATCCCGGTCATCGTCTAAGTTTTCTGGTGGGGCTAAAGACAATAATATATTTGAGGATATTGAACTCTTAGGCCTTGAAGATTCAGATAATGAGGAAAGGTTGAGTGATATCTCTGATAGTTGTCTTTCAATGGGAACAGAAACTGATGGCTCAATTGGTAGCGGTGCGATGGAGTTGACTCTCTTTCCTGAAACCTCAGATGCTCCTAAAATGTCTGAACAATCTGAACAAAATGACAAGTGAGTATAGTTCATATAATTACTTTACTTTGATAACCTATTTTTATGTAAGAGTTAAATTGTGCTTACTGTTCATTGTTTGTATACTAACTGCAGAGCTAATGTTGGACCATCAAAGCCACTGAAGCATACATCAAAACCAGACCAAATGAGACCTTCTCGTTTGTCGATTTCCACCTCCTCGTCCAAGGCCTTAACAAGTACTCTCACTATCAACTGTTTGAATACATTTGTCCTTAAACCAAAGCTTCTTGGATCTACTTTGTAGCACAAACAAAGATTGCATCAAATTTCGTTTAGCTTAATGCTTCCAGGATCATAAGGTGTTTCTCTTTTGATCTCAGGTTCTAAAAGACCAATCACCGGCTCATCCTCAGTAAAACCTTTTAACAGAAAGAGATGAAGAATTTTTTTTTCGATCGACGCCCTCAAGCTTCGTTTTCTTATACACACCACGTAACCTAGCTTGTTTAATTTGTTTATCAGAAAATCGAAAGTAAGTAAATCTGGTTTGAAAATTATCAATGAAAAATGATTGTGATTATGTCTTTGGTGCTCTTACAAGATGAATCTAACAACCTTCACGGGGACACAAATGTGTAACATTTGTTAGTATCAAAAATATTATTTTCATTGTCTCTATAGAACTATAATGTTACCATTCTGGATCTGATTTCCCATTAATTACTAGATTTTAACCCGCGTTACACCGCGGGATGATTGTTTTACTATTTTTATTTCAAATTATAGTTATATATATATATATATATATATATACATTTATTGTTTAAGTTTATATAATTATATTTTGGTTATTAATTTTAGGATTTGACCGTAGTATATAGCGAAATAATTTTCTTTTACATAATCATAATTTAATCAATTTAATATTATATATGTAATATTCTCATATTAATAAAACAAACAAATGAAGTGATGAATTACCCGCATCGACTCGCCATTTGACCCAGTCCATAATAATTTATTATCGATCTAGAATTGCGTATCTTTTGAATTTGTCAACATGTAAATAATCAAAGTTTGCATTCTAGGATTTACTCCGTGTTGTACCATGAGACAATTTTTGTTCTTTAACTATTAATCTTTAAAAGAGCCTACGAAGTATGTAGAAGAATAATGATTCGTAAAACATAAAAATACAATAAATGAAGATAGTAAAAATTTCATACCCAAATAAGATATAAATTTAAAACTTGTAATTCAAAAAGGAAAACAGAAATTAATTGTGTTCAGATATTTTAGGAAAACATTTATTTTCATACCCGATTTTGTTTATTTCAATTTTTTTTTAAATGTCTTAATTACAATGGCATTGAAATGTAAATATTTTCCAACTCCAAGCCTTCTTTGTCAAAACTGCTGCAAAAATGTTAATATAGCAGTTAAAACTTCCTAGAAGCTTTGGTATTTTCTTTTGTTAGAGCAGTTTTTAGATAGACTAGGTTACTCTATGAAGAGTTTATTAAATTACGTAAATCATTGATATACTTACCATTTAGACTCCAGTGATATTACAACAAATGCAATTAATGGTCATTAATTAAGTATGTTTTACTGAAAATTGTCTTTTTTTATGGTATGAATGAGATGTTTATGCAATGAATGTATGCAAACATGCAAACAGAGACATAAGCAGAGATGAAGATCATGTAATATGCAAGAGGTTTCAATTCTCTTATGTTGTTGTAATATAAGAGATGTCAACCCATAAAGGATGATTATGCAAGCAGTCAAGACATGATCAATTCATTCAAGTTAAGCCAGATATGATTATGATTTGTTTCTAACAACCTAATGAAAGAAATGAAATGCAATGAACTAAGGCAACTTAAGACAGTACTATGCAAAATTAAACTATAGAACAAGTGCAATAAACTATGCTAAGCAAGAGAAAACTACTAACAAATGCAATTAAGAGTAACTGGAATGAAACAGAACATAAACAAGGAAGCAAACTGGCGTTCGAGTAAGTGCATGGTCGAGTGCATGGTCGAGTGCATGGTCAAGCACTTGGTCGAGTGATGCATAACAGAAGAACATAAGCAAAACAAAGAACAAAGATGCAAATAAACAGAACATGATGCAATAAAAGACAATTAATAAACAAAGTAGATCCTAGAGATGGATTCATTGGCTGGTCTCAAGCTATGACTACCTAAATTGATCAACAAACCTCAATCAACAAAGAGCTATCTCTAGACAATGATCTCAGAAACTTACTAATCCATTCTCATGAAAATAACAATCAAGTTTAAATACTCCTAGACCTAGTTCTCACTAGTTAAGACATAGATAAACAAACATTAAAGATCCAGATCATTATATGGCAAAAATCACCTTAGACAACCAATCTCTTAGGCTAAGCATGATAATCTCTAGCATTAGCTTTATCTAACAACCTAAACATTGGTATCTGAACTGACCACACTTCCTCTCTTGATGCTGGTAACCCCTCAAAATCTTCTGGAATATCATATTCTCTATGGGAGTCCAATATCTCTTCATAAGCCTTGGTTTCTTCATAGAGGAACCCTTCTTCTCCACTTTTGGTCAAAATAGTCTTAAGGTGATCTTGTTCTGATAGCTCTTCCATCAACTCTCCTGCTAATCTGTCCATCTCTTCAACCCAAAAGACTTGTCTTCCAATTGTTGGTTTCTTCATAGCCTTTATAATGTCAAATGTCATTCTAAGGTCCTCTCTCAAGTTGAGATCAATCTTACCCTTTCTCACATCAATTATAGCTCATGCTGTGGCTAGAAATGGTCTTCCCAAGATCAAAGGATATTTTGGTTCCTCATCCATTTCTAAAACTACAAAGTCTGTTGGAACTTCCACTGTTCCAACTCTAACGGGTAAGTCTTCCAAAACACCATGTGGCAATCTTACTGATCTATCAGCTAAGATCAGAGATATGTTGCATGGCTTGTTCCTTGTAAACCCCAAGCGCTTAGCCACTGATAGAGGCATTAGGCTTACAGAAGCTCCCAAATTACAAAGGGCTCTGTTGAAAGTCAAAGGACCTATGGAGCAAGGTAGAGTGAAGGAACCAGGATCTCTTAACTTTTGTGGGTTCACTTGCTTCTGGATTATGACACTACACTCATGGCTAAGAATCACCATCCCCTGAACTTCTTTGATCCTTTCCATCACATCATCTTTCAAGAATTTCTGGTAAGGAGGAATCAGAGCAAAAACATCTATTAAAGGCATCCTAAGCTCAATCTCTCTAACTTGTTTATCAAACAATGTCTTGTACTTTTCAACCATCTGCTTCTTAAATCTTTCTGGAAAAGGCAGTGGAGGCTTGTAAGGAGGGGGAATGAACCGGACTTCTTTATTTTAGGTGGCAGCTGGCTTGATCTTCTCTTGAGAAGGTGCTCGATCCGCTGCTCGGTCATGCACTCGATCGTGTGTGTGGTCGAGTGGCTGGTCGAGTTCAATCTTCTCCTCATTCGGAGTCTCCTCTTGCTGAAAACCCTTCCCATCTTGATCTTCACTGTCCTCAGTGATTGGCTGTGCTCCTTATAATATTCTTCCACTGCGGAGGTTGATAGCACTAGCAAACTCTGCAGATTGCATAATGGCTTTGCCTTTTAGTTGTTCATGCTGAGTAGAAGTAGAAGAAGCCAATTTGCTCTCCATTTGCATTATTTTGGAATTCAGTGTGTCAAACTTGGTATGTAGATCATTGTAAGAGTTGTCCATCCTCTGGTTCAGCTCAGCAAACCTTTTTGCTGTCTCAATCTGTCCATTAGTTTGTCCAAGCAACATCTGCTGCATCAAAGTCCTCATATCTGGTTTCTGGGCTTGGTTGGTCTGAAACCTTGGTGGGGGACACATTGGAGCATGGTAACCTTGTTGTTGCTGCTTGGGTACATAGGTGTTGTGCTGTTGAGGTTGTTGAGGAGGGTAAACCTGATCTTGAAACCAAATTTGTGCTTCTATATGAGAGGTTGTTGGGCTTGAACTGAATATAACTTTTAAAACCTCCTCGGTTCTGCATATAGCAAATCTCAGCAAATTCATTCTCCCCATCTTGAGCTGGAAGCTCTTCTTCACCCAGAAAGTGTATGTTCTTTTCTTGGCTTAGGAGAATCTTATCCAACTTCTCATTAACAACCTTCAAATCCTTCTTATACATCTCATCTAGACCAGAATCAACAAATCTCACTGTTCTATCATAATCCTCATTGTAGTTCCCATTAGATTGTGCCAAATTATCCTCTAGTTCCCATCCTTCTTCTACATTCTTGTTGAGGAAATTTCCATTAGAGGCTGTATCCAATAGCATTCTAATATTTGGCAAGACTCCTCTATATAGTGTGCTGAGTAGAGACTCATTACTAAACCCATGATGTGGACATTGTGTTTGATAGCCTTTGAACCTCTCCCATGCTTCACAAAATGTCTCATTATTCTTTTGAGCAAAACCATAAATCTCATTCCTCAATCTTGCAGTTCTAGCATTAGAGAAGAATTTAGCTAGAAAGGCCTTCTTACAAGCATCCCATGTTGTAATAGCACTAGTTGGAAATGTCTTCTCCCATAGATGAACTTTGTCTCCAAGTGAGAAAGGAAACAGTCTGAGCTTGAAGCCATCTTCACTAACACCATTGATCTTGGTGAGGCCATAAAGCCTATCAAATTCATCTAGATAATCCAATGGATATTCCATTGGCAAACCATGGAATTTGTTTGCCTGAATCATAGTGATTAGCCACTTTTAATTTCGAAATTGTTGTTGGCTACTGCAGGAGGCACTATTCCAGCTCTCTGGTTGCGTGTATTTGGAGCATGTGCTCCAATATGCATTGGCCTTTGATCCTGGTTGTTTTGTTGATCCATTAGCAACTGATCTTCCTGTTCTTGAAGGATTCTGTTTTTTTTTTGCTGCCTCAGGTCTCTTGCTAAGCGGTTTATATGATCAAGGTACCTCTGAAGGTTCTGGTTTCCCTTGGATCTAGTGTGCATCAACTGACTCGATCACACACTCGGACATAGACTCGGTTGAGCACATGCTCGAGTTGAAGGTGGCTGACAGAGACGAGAAGACTGACTGAATCTAGGTTGGTGGCAAGGGCTCCAATTGAAACTTGTCTTTTTTATGGTATGAATAAGATGTTTATGCAATGAATGTATGCAAACAGAGACATAAGCAGAGATGAAGATCATGTGATATGCAAGAGGTTTCAATTCTCTTATGTTATTGTAATATAAGAGATGTCAATCCATAAAGGGTGATTATGCAAGCAGTCAAGACATGATCAATGCATTCAAGTTAAGCCATATATAATTATGATTTGTTTCTAACAACCTAATGACAGAAATGAAATGCAATGAACTAAGAAAACTTAAGACAGTACTATGCAGAATTAAACTATAGAACAAGTGCAATAAACTATGCTAAGCAAGAGAAAACTACTAACAAATGCAATTAAGAGCAACTGGAATGAAACAGAACATAAACAAGGAAACAAACTGGCGCTCGAGTAAGTGCTCGGTCGAGTGCATGGTCGAGCACTTGGTCGAGTGATGCATAACAGAAGAACATAAGCAAAACAAAGAACATAGATGCAAATAAACAGAACAAGATGCAATAACAGACAATTAATAAACAAAGTAGGTCCTAGAGATGGATTCATTGGCTGGTCTCAAGCTCTGACTACCTAAATTGATCAACAAACCTCAATCAACAAAGAGCTATCTCTAGACAATGATCTCAAAAACTTACTAATCCATTCTCATGACAATAACAATCAAGTTTAAATACTCCTAGACCTAGTTCTCACTAGCTAAGACATAGATAAACAGACATTAAAGATCCAGAACATTATATGTCAAAAATCACCTTACACAACCAATCTCATAGGCTAAGCATGATAATCTCTAGCATTAGCTTTATCTAACAACCTAAACATTGGTATGATGCAAGGAAGCTTAAGATCTATTCTTACCCTCTCAGATATAAGAACAACATAGAGCACATATAATCTAGAAGAGATATATAAACAGTCAAGTTTGATCAGTCTAAGCAACCATAACTCTAAACCAGCCTAATCCATCCCTAAGATCCTAACTCACTACTCAGATGAACAAGACATGATAATCATAAACCTAAACCCATAAATTGATGAAACTAGCATTATTAGAAAGATAAGAGAAAGATCTACAACTTTGAACAAAGAAACAAACTCAGATTCTCAATACCCAGAAAGTTATGGAGTTTACAAAGTATGAAAATCTAGAAAATTGATATGCTCAAATTAACCCTAGAGCTACTCTCTCAAATTAAGAGAGACTCAAGATTACACAATAAATTATAGATTTTTATAATTATGCTAAACAGATTAATTTGAATTAAAATAAAAGCAATGCAAAATATTAAATAAAAACTGTTGTAAATTCAATGGATCAAAAAGCTAGGCCTAGGGAATTTCTCAGGAAATTATGAAATATTAAATCAATCAATAAAATAGGATTCAGGCAATTAAGAACAGATCTAGAACTCTAAACACTTTTGTAAATTAAATCAGTTCTCACTGCAAATAATATCTAAATTTAAAACCAGAAAATCCAAATCTCTTTGTAAAATTCTAGGTTAAAAATCAGCAATAAAATCAGGTTTAGATTGTTCACAAAATTATTAAATCAAATCTCTTTGCAAGAAATAATTTTGTTCATCAAAAGGTTTTATCAGGAAAACAATTATATTCTCATATCAATTTATTTTCCTAAAGTATTAATTCTAGATGATCAATCAAGAATTAATATGAAGTGAAGATTTAGATAGATAATGAATCCTAAATAATTAGATCTAATAATTCATAAAAACCCTATGAAAAACCCTAAACCTAACAAGCAAACTACTCAGACATAATCAATGAAGAACAAGACATGATTCTGAATAATAAGCAATTGAAATTAAAAAGAGTAAAGAAGGAGTTCAAGAATTCTTCTCTCAAAGCAGTTCATATCTCTCTCCCAAAAGCTCTCAAAATCTCACAGGGTTGCAGAAAAATAAAACTTGATAGATTAAAACTTGAGGGTTTGGAAAACCTAAAAACACTATTTATATGTCCTAAAACACGCTAGGGACTAGTCTTGCAAATATGGAAAACTTTGGGCAACTTTGTAAAACTTCCAAATTTGGCTCTCTCGTCGGTTTGGACTGGGTGTCGATCGATGCTAAGGCAGTGTCGATCGAAACCATCTTCTCTGATCGATTCCAAGTTGATTTCTTGTGGATTATTGCTCCAAAATGATCCAAATTGCTCCACTTTGCTCCTTTCATGCTAAAAACCTGTAAAGACTCAAAAACAATCTAGAAACAAATGAAAAGACACTAAAAAACTCCTTATATCATGGTTAAAAACCACAAAAACCATGATATATCAACTTCCCCAGACTTAGCCTTTGCTTGCCCTCAAGCAAAACAGAAACTTAGACTTGTGAAAGAGGTTTGAAAACAGGGAACTCACTCAATTGCAGATTATTCGTATTCACACTCTTCATTTCCCTGACTCAAGAACTTATTACTTATACTTAACCATGATAAGCATCAACATTCCTTACTCAAATCCCACAATCCTTTGGAATCTCTGAAATCTCCATTGTCATCTCATTATATAAATTAAAGCAAGTACAGGTGAGTTCTTACCTTGGGTGTATCGAACAGTGACATATGGACTCTTTTCAGGCCAAGACATTCTTCTTACATCTCATTTCCTCTCCCTTTTCTCACTTCCAAAAATTTTTCTTTTCTCTCTCTTTTTTTTTTTCTAAATCAAAGGTGTAAGTGAATACCGGGGTCATCGGTAATTTACCTACCCCTCGCTTTCTAGCTTTGAGTGATCATTTGACTCAAAAGTAGAATAATGAGGTCACTGGTAATTTACCTCCCTCTCTAAACTGATCAAAATCATCTCATCTTTTATTCTCTTTTTTTTTTTTAATCACTGAAGGGAAGAGAGAGGGAAGACATACTTTGAAAAATTGCACTGTCTTGTATGGCCTGAAGAAGAAGTCTAGTCCACTGATATCCAACCCCAAAGTAAGCGATTAAGTCCGGTTAAAATCCTAATAAAGGTTGAGACAACGTTAGATCAATCAGATATCCATTGAATAAGGGCTTTCAGGATTGTTGATAAGGCTCATAGTCTTTCTAAGCTTCAGTTCTGAGATCAAGCATAAAAAAATAATCATTAGAGTGTTAGCCAAATAAGAGAAATCATTAGTCAAGATCATAAATTCTCAAAGACAAAAAAGAAAATTTTTGAAAAATTTGACTCAAACTTTATCGTTTTGACTGAAACTCAAAAACAAAAAACATGGTTAGTAGACAACCTCCCCCAGACTTAAACAACACTGCCCCCAGTGTTATCAAGTAAGAGGAAAGCAAAAATAAAATAAAATAAATAAAAATCAAAATCAAAAGAAAAAGAAAAACCTACCAGTGGGTTGCCTCCCACTAAGCGCTTGTTTTCAGCCATTAGCTTGATTGTGTTGGAGCTCAGGCATCCGGAGGAGCAGAACATGGCATTGAAGTCCTCTTCATCCAAGGTGGTGTATAAGCTTTAGGTGCATGAGGTCTGCCAAGGATGTTAGGAATTGGACCAGGGCGGGATTTAGGTATGAGAGGGTATCTTTTTTGTCCTGCAAAATCATCAACAGAAGAAACAAGCGCTCTACGATAATCTCGTGGCTTGGTTAACTGTAAAACAGTCTTAGTATCTTTGAAGGTCTTATTGATGATAGGAGGAAGTTTAGGAGAAGGAGATGCATACCTTGGCCTTACCTGAGGACTCTGGAGTATGGAGTGGGAGACTTTCTGTTTGGGAACAGGTTTCTGACTTGGAGCATCAGTTGTGGACAAGTTCAGTCTCATATGTGGAGGAGTGTCAAATTTACCCTAGAGCTCAAATTTAGGAGATGATAGGAGGAAGTTTAGGAGAAGGAGATGTACCCCGGCAACGGCGCCAAAATTTGATATGCTCAAATCTACCCTAGAGCTACTCTCTCAAATTAAGAGATCAATGCAGTACTTAGGGGTCGAATCCACAGAGACTCAAGATTACACAATAAATTATAGAGTTTTATAATTATGCTAAACAGATTAATTTGAATTAAAATAAAAGCAATGCAAAATATTAAATATAAAACTGTTGTAAATTCAATGGATCAAAAAGCTAGGCCTAGGGAATTTCTCAGGAAATTATGAAATATTAAATCAATCAATAAAATAGGATTCAAGCAATTAAGAACAGATCTAGAACTCTAATGGCTTGATGTGCTCGACCATGTGCTCAGTCGATTGCATGGTCGAATGGCTTCTTCTTCTGTTTCTCCACTGGTCAAGTCCATCTCCTCACATGGTCGAGTGTGGTGGTCGAGTGGACTCTGAACCTTGGTTTTCTTCTGCTCCAACCTTTGTCTGCTTCACTTGTTGTACTCTATTCCAGATTAGCTCATTTCCATGCTCCTTGGGGTCCAAATCACCTGTTTATGCAAGAAACAATGCAAATGTAATGCAATTCCTACTCTAATGCACAAACAGAGTCTAAACTACCCAATAATGACCAAACTAGCTAGTAAATCATGCAAAATATGTAGATAAACTATGGTAAAACATGGTGAAAGATATGAACATCATTTACGTGCACATGCGGTTAAATAGCTCTGCAATTAGTATACAAACAATGAACATTAAGCACAATTTAGCTCTTATATAAAAATCCTTTATACTATAAGCACAAGTCACTTCACCAATCAAATATTGCCACATAGATATCTATTTCATAATTTAAGTAATTAACAAAAAAACAGTAAAAGTAAATAAGAAAAACGGTTAGACAACTTCTGAAAGAAAAAACCAATATCTAATTTATCGTAAAAAATACATATTAGTACTTTTTAGTTTTCAAATATATATTAAAACATACTTCTACCAAAAACTATTTTTTTAAATATAATTCTTTTGCTATAAATCCCTTAATACTCTAACATACCTCATGATTTTAATTAAAAAGTCCTAAAATCATTCTCAATTAACAACTCATGAATATTAATTTTACGTTTTTCACCATATAATTTGAATATATATATATATATATATATATATTTTTTTTTAAAAATATTCTACAAATATATTATAAATTTAAGAGTTATTAATTATTTACTTCTCTAAACTAGTTAATTATTATAAAAAAATTATTTGTCACAAAACTATGAATAAATTACATGTTAAATCATATATTTCTTTCCAAAAAAGGACACGCTTAATACTAAAAAGAAGGAAAACAAAGAAAAAAAAGAGAAAAGAAGAGCACGACGTTCATTTCAAACCTACAAAATCCAATTGAATGTTTTCATAAAAAAGAATTTCAGTTAGAAAATAAATAAATCTATACTATTAATTAGGAACCACACCTAGGGATAAAAGAAAACAACAAAACAAATATGCCATAAATACCCTCACGTCCAGAAAAGGAAGAACGAAGAAAAAACTAAATCGAGGGCAAA
The DNA here is from genome assembly GCA_023657505.1 of Camelina hispida. Taxonomy (NCBI): domain Eukaryota; kingdom Viridiplantae; phylum Streptophyta; class Magnoliopsida; order Brassicales; family Brassicaceae; genus Camelina; species Camelina hispida. The sequence goes on along the minus strand of CP094635.1, from coordinate 40,827,855 downwards.
ATGGTGATCCTAATGAGTAAGGACCGTCACGAAGACCACTCGTCCCGAAGGACCGTCATGAAGACCATACATCCCGAAAGACCGCCTAAACAGACAACATTGGCTAAACAGCCCGCCACAGGCCACACAATTGGCTAAACAGTCAGCCACAAAGGCCACACAATTGGCTAAAAAGCCCGCCACAAAGGCCACAAAAGCCCTTCCAAGGCTCTCCACCACTAAAATGGACAAATTCTAACTCACATAAAACTTTCCATTTTTAGCACTTTCCACTTTCCACATTTGGAAATTTCTATTTTAGGAAACTTTCCTCCAAAACCCTGCTTCACGGAAACTCTGTACCCCGAGCACCAACTCATCTTGTTACTTAGTCGCACAACCAACCATCCCTAAGAGACCAAGTAAACAAGAGAGATGGGCTGGAATACTCCATTCGCGCTCCAGCCACGGATTACAGATAGGACCAAGCTAGACAAGCTCAAGTCGCGGCATGCTTCTCATACCACTTCTTAAACCTTGCCTTCATCCTCGCCTCAGGCTCCCAAGTCTGCTCCTCAACACCATCACAGTCCCAAAGGACTCTCATCAAAGAAATCTTCTTCTTCCGAAGTTCCTTCATCCTCCTCCCGAGAACCCTCACTGGTCTTGCCTCCAAAGTCATGTTAGGCTGAAGATCTTCAGGAATCTTAGCCAACAACAGGTCCTCCTCACGGAGACACTTCAGCAACATAAAAATATGGAAAACCTTGTGGAACGCACGCATAACCTCAGTCAACTCCAGCCTATATGCTACCGGTCCCACCCGCTCAACTCAACCACTCTGAACGCACCCATAAACCTCGGACTCAACTTAGTCTCTGTCAATAACCAGTTCGGACCCTGCAACATGGCCATCTTGAGGTACACTCTATCTCCTACCTGAAACTCAAGTTCTCTCCTCCTCTTATCAGCATAACTCCTCTGTCGATCCTGAGCTTCCTTCCTGTTCAGCTTGAGCACCCGAATCTTTTCTGAGGTCTCCTGAACAAAATCTGCCCCGAACATGCTCCTCTCCCCCACATAAGTCCAGCATAACGGTGTACGGCATGTTCTCTCATACAAAGCCTCATAAAAAGCCATCTTAATACTCGCATGATAACTGTTGTTGTAAGCAAACTCTACCAGGTTCAGGTGATTTGCCCAATGGCCACCCCAATCCAACACACACATCCTCAGCAAATCCTCTAGCGTCTGGATCTTCCTCTCTGACTGTCCAACGGTCTGGGGATGATAAGCTGTACTCATATGCACCTTAGTGCCCATCTCTGCCTGAAATGCCTTCCAGAACACCGAGGTGAACTTAGAGTCCCTATCAGACACAATACTCGCTGGCACTCCATGCAGCTTGACTATCTCCTTTACATAATTCTTAGCTAAGACTGCTGCTCCATCAGTCTTCTTAATGGCCAGAAAATGTGCTGACTTAGTCAACCGGTCCACAATGACCCAGATAACATCCAAATTCCGAGACACTGGCAATCCTACCACAAAATCCATCGTGATCATATCCCATTTCCACTCAGGAATGGCTAGACTCTTCAGTAACCTGCTTGGAACCTGATGCTCAGCCTTCACTAGCTGACACACATCGCACCTCGTGATCCAACCAGCTACATCCTTCTTCATCCCGACCCAGTGATAGTACCTCTTGAGGTCACGGTACATCTTAGTCGCTTCTCGATGAATAGAAAACTTGCTCGCATGAGCCTTTCTCAGGATCTCCTGCCTCAACTCCTCATCCTTGGGAACACAAATCTGACCGTGCACCAAGATAGTACCATTATCTAAGACCTGATACTCTGAATCCACATCCTTTGAGGCATTCACCAGCCCTAAATCCTTCTCCTGAGCCAACCGCACCCTGCTCAGAAGATCTGCTCTATCAACCGCCTCCAAACACAACGGTTCCAGAGGAACAACACACAACCTCAACGCTCTGATCTCTCCTACCAGAGACTCCATCTCCTGCTCCTTAACCGAAGCTACCCTCTTCTGACTCAGAGCATCTGCAACTGTGTTAGCCTTACCAGGGTGATAGGATATCTCCAAATCATAATCCGCCACCAGCTCCATCCACCGCCTCTTCCCCAAATTCAGCTTAGGCTGAGTGAATATATACTTCAGGCTCTTATAATCTGTAAACACCTGTATCTTTGCACCATAAAGATAAGATCTTCAAATCTTCAGGGAAAAAACTATAGCAGCCATCTCCAAATCATGAGTAGGATAGTTGCCCTCATGCTTCCGCAACTGCCGTGAAGCGTAGCCAATCACCTTCCCATGCTGCATCAACACACACCCCAAACCAACTCTAGATGCATCAATATAAACCACATAGGGTTCTCCCTGGTCAGGCAAAGCCAACACTGGCGTAGTAGTCAACATCTCCTTAAGGCTTGCAAAGCCCTCCTCACACTCCTGTGACCAAACAAAAGGAACATCCTTCCCTGTCAACTTAGTCATCGGGCGTGCCCTACTCGTAAAGCCCTACACAAATCTCCTTTAGTAACCTGCCAAACGGAGGAAACTCCTGATCTCTGTGGCATTCTGCAGTCTAGGCCAATCCCTGATAGGCTGAATCTTCTACGGATCTACAGAAACCCCTTCTGCAGAAACAATGTAACCCAGAAAACCCATCTCACGCTGCTAAAAACTGCACTTGCTCAACTTAGCAAACAACTTCTGCTTCCGCAGCTTCTCCAGAACTGCCCTCAAATGCACTGCATGCTCCTCAGGACTCTTAGAGTAGACCAGGATATCTTCGATGAAAATGATGACTGACACATCTAGGAACTCCTGAAACACGCTGTTCATCAATCTCATAAACGCTGTTGGTGCGCTAGTTAAACCAAATGGCATCACCACAAATTTGTAGTGTCCATACCTCGTCCTGAATGCAGTCTTCCTCACATCTGCCTCATCTATCGGAATATGATGATACCCCGACGCCAGATCTCTCTTGGAGAACCAAGTAGCACCTCTCAAGTGATCCAACAACTCATCGATCCTGGGAAGAGGGTACTTGTTCTTCACAGTGACCCGGTTCAAACCCCGGTAATCAATAAAGAACCGGAAACTCCCATCTTTCTTCTTGACAAATAACACCCGCGCTCTCCACGGTGATACACTAGGACGGATGAATCCCTTACTCAACAAATCCTCTAGCTGCTTCTTTAGCTCTGCCATCTCTACTGGAGCCATTCTAAAAGGAGTCTTGGATAATGGCGTCGTCCCCGGTTCTAGTTCAATCGTGAAAGGATCAGACCGAGATGGTGGTAATCCCTGCAATGACTGAAACACATTCTCAAATTCCTCAACAACCTGAAGACCGCTAACTGTAGACTTCCCCACTGACTCTGGCATTGTTATAGTAACCAAACAAGCCTCACAGCCCTTCTCGATCATTTTCCCAGCCTGAATGGCCGAGATCACGAGACTCCCCGAAGTCGGTCTAATACCCTAGAAAACCAACTTCCCTCTTGGACGCTCAAACTCCACTTTACCCCGATGATAATCCAAATGTACCATATGCCGATGCAACCAATCCATCCCGAGAATGACATCATACAAATCCACTAGACTGATAAGCAAATCCGCTGGCCACGACTCTCCTACGATCTGCATATCAACTCCTTTATCTCGTCTAATAACTCTTAGGAACTTGCTTACCGCAACACTGACAACTCCTGTACGTTCCCCGGCATCCCCTATGCTTCCCGCGCTCTCTACACATTACGCAGTAATGAAGCTATGAGAAGATCCATAATCAAACATAACATGGGACTTAAACCCTCCCACCAACAAGGTCCCTACACAAACCTCATATGTTGAGAACCTAACACTTTATCACAGGAAAACATAACATCTGAATTTACTGAAATTCACTAAGTTTAAGTACCAGAAATTATACCTATGATCGCCCCGGCACTGGTTCCACCGGTCTCTGTAGTCGTGTAAACTTGTGGCGTCTGCTCAATCCGTGCCACCTGCTGCCTGATGTGTGTAGAATTTCACTCCAAAATTTTTTCCTGAAAAGACTACACGACGACTGAAAGTGCACAGTTAATCAACTGTAGTATTTTAGGATCGATCCCACAGAGAGTAATAGCAAACACAAATTGAATTATAAGAGAAAGAACTATGGCTAAGACTAAAGAAGAGATTGGGGTTTTGGTTTTCCTAATATCTATTGCAAGAAAATAAAAGGGTTTAAAACGATAAGACTAAGGCGTTGGGCATTTTGGGAGTCATCTTAGGATTTTCATGGTTCTAAGCAATATTAAGTGTAAGATCTAATAAGTAAATACTAATTTTCGGTTTAGGTTCTTAACTACAAAACACTAATGAACTAACAAGCTATTCTCATAAAATGAAAGTCTAAAGTCTTCACACTCCATTACTCAAATTTCGCAGGCAACGTCGCATGTCAACCAGCTAGCTAAACAAGTTCGATACATTCACCAAACTTTGCAACTCAACTTACGCAGGTTACGAGCAGGCTTCGGTATAACACTAGTTCGGAGAAGTAGGATAACGCGGTTAGCGCTCCCGTTCTCTAGATCAGTGCTTGGTGATCAGTCCAAGCATAAGAATTAAGATAAAGATGTCCCAAAAAAACTCTAATATAAAACCGAAAATAAGATCTAACAACCTAATTGAAGCAAACCTATGAATTCCCCTTATATCACCCATAGAACCCAACAAAGTAAACTACTCGCTCATGATGCAAAGAAACAACATTGATATTATAAAGTATAGCATCAAAAGTGAATCAGTAAACAAAAGGGGGTTCAAAGTAAACTTCTCTATTTGTCACAAAAGTAACTTGATCCCAAAGCAAAGATAGTATGAAGTAACTAGAAAGGGTAGAAAGAGAGAGAGATGGCGGATCTTCAAGCTTCAAGAGGAACAACGAGCAAGAGAGAGAGCTTCTCTGGTCGTGGCTAGGGCGGCTCCAAAAGTTGTAGAAGATGCACACCTTGAAACCCTAGGTCTTAAGAGTATTTATAGGGTTTTGTCTTGGATTAGGGTTTGTAAGGTTAGAAACGTCTTTTTTCTTGAGTGCAGGATAAGAGGCGGCGAAATAGGCTCATGGACTGTGGAGGAGGCTTGGACTGGGCGGCCGTGGTGGTCAGTGGTCAGGCCTTGAACAAAAGCCCATCGTTAAGTCGGTTCTTCTTATGTCGGTTTATAGCACGTCCTGGTAAATTGGGCATAACTTCCGGATGGATAAATGGATTGACTTGGTTCCACTTCGAGGAGAATATGACTCTTCCAGCTTTCTATAAACACCAAATAGATATATTTTGAGTTCTTGAAACTCTCCAAAAGGTGCCCGTACTGTAAAGCTCTGAAACTTTCCTAAAACGTATTTTTTTTTCTTTTTTTTCCAAATGGCTATTAAAACTGTAAAACCTTGTTGAAACCTGAAATACTTGATAATAGAAATTTTATACCTAAAATCTCATCAAACTCTTCCTAAATGCATATGAAAACTATAGCTTATATGAGTAAAATAATGATGTTATCAACTTCCCCAGATTTAGTATTTGCTTGTCCTCAATCAAATAATCAAACTAAATCATGGAAAAGAGGTTTTGAAAAATACTGGGAATTCACTTATCTTTAGGGATATTGTCTTTGCACTCTTCATCGCCTTGACTTTAGGAACTTCCATATGTAATCCACCATGAGAGTCATCAACTCTCCTTGATCCCACAATTCTTAGAGTTTCCAGAATCTCCATTGTCATCTCTTTATATTGATTAAGCAATAATAAAAAGTGAAATCTTACCAAGGGAAAATCGATCAATGGCTTGCAGACTCTCTTCAAGCCAAGACTTTCTTCATATGATTCCTTTCCTCTCCCTTTTCTCACTTTTTTTTAATCAAAGGTGTAAGCGAATACTGGGGTCATCGGTAATTTACCTACCCCTCGCTTCCAAGCTTTGTGTGATCATTTGACTCAAGAGTAGAATAATGAGGTCACAAGTAATTTACCTACCTCTCTAAACATATCAAAATCATTTCATCTTTTATTCTCTTTTTTTATTCTTTCTTTTAATAGTATTGAAGGGAAGAGAGAGGGGAACATACTTTTGAAGAAGTGCAATTTCTTGTGTGGCTTGAATGTAGAGATCTAGTCCAATGTATACCAATTCCCAGGGCTTGAAAATTAAGTCCGGTTTAGGTCCTATAAAAGTTAGAGACAACATTAGATCATCTCAATATCCATCGAATAGGGACTTGGGGGATTGTTGAGTCGGCTCACAGTCTTTCCAAAATTTGGTTCTGTTGTCAAGCATAATCAAGAGTCATAAGAGTGTTAATCCAAATCAAATAAACCTTTAGAATAAGATCATAATCCCCTACTAGTTTTGACTCAATAAAAAAAAAATGTGACTCGATAAATTGTCAAAATTATTGATGTAAAAAGTGGAAAAAGGTTTCAAGTCAACAAAATAGAAAGTAGCATTAGTATAGGATGGAACATCCTTCCCCCCAGACTTAAATCACACTGTCCTTGGTGGGAAAAAAGAAAGAGTTGAGGATTAAAAATCATAAGGAAAAGTGTAGGGTTTAAGAACAATGTCACCTTGATGGAATGAAGTTTGTGTCGACCCTAGACGTTTATGGTTGCCCAAAATTGTCTTAGAGTTTGGCTGTTGAATGAAAGTGTGGTGACTAACCGTGTGTACTTGCTTTGGTTGCTTGACATCGAGTTTGAACTAGGCTAAGTTCATTCGAATTCTATTTGAGATATCTCCAAATGCATTCAGCAAAAGAAAATAAATCCTAAAAATAAATACTTACTAGCTTGGGTTGCCTCCCAAGAAGTGCACTTGTTTAACGTCGTTGGCTCGACGGTGGCGGCCAAGTTAGGCTTGAGAAGGGTCAGCTTCGGGAATCAATGCTCCTTCGGCTCCTTTGATATCTTGATAGTCTGCTCCAGCTTCTATAACAAGTTGTCCTTTTGCAGAAGTTTCAAAAACTTTTGCGTGAAGAAGAACTTCCTTAGTATGCCTTATCATCTCTTGGATCTGTGCCTTGCTTTCGTTGCTTAGCTCAGGAGGAACTATGATCTTGATCTTAGAAATTTGTGGTGGCTTAGGCGGTTTAGGTGGCTTAGGTAGCAGGTTTTTGGCACTTGTGGATGCTGAATGGTCAAAATGCTTCATCTTGTCGATGTTAGGATCAATTGGCTCTTCATGTAATGTGTAGGTTGGCCATGGTTTCAGCTTGGAGATAGTCGGATATGAATTCTTCTTGTTGATGTTGGCAAAGGTTGTCCTCTTTAACTTGTGGTCTATGATCGCTCCAACAGTAGCTAGGAATGGTCTTCCTAAAATTAATGGTCTCTCGGTCTTGTCTTCCATATCTAAGATGTGAAAATCGGTAGGAACTATGCAGTCTCCTACTACAAGTTGTAGGTCTCGAACAAATCCGTTGGGAACCTTCTGTGATGAGTCTCCAAAGACTAAACTGAGGTTGGATGGAGATAAGTCTCGCAATCCTAGTGCATCGACTACACTTCTTGACATAACATTAACATTAGCACCAGAATCACAAAGAGAGTTAGAGAATTCAATGCCTGTTATGGAGCATGAGCAAACAAAGCGTCCTGGGTCTTCAGCTTTAGGTAGTCTCCTTAAGGGGTAGTGGCTTGCGGTTTCTTCATCAAATGGACATGTCATCCGAATGACATCCTCATAAGAGTCAAAGAGTGGTACCATAGGCTTGGCTTCACGGCAGTCAAGGGCTGGTATGGCTGAGATAGCATTGCAATATCCTTTAGGATTCTCTTCGGGTTTTCCCGGAAGTACACCAACTTGGCGTGGAACAGCATTAGCGGTTTGAGCAACTTAAGTTTCAAGCTTCTTGACATGGATATAAATGCTTTCAAACTTCCAATTCAGTTCAGTATGAGATGTTATCCATCCTTGAGTTGATATGTCTTGATTGCTTTTGAAAAGCAACAAGGAGTTCTTGCATCTTTGTGTCGGTATTAGCATCAACTTGAGATATAGGCGCCTGGGCTGGTCCGGATTGGAAAGGCGGCTTGTTGTTGTTAAATTGGGGCCGCGGATGAAAGTTGTTGTTGTTGTTTCCACCAAAATTGTTGGCTTGAAAGCGGTTAGCTTGCTGAGGATAGTTCTGATCTTGGGGATTCTCCACATTTGGGTTCCTATAAGAAAGGTTAGAAGTATTTCTAAAGTTGTTGTTGAAGTTGTTATTGTACCCTCGGTTTTGGTAGTATCCTTGAGCACCAACCTAGTTGACTTCTTCTTCTTGGTCATAAGAATCTTCTTGGAAAGGCTCCATGTTTCCATTGTTAATAATCTCACAAGAGTTTACTCCACGTTGTTGGCTTCTTAGAAGTTGGTTCATCATGTTCTTGAGGTCTGCAATCTCCTTAGCATCAGTATTGCTAGAACATATGGTTCTATCAAAATTGGTGCAAGTGTTGCTACTACTTGCGGAAAGGTTGTCAATGAGAGCTCTTCCTTCTTGAACGGTTTTAGTAGTGAAATCTCCATTGCTAGCCGTGTCGAGTGAAAGTTGATACTTAGGGTGCAGTCCTCTATAGAAAGTACTTAAGAGGTTACCTTGAGCAAAACCATGATGGGGGCAGTCACGTTCATAGTCCTTGAAACGTTCCCATGCTTCATAAAATTTTTCGACCGGTCCTTGTTGAAAACTTTGCAGCTTGTTGCGAAGAGAGTTGGATCTAGACTTGGTTTAGAAGTGGCTAAGAAAGGCTGACTTGCATCCTTCCCAGCTAGTGATCGATCCAGAAGGTAGAGACTTTAACCATCTATGAGCCTTGTCGGCTAGTAATCTCCGGGAATTCCATTGGTTCTTGTTGTAGAGCAGATTTCTTCAAAGAGATCAATGTGGTCCATCGAATGTTCAGTAGTAAGGCTATGGAACTGATTTTGTTTCACCAAACCAATAATTTGAGGTTTAATCTCGTAATCACGTCTTGGAGGATGAGTGATACGGATGGCAGCACGGTCTTGAACAAATTGGTTAGGAGCATCATAATCGGCTATGGTACGGTTGGGTGCAGCACGTCTTAGAGGGTGCACATAAGCAGGTTCTCTTCCGCCAACTTGAGGAAGTGGTGGATTAATGACGAGAGCAGGCTGGTGAGAAGGAATATCGAGGTTGTCTCCCACGCCTAGAGGATTAGCATCACGAGGAGCTTGTAAGTTGTCTCGACCAACTTCAGGGTCGAGTTGTGGATCAGCGGTTACAAGGTTGGGGTTACCACCTTGCGCAAGAATCGGTTCTCCTTTCTCGTCGAGGGCAGGAGGTATCAGAGGCTGGTCGAAGTTAAGGGGACCTTAGTCCTGGTTCCTTTCTTCGGCCATGAGTTGTTGTCTTCGAAGTTTCCTGATTTCACGTTCTAGTCGATCAATGTCTTGAATTGGAGATACAGTTCCGGAAGGTTGGCTCCTAGTCATGCACTATAAAATCCAAAAACAGAAACTAAAAGGGAAAATAGAGGTTATCGAAAACAAGAAAATTAAAACTAAAATTGAAAGATTTAAAAGAAAATTTTCAAAGTATCTTAGACTAGAGTTCTTATCAAATTCAATAGGCAGCTAGTACTCCCTGGCAACGGCGCCAAAAAGCTTTGATGTGTATAGAATTTCACTCCAAATCTTTTACCTGAAAAGACTACACGACGACTGAAAGTGAAAAGTTAATCAATTGTAGTATTTTAGGATCGATCCCATAGAGAGTAATAGCAAACACAAATTGAATTATAAGAGAAAGAACTATGGCTAAGACTAAAGAAGAGATTGGGGTTTTGGGTTTCCTAATATCTATTGCAAGAAAATAAAAAGGGTTTAAAACTATAAGACTAAGGTGTTGGGCGTTTTGGGAGTCATCTTAGGGTTTTCATGGTTCTAAGCAATATTAAGTGTAAGATCTAATAAGTAAATACTAATTTTCGGTTTAGGTTCTCTTCTACGAAACACTAATGAACTAACAAGCTATTCTTATAGAATGAAAGTCTAATGTCTTCACACTCCGTTACTCAACTTTCGCAAGCAATGTCGCATGTCAACCAGCTAGCTAAACAAGTTCGATACATTCACCAAACTTCGCAACTCAACTTACGCAGGTTACGAGCAAGGCTTCGGTATAACACTAGTTCGGAGAAGTAGGATAACACGGTTAGCGCTCCCGTTCTCTAGATCAGTGCTTGGTGATCAATCCAAGCATAAGCATTAAGATAAAGATGTCCCTAAAGAACTCTAATATAAAACCGAAAATAAGATCTAACAACCTAATTGAAGCGAACCTATGAATTCCCCTTGAATCACCCCATAGAATCCAACAAAGTAAACTACTCGCTCATGATGCAAAGAAACAACATTGATATTATAAATTATAGCACCAAAAAGTGAATCAATAAACAAAAGGGGGTTCAAAGTAAACTTTTCTATTTGTCACAAAAGTAACTTGATCCCAAAGCAAAGATAGTATGAAGTAACTAGAAAGAGTAGAAAGAGAATGAGAGATGGCGGATCTTCAAGCTTCAAGAGGAACAACGAGCAAGAGAGTGCTTCTCTGGTCGTGGCTAGGGCGGCTCGAAAAGTTGTAAAAGATGCACACCTTGAAACCCTAGGTCTTAAGAGTATTTATAGGGTTTTGTCTTGGATTAGGGTTTGTAAGGTTAGAAACGTCTTTTCTTCTTGAGTACAGGATAAGAGGCGGCGAAATAGGCTCATGGACCGTGGAGGAGGCTTGGACTGGGCCGCCGTTGTGGTCGGTGGTCAGGCCTTGAACAAAAGCCCATCGTTAATTCGGTTCTTCTTATGTCGGTTTATAGCACGTCCTGGTAAATCGGGCATAACTTCCGGATGGATAAATGGATTGACTTCGTTCCACTTTGAGGAGAAAGATGACTCTTCCAGATTTCCATAGACACCAAACATGATATATTTTGAGTTCTTGAAACTCTTCAAAAGTTACCCGTACTTTAAAGCTCTGAAACTTTCCTAAAACACATTTTCTTTCCTTTTTGGTCCAAATAGCTATTAAATCTGTAAAACTTTGTTGAAACCTGAAATACTTGATAATAGACATTTTATACCTAAAATCTCATCAAACTCTTCCTAAATGCATATGAAAACTATAGCTAATATGAGTAAAATAATGATGTTATCACTGCCCTCCCGGCTGCACCTGCTGCAACGCTGCCACTGCCACCGGCTGCAACTTGGGACACAAGGGTCTGATGTGCCCTGGCTCCCTACAATGATATCATACACGAGCCCCTACCGTCATAGCACTCCTCTTGGGACAACTAGCAACCTTGTGATCCTTTCTCCCACACTCGAAGCAACTCGCACCACTCGGCCTCTGCATAGCCTCCCACCTCCTCTTGGTTACCGCACAGGCTTGCCGCCCTTGCTAGAACCTCCATGATGATGAGCCTTACTAGGCTTAACTGCTGGACTAACCGCCACTGACTGTGCCCGGATACCCTCCTCGATCTCTGCCGCTGTCTCAACCAGCTCTGCAAGTGTAGTATAACTCCGCCCTCTACAATGAACCCTCAAATCGTCACGTAGGACCCTCAAAAACCTCATGATATGAGCCTCTTCAGACTCCATAGCACGACCCCCATAGGATAGAAGTTGAGTGAACTCCAAATCTAGCTCCCGCACTGACCATGTCCCCTGAGATAACTGAAGGAACTACACCTCTAACTGGTCCAATGCCTCTCTCGAAAAGTACTTGCGGTTGAAATCCCCATGAAGTCAGCCCAAGTCATCTCCCTCTGCACTCTCCTAGCAGCCACTGATCTCCACCACACCTGGGCATCACCAATCAAGTGGTGGACCTCTATGCCCACCCAAAACTCCTCAGGACATCTCAGAGTCTGGAAGTTACGTTCCACACTAGTCCTCCATGCATCTATAACAGTAGGATCTGTACCACCCGAAAACCGCGCAGTATCAATTCCACGCATCTCCCTCAGCATGGACACATAGTGATAATGAGCTCTTGCATCTGCAGCCACTGGCTGCCGCTCCTCTGCCACCACTAGTGGCACTACCTGAGCCTGAGCCGGTGCCACTGCCGGCAACCGCTCCAACAACTGTGCTAACAAGCCCCCAAGATCAACACCAAGAACTCCACCCGTAGGGAATCCCACACCCGGAACCCTAGCCTCACCGGCCACTGGAGCATCAACACCGCCCCCTCCGACCACACTCATGGAATCCTCCTGGACACCCTGCGACTCGCCAACACCCTCAGCCGTCGCACTCTGGTCCGAAGTCTCACTAACCGCTGGGACTCTGCCCCTACCACGACCATGTCCGCGTCCACGACCACGCCCGCGTCCACGACCACGACCAGCAACAACATCCTCTCTAACCATCTGCACTACCATGAACAGAAGGCTAAGCACACAATTATACCAACACAGAAACATATACTCACCATGGAATCTTACAGTAGGCTCGAAGAGGATGTTCTAGGACTCCATGTCACACACAATTGACTAACTCACATAATCAATCAAAGCATGCAAATCCCAAACATCTACAGCACAAAGCCTAGAGAACTCAAACCTAGAATCATAAGGGCTCTGATACCAAACTGAAACGACCCAATCCGTTTTTTATTATTATAATAAAATAATAAATAATAATAATAATAATAATAAACTACAACTAATGGTCCCATACCAACTAGCCACCTAACCACAATCACAATCAACAGCGGAAATAACCAATACCAATATCCAATAAATATCCAATAATAAACCAATAATTATAACATAAACAATATTACAAATTCAACAAACAGAAAACATAGAACCAACAACCTAGAAATGTTTCTAACGACCCAACTCTAGCAACCTAGCAATGCCAGACAACAACCAATCGAGTCCTTAGAACATCCTCTTCACTACAACAAATATCTTCATTCTTATCACGAGAAAAACGCTATCATAGGCCTATGATAGCGTTTTCATTGACGCTATATTATGGTACTGTTATTATATGTACCATATATACGATAGCTTTAATTTAGTATGCTATGTTATAGTTTTATAACATAGCTCATATAAACTGCTGTATTATCACGCTTAAATATTTTAAAAAATTTAAACAATATTTGATTTTTCGTGCTATGTTATACAACTCTAAGATAGCTGTTGCGAAATGCTGTTTTATGTTGAATAATTAGTCAAATTATGTGCTATGTTATGTTCTTATATTATAACGTTTTTTTAAAAGCTAAGATAGATGATTAAAACATAGCATTATTCAAATGTCAAATATTCTATTACCTGTACTTTTATAGCATTTTCTGATATGTGATTATAGTACACATACCCAGTTTTATAAAATGTCATACATTGACCATTAATTAATCATAAGTTCAGATCCAAAATACATAAGAAAAGTCTTAAGAACAAAATAAACCATCCAGTTTAACATTACACAATAAAACTTCAATAAAACCTCCAGTTTAAGACATAATGACCTTGTTCTCTGGCCAAGCAATGCAAGAGCTAAGTGCATCTTCTAAAATCTCAATTTCATCTGATGGCCTCCAAACTTTTACATTGCTCACCTTCACAATATCTATCCACACTTTAACTGCATTACAACCCAAGGGAGTGTGGTGAACCTTATGTGTTGGCTCATTTGTTGCCCATCGTCCTTCAGCCACAACCCTGTTCTTTCCAGTTAAATCCATCAACTTGCACTTCTTATTCTCCTTCGAAGTAACTTTAGTAATGCGCTGCCATGTTTACAATATAATCCATCAATCATCATAATTAACAAAAAAATGTCATAATATATGAAAACACTTACTGGAGACTTCCTGAGAGGAGACTGTGATGGTAAAGTATTCTTTATCGGAGACTTTGGACCTGTTGCATCATCAATAGGAGATTCAGAGCCAGATGCAGATCTAGAAGATGTAGCTGCAGAATTAGACACTGATGCAGCCTTTGAAGCTGTTGCTGAATACTTAGAAGCTGTGTCGGCAGACTTGGCCTTTGATGCAGACCTAGAAGCTTCTGGTATATCAGTTGGAGATGAGGTATTTTGAAAATCAAGTCTACTCAGGGGCCAGGATACGAAAGCCATCAAACAGTCCTCAAGATATGACATTTCAGCTGTAGGTCTCCATAGTGATATATTAGGCTGCGTTACTGAATCCACAAATACTTTAACTGCTTTTAGTCCAAGAGGAAGTCCATTAACCAATGCACTTGGTTCTTGTGTCTCCCAACGCCCCTCAGCAACAATTACTTCACGCTTAGACAAATCCAATAGTTTACATTTGTTTGCTTGTAGACCCTGTCAAACACAATCAGTAAACAAATCCAGTATGAATAATTATCATGATACACAGGGGCAATACATTACTAACACATATATATAAATTAAAATTACCATTGGGGCGATGTCTTCTATTTGGATGTCATTGTCTAGAAGTTTACACTTATCAGCTGGCCATGCGATTATATGTCCAACAGCTTCTTTCATATTACAGATCTTGTGTGCAGGTCTCCATAGAAATGCATCTGGTTTATATGCAGCTTCAACTAACACTTTGAGATCCATAGGGCCTAGACGACAGTCATTCACTATTTTATCAGGATCAGAAGAAAGAAAACGACCCTCACCAACATTTTCATTAGTCGTCTCAGTCCAATCAAGAAACACACACTTAGGATGTCCTCTTCTGTTTACACTCTGCAAAAATTTTATGAGAAAATAAGCGTTATAAACGTAAATAAGGAAAATCACTTAGATGATATGAAAAGAATTAAGAATCTGTTACTCTTGCAGCTGAGTTTTCACCCATTTCAGCTTCTGGTCTCTGTAACATAAACAAAAATAAAGTCAATTTGTAATACTCTAACTGGTTGATGAATATTTATAAACTCTTAGTATCTAACCTGATTTTTGATTCTGACAATTTCACTTTCCAAGGCATTGACCTGTTTTACTAATTTTACTTGCATCTCTTCCATTTCAGCCATACACTTGTTCTTCACTTGTAAACAAGCTAATTTGGTCTTGCTCATGCCTCTACCCATTACCCTCAGCCTACCAGGATTGTCACGTCCTAAAAGCTTGGCGAGGTGATCTTCATCTGGATTTGTTGAAAATGTTGGAGCATCACTTCCAACAATTTCACCTGCTTTTTGCTGTAAAACATGAAGACAGTGTCAGGTTAGCAGCAATCCGTTTCACCAACAATTTCAAACATGAACACTAATTCAACAACTCTATTCAGACTTACAATCATCTCAGCTGCATTCGTATCTACTGGTGTTCCATCTTTTTTGGTTCGAGACTTGATCCAAACCTTCATTCTTGTCACGCTGGAAGGATCTCCACTTTCAGTTTTCTGTTCCAAAAACAAAATTTCAGTAACAGTAGAACAATCTACAAGCTCTAGGTAGTAAACAACGTAAATGGAAAATATATGCTTGCCATTTCTTCTGTTAGTCTGACAATCCCTTTACGGCTAGTGGTGTGAGGTATCTGTTTCTTTCTTTTTGCTTTATTTTCATCACTCACAACCTAACAATGAAACTTGTTAATTACTAATCACCAATCAAGTACTAAACTTTTATAATAACAAGTAATTACCTTAAATGCAGCACTCGTTTTGAGTTTGACAAATTTTTGCCACTCAACAGGATTAATATTTGTTGGTCTTAAATTCATCCTCTCTTGGTTATTTGCAGCCAAATTAATAGCCTTCACTGTGACTGACTTGTGTGCTCTCCACAGATTTCCCATCTGGTGAATCACAGATACCCTTTGCCAATCTTCATCAAGCTCAAACCTTGCCTGCATTCGCTTACACTCGCACAATAATTATGAAAGTAAACATGTTCAATTGAAAAACTTTTTAAAACGAAAAAAAAACTAATTGTTACCTGAACAGATTTCCACACAACTGTTTTGAGATCTTGACTCACTTTCTTCCAGGTATCAATGTTGATTGGGATGTGTTCCCGCATCAACGTACCTACATATGATGCCAACTTAACTGACCTTGGACCAATAGCATCTCCCATTAGATTGTAATCAACTTTCATTCTTTCATTTGGATCCTTAGCTAGGTTTTTCATCTTTGTTGGTCCTCTTTTTCTTTTACGCTTAGCAGGCTGGTCATGTCCTTCATTCAATTCAACCTCTCCTTCTGGCTCGTCGTCATTGGGTCCATCTTTATCAGTCACTATAGCTGGTTGTTGTTCAGTTGGTGGTTCTTCTGAATTATGCACCTCTTCCTCCACACGATGTTCTGTTGCTACAGGTTGGGCATCCACAGTACAAATATACTCAACATCATCATCTTTAGACTTTCTCTTTCTTTTATCTCCTGTCTTCTTCGTTCCTGCAACCTTCTTTTTAGCTCGACCCATTTTAATTCACCTGCATAAAAGGAAAAATTAATTACTTATAACTTGACGATTATAAAGACAATGTATCCAAATTTATAGCATCCAATAAACATCAACAAACATCAACCAAAATCTATAGCTTCATAATATGCATAGATAAGACACATAGATAAATGAATTAAGAAGCTACATTTGGCACATATATGCCTTCACAATCAGATCTAGCATATTCAGCTTCATCCATTTCAGTATCCATGTCAACATCTACTGGCAATGGACCAATTATATCTGCATTTCCATCTTGAACATCTTCTTTACTATATCTTCTTGAAGCACCTCTCATAACAACAGACCAACTTGATCCCTCTTCAGTTGAATAAAATACTTGCTTTGCTTGAGATGCTAGAATATATGGATCCTTTTGAAAGCTTACTTGGCTCTGATTCAAGTTAACAAGTGTAAACCCATCTTCCACTTTAACTCCATTACCTCTTACTGCCCAGTCACATCTAAACATAGGCACATAAAACACATTGTAGTCCAGCAATATGATGTCAACGATTCTCCCATAGTATGACACCAATCAACTACTTGTGAAGTATCCTTAGCACTAGATCTACACATAGCCGTTGCCTCATAATAGACACCACTATTTTGACTCTGCCTTTCAAGTGAGCATGTGTGAAAACGTTGACCATTAACTATATAACCAGTATAGGACCTTGCAGTACACCGTGGACCATATGCTAACCATTTAACTATGTCTTCATGTCCATCAGAAGTGATGGATATCTGCATAATTAAAAATTATGAATCAGTCAAGTATAGACCATCAATTTATAACAGAGTCAACTCATCAATTCATAACATTTACTTGCCTGTCCTTTTAACCAAGTAGCAAAATTCTTAGCATGCATAGACCATAAAACTGATGCATCACGTCTACACCTTGGATTTGAGTCTTGTAGATATTGCAAATGCATACTACCAAATCACACATACGATAAGAAAGAATCAGCTTGGTTAATGTAATTTAAAACTGCATAAAATATATGAAGTACACAATAAACTTACTCCACATAATGGTCAAATGCAGCTGTATTTTGAATGACAGCAAGATGGGCTATATTTTCTCAGCTTCAGTAAGAGTGAATGAAGTTCCTGCTGATATTGGACAACCTTCTAATATAGAGCTGTTCACATACTCTACATTCCTGTCTAGCTTTTCTTCTACATTAGTTGTCTTTTTCAGAAACTTATTACAAAACTGCATGCATTCTTCTGCAAGATATGACTCTGCTATACAACCCTCTGGTCTTGCAGGGTTTCGTACAAAATCTTTTAAAACTTTCATATACCTCTCAAATGGGTACATCCACCTGAAATGAACTGGTCCTCCTAGTCTAGCTTCTCTTCCTAGATGAACAGTCAAATGTACCATGATATCAAAGAAGGTTGGAGGGAAAAACCTTTCAAACATACAAAGAGTTTCCACAATTTCAGCTTCCAATACTGAAATAACCTCAATGTCAATAACTCTCTGACACAAATGATTGAAGAATGCGCATAGCCGTAGTATTGCTGTTCTAGGACCTTTTGGTAACAATCCTCTAAGTGCAACCGGTAGAAGCTGTTGCATCAAGACATGATAATCATGTGATTTCAGACCTGTAACCTTACACTCTTCTACTGACACGCCTCTTGAAATATTAGAACAGTATCCATCTGGACCTTTAAAATCAAATAGTCGCTTGCAAAAAATCTTCTTCTCATTCTTGGACAAAGACCAAGGTGCTGCTGGAAGGTATGTTCTCTTTCCTTTTGTGGTAGGATGCAAATCTTTTCTAAGACCAAGATGTTGCAGATCTTTACGAGCATTAAGACCATCCTTAGATTTTCCACAATGCAACAATGTGGATACAATGCTTTGAGTCACATTCTTTTCTATGTGCATTACATCCAAATTATGCCGTACTGGTAGATCCTAAAATATAGAAATAAATTTCAGAAGAATCTCAACTCAATCATATATTAGTTTATGAAATCTGAAAATAAGTAATCATACCTCCCAATAAGGCAGAGTAAAGAAGATTGATCTTTTCTTCCATCTTGAAAACTCATCTTCATCTACTTCTACTTCCTCATCTTCTTCGGATTCACTGGATACATCATCGCTATCATAGATTGGTTCTTTATAGACAGTTCTCTTTCTCTTCATTCCAGATTTTTTCACATTCCCAAAATCATTTTTGAAGTTTTTCAGATTTTGATAAACTTCATGACCAGTTAAAATTCTTGCCTTTCTCCTATGTTCAGCTTTTCCATCAAACCAAGTTTTTTTTTCCCTATATCTGTGTGTTGGAGCCAAACCTTTTCTATGACACATATAGACATGCTTCCTGCTAAACTTCAACCACATACTATCTGTATTTTTTCCACACATAGGACAGCCCATTTTTCCCTTAACTTTACATCCAGCAAGGTTTCCATACGCAGGAAAATCACTAATAGTCCAGAGAAGCATTGCCTTCAGAGTAAATGTACTTTTACTAAAGGCATCATATGTTACCTCTCCATTCTTCCACAGATGATTCAAATCCTCAATAAGGGGTTCTAAGTAGACATCAATATTGTTACCTGGTTGTTGTGGACCAGGAATCAATAATGTCAACATTATATTCTTCTTCTTCATACAAAGGTGAGGAGGCAAATTGTAGTTTACCAATAGCACAGGCCAGCAACTATAATTACTATTCTTCATGTTGAATGGATTAAATCCATCTGTGGACAGTCCAAGCCTGATGTTCCTTTCTTCAGCTGCAAACGAAGGATACTTATCATTCATCTGATCCCATGTAACAGAATCTACAGGATGACGAAGTTTTCCATCAGTGCTCTTGTTAGTGAAATGCCACCGTAAGTCCTTGGCCATATCCTCTGATCTGAACATTCTCTTCAGCCTTGGTATAATTGGAAAATATCTTAATACTTTCTGTGGGACACCTTTCTTTACCTCACCAGTGTGCTTATTAGTTTTCCACCTTGAAGCATTACATTTGGGACAATTTTCAAGCTTCTTGAACTTCTTTCTAAAGAGGCAGCAATCATTAACACATGCGTGGATCTTTTCATATCCCATATGAAAGCTCTTTAAAAATTTCTTCACATCATACAATGATGTGTGAAGGACATTATCATCTGGCAACATGCTTGGCAATGTCTGAAGCAGTTCGTTGAAGCTCTTGTCCGACCAGCCATTATGTGTCTTAATCCTAAACAAAGTGACAATAGCCGATAACTTGCTGTGATTTGAACAATTTGGGTATAGTGGTGTTTCAGCATCCAATATCTTTGCAAGGAACTCATCTTCTCGTTGGTCCTCACACTCTGCAATCTCACTTAAGTCACCCACCAGATTCTCGCCTAATTCACCTCTACAAGCCAACTCTTCATCCAAAAATTCAGCAGCTTTATATAACTCAAAAACTTCCTCATTCCACTGATTTGGTTTGGCTTGAACCTCCTCCACCGACTTCACATCTCCATGATGATACCAATCACTATGCAGCTTGTATGCCTCATCCATCACTCTTCTTACAAGATGATCAACCACAACACTGTCTAACTGTCGTACTACATTACGACAGTCTTTACAAGGACATATTATCATGTCTATGTCAAACAAAGTCGCAGCATCCCTTACAAATTTCCAAGCACCTCTTTCATATTCAGGATCAGCTCTTCAATGAAGAAATCAAAAAGAAAGAAAATAGAAACTCTTAAAGTATACAAACCCCATCTGAAACCTAATTATAAAATATATATATATATATATATATATATATATATATATATATATATAACCTTACCTGCTTAGATGCACCCATGCTTTGTCCAACATTATATGTTATAATATTAATTTTAACCTTTATAACAATAATGCAATCAATAAGCAACAGAAAAATAGAGATACATATTACATATCACATATCACATATGTTATAATAGAGATAAATCAATAATCTTCCAATCAAAGACCGTAAGCAACAATTTAGACAATTCAAACCATAAGCAACACTAAAAGAGTCATATCATTGTTATACGAATATTAACAAGCTAAAAGAACAAAATTAACAAGCTAATATCATTGTTAAACGAAAGAGACTTAAAGGACAGAACATTGCAATCACCAAAAGTTGGAAAAATTGGTTAATGATACTAACCTGTTGTAATCACCAGAAATGAGAAGCTTCAGTTCCCCAACATTGCAATCACCAACACTAGGAAAACAAAAGCACAAATTAACTCTCTAATCGAATCGTTAATGAAGGCAATCACCAACACTAGCAAAAAATACTCAAATACGAAACCGAAATTGACCCGAAAATTCCCAAATCCGAAACCCAAATTGCAATCACCAACACTAGCTTAAAATTCTCAAATCCAAAACCTAAATTGGAGTGAAATCGTTTATGAAGGCAAAAAATCCCAAATCCGAAACCTAAATCGTTTATGAAGGCAAAAAATCCCAAATCCGAAACCTAAATTGTTTATGAAGGCAAAAAATCCCAAATCCGAAACCTAAATCGTTTATGAAGGCAAAGCTGTTTGAAATTACAAATAATCGAAACAGATAACGAAATTAGGAGAAGAATTTAGAAGATTCGACCTCTCAATTGCGACGGATATGGAGATTTAGGGCTTCTCAAGAACGGCAAAATTGGGGCTTTTCACAAACGGCGATAATGTTGGAGATTTGATAGAGATTTCAGATAAGAATTTAGAAGAAGAAGAAGAAATTGAGCTGGTGTAGCGAGCTTAGGTTGTAACGAGAGAGAGAGAGAGTCTCGAGATTTTGGTTCTTTTTTTTGGTCGTCTAATTGTATTTCACTAAGTATTGGCGGACTAAAGTCACTTTTGTTTCCCGCTCCATAATTTTTCTATCATAGCGTTTATAAGATGCTATTATAAAGTAACCGTAAAAAATCTCATCTTTCATAGCAGTGACGGAAAATGAGCTATCTCCGTCTGCTATCAATGTGTATATTTGTTGTATTGCTTCTTCATTGCCTTGATTCCACGATCACACTTTGTCTTTACCTGCACCACAAACACAAATTGCAATGAATGAGTATTTTATAAACGCTCAGTAAGGCAATCCTCCAATCTACTGGGATATACACACAAGCAATAGAGACATTTCTAACCATCAACCAACAATCATCAATCAACAATAACAAACCAGGACTCTGCATCGACCGACACCAAGCATGCATCAACCGACACCAGTTGGGGTTGCGTCGACCGACGCATGATATGCATCGACCGATGCAAGGTTCACTTGCATCGACCAATACTCCCATTGAATCGACCGACACATGCTCGACATAGCACGAAAACCCTAGGTTTTATGCACCGTCCTCGCACTTGCATCGACCGATGCACATGACGAGCATCGTTTTCCCCGAAGCTTCTCGCCGGATCTTCGTTCCTACAACCACAAAACTCGATCCCAAGCCACAAGAAAGCTTCCTAACGTCCCAAATAACAATCTAACAAGCCTAACAACACATAACAAGCAAATCGGAGAGATCTCCAGCTTAGATAAGCCATGGTCCTACATTTACCTTTGCCAAGACGATACTGCACCTCAAACAAGCAAGAAAACACTTCTAGGAAGCTCCTACAACGATCCCAGCTACATATCTCCACAGGAACAACCTCAAACTCCCAAAATCTCACCAAGAACACTTAGAACTCTTTTTCTCTCTTCCTTTCTCTCAAAAACGGCTAAACTCGTCTAATGAGACAAGAACTCGAGTTAAGCGTTTTCCTAACCCAAAATACAACGTTTAAATTAAACTCGTTCACAGAAAACCAACTTTGCATCGCCCGATGCAAACTCTAAATCAGGATTTCGGTTCGCGGATGTTATAGAAATTCCTTAGGCATAGCTTTTTGATCCATTGAATTTTCACAAGCTTTTATTTAAATATTTTGCATTGCTTTTATTTTAATTCAAATTAAGTTGTTTAGCTTAATCATAAAACTCTACAATTTATTGTGCAGACTTGAGTCCTTGTGGAATTCGACCCCTAAGTACTGCAGTGATCTCTCAATTGAGTAGCTCTAGGGTTTAATTTGAGCATATCAACGTACATTAGCTCCATCGTCTGGAGATGGCTGGTGCATGTCAAAATTGTCATCATCGGCTTCCCACCCAGCAGCAGGACTATGTGTTGTATCCTACAATAAACAAAATAAATGAAAGAGGAGCTTATAAAAATGTTTGATGACGACGGTCATATCGAAAAGCTTTATTCAAAAACACAAACACCAACAGTAAAATTGATGTCATCCATTAGTTGGGGTCCAACGGCTTCATCACCACTCACAAAATTTTCACCTTGTTTATCATCCTTCGAACCATCAACATTTCCAACATCCTGTGCAAATCACGAGAACAACAAAATTTAATATATCGAAGATGTGAAAATCATACAACACTGATGTTAGTGGTCATTTCAACCTTAGCATTGTCACCACTTCCCATGGTAGGAACCTTCTCTCTTCTTTTTTTTCTAACCATTAATGAACTCATTCTTCGGAACTTCAAGCTTTTTCTACTATTTCTGTTTGTCTTTGGCTTTGACTTCTTCTCTGAACCCATCTTATAACCAGCAGAAGGTTTCCCATATTCGCTCCCTTTTACCTCCAATAGTGCATCTCTTATCTCTGTACGGACGAAGCTCCTCATGTTTGCATCCATTGCTTTAGTACTGTTTCTTGCTTCCCGAAGAATCGACTGAGTTCAACCGCATACCTTTCAAATCGCTCATTGTCCAAAGCTTGATCAACATTGGGCTTATCCCCCACTGCCACATTAGCTGTCGTTGTTGTCTACGGTTTCTTATTTTCAATTGTTGATGTTTCCTTTATTGACATCCACCAGTAACTATCACACCAATAACCCAATATAAATAATTGAAATTGCTTGGCATAAGATTTTTATGTATCTTTATCACTTTGAAACCATAACACAAGTTTCAACATACCTTTCTCTTCAGGTCGTATTTGTTTTGGACACTCATCATCACCTCCCACCCATATTGCCTCATCCCATTTGTGGGCAGCATTAATGAGATTTTCAATGTTCTCAACTTGATGGTTTTCCTCCTCATCACGCCAGGAGCATGATCTACGAGAACAATGCTCCTCTGTATCAACCATCCGGCTAATAACCAACTATAAAATGATACATGTATGCAGAATAAATATACACATATTAGATAACTTATATTTTTCTATCATCTGTGTATATATTCTATCATTCGTGTACGTATTATATCAACCACGTACATACCTCTTTAGCGGCCTCACATGCGTAGATGCTTGCTGTCCGGTATTATTTTAAGTAAATGCATGATCGTCTTCGTTAGATGGTATTATTTTGCAAGTGATGGGACAGTTTCAAATGCCAGCAGTTTGAGTGCAAGAGAAAATCCATGAACAGCTATTGACCGACGCTTGCAACTTTTCGCTAAACTGTCAACATCTGCAGGACAATGAAACCCTGTAATAGTCTCAAACGTTCGTTCAAATGACAACCTTCCCCATGAGTATTTGAAGAAAAAATCAATATTCTTGGTCATCTCCACTGTTTTGGAAGAAGGTTTTACTGGCTGAGTAACGCATGTGAGAACACCATCGACAATTATTATCAGCGATAAAGCTACTTTCTTCCACATTTTCATTTCTTCACGCTCCAACTTCTGAACCAAGTCGGAGATTGTTAGTTCCTTTTCTTTCCAGAATGGTGTCTTCCAAACAGTCTTACATCCTTCTTCCTTTTTAACCATTGCGTTCACATCTCTGTTTTTTGGATATTTTCCACATTCGAGACCTGTCAACTTAGCAAATTCTTGTAATCCAAATTTTATTGGATGACCACCAAAAACAATCTACATCTCATGCTGTTTTTTGGTCACCAACTGAGGGCAAACTAATGCATGAATAATCTTCCCTGAGAATGAAGCCTTGTTCGTAGGGATACAAAAAAGCTGCCCAAATGGAGACTTTAACAAGTTTTCCATTTCTTTTGTTCCATTCAGCACATTTTCTATTGTAGCAAGATACTCCGGTCTAGAATACACATTGATCTTAGTTTCGAGAGGGTAATGGTCAAGAGCAAATAACCTCCTCGGTAAATCCAAACTCCTTGGAGAAACATTCTCTTGTTCTTTCGGATCCATCCTACCAAGAACAATTTACGTACATATTAGTCTATACGTACACAAGAACAATGAACCCAAATTTCAATGTCTACCAAATTTCCAATTTGTACACAATTTCGGTTCTACTTTCTTACCCCGCCCCAAATACAGAATTATTCATAGAATTCAAAATTTTTTTGAATCAAATCAATTCCCAAATTGTAAATTTCGATTCGCAAAGGTAAGATTTCGGTTGCAATCTCCTTTCAATCAAATGGGAAAGTCAATCCAATCACTTACCTTCTTAATTTACTTTGGCAATGTAATACTTTGCCGCGAAACTTCAATCTCTTCCTCCTCTTCTTCTTCTTCTCGGTCTCCTTCTTCTCGGTCTCCTTCTTCTCAGACTTCTTCTTCTATTTCTTGCAGATTTACACAACTTATTCAAATCTGCGGGTTCTTCGATTCGGTGTTCGACAATCAAATCAAACAACCAAAATCACCGTCATTTCACTTCTTCCGTTTATCGTTTGTATCGAAAATGACAACTTACTTTATACTGAAGTAGAATTTTTTAAAAATATAAATTGAAAAAGTGCAACGGTTGGTTTGTCCCCTAAAATTTTTATCAAACTGAAACAGTGCATTAGTTGGGTAACAAAACTGAAGTGTAATTGTTCGGTTACAGGTATAGTTGTTTCTTTTAATAGGTGGCTAAAGCCTGAAAAGTTTTTTTGACTTTATCTTCCCGTGAGAGAAAATGTTTATTTGGAGTGGTCAGTAAAAATTTCTTTAAAAGGAAGTGAAGATGATCGTTGATTTGACAAGTTCATTGGTCTTTGTTATCTTTTCAGATTTGTCTTTGTTTAGGGGTTTCTGTGTTTGGTCTTTGTTATTTACTTTGGATTCTCCCAAAAAGAGTTGACTAATGGGTAAAGATATATTTCGGATTGAAATTAAAGTGACAAATTATTCAGTTAATGTGAAGAGAAGCAGAACAGGGCAGAGAGAGTTTCATTGAGGTTTACATGTTTAAATTTCTTGTATGGTTTATGAGACAAGGAATCATAAATAGAGTGATAAGTTGGTGATTTTGAAAGTTAGATTATTGGTCTTTGTTAATTTTTTTTTTTTTTTTTTTGGGTATTTGTCTAAGATATGTATTTCTTATATAGCTTTGTTATTCTTCTTGAAAACTCCCAAAAAGAGTTGACTAATGGGCGAGGATTATATATTTCAAGTGGGGATTAATTAGTTAAGGGTACAAATTAACTATGAGATGTACAAACCACAAAATTATGTATGATATCACCTTAAAACCAATAATATAAGTATAACGTAATCTATATATATAAAGTTCACTTTACTCACTGCTGGTGCTGTCACATCAGCCACTCTCTCAATTGAATAAGCCCAATTTTTTTATACAACCCACTAAGCAATTCATATTTATTTGTTTCATATTTCTTTAAAAGCCCAGTTTTATATTTCTTTAAAAGCCCAATCCATTAGTAATACATGTTTTATATGCTGTAGAAATAAAACTCTTCCCCAGGAAGCTCCCCTCCGTCGTCCGCCGGTGTGCGACCTGAAGTGTCTCTCCCCTTCTTAATTCTTTCATCTCAGAACACCTAAAAGATATCTTTCAAATTAATCTTTTAGCTTAAGATTCACCAATATTATCATTCTCTAAAAATTTTCAAAATTCAAAATAAAAATATTTGTTTTCCTCCTTCATAAACATTACCTACGCCTTCAAAAGAATTTAAACAAGAGAACGAGAGAACATAACTGAAAGTATAGCAAGAATACAAACGATGGGGAAAAGAAAAAGTCCACCACTTATCATGACAACCAAAATAGAACATACAAGATCAACATATATTGTAGAAACTTCCCACAAACAATCTCAAAAATAGGTCTAAAAGTATTACGACCACCAGGAGATAGACATATGCAAAGAGCTTTTTAGCTTCAGGGACACCTAGATCATAAA
Organism: Camelina hispida; assembly: GCA_023657505.1. Taxonomy (NCBI): domain Eukaryota; kingdom Viridiplantae; phylum Streptophyta; class Magnoliopsida; order Brassicales; family Brassicaceae; genus Camelina; species Camelina hispida. The sequence continues at coordinate 40,801,193 of CP094635.1, read as the reverse complement.
AATTGTCGGCTTCGAAAAACATGACTACTTAAAAATCAAAAGAAAAAACAACTCAAACGAAAAAATAAGATAAGCACTTACAGAGGATCAGGGAAACACAACTAAAATTCAATTAACATTAGTCGCCAGAAATTAACAAAAACATCACCAAATAGAAGAAAATGTAAGAGATACATACACTTTTAGTTGAGGGAAAAAATGTTGAAATTCGAGTTCCAGATTAAATTAGACTTAAATTGAATGACTTACTAAACCGGCCACAAAAATATACACCCCAAAATGTTTTTTAAAAAAGCAACATAGAAGCAAAAATTAAATTTTACAACACAGAATTCACATCCAATCGAAAACCACACTATGGGGCCAACCGAAACAAAACTTAAAACTAAGATCTCAAAAACAATGGATAAATTAAATATGAAATGAAATGAAGAAAACAATTAAAAACAACAGATTTGCACACCAATTAACACTTAACTGGAACAAAAATATTAGGGGAGAACCAATTACCCCCTACAGATGCGAAGCAAAGAGGAAAACACCCAAATACACCCAAAAAAATGTGTGTATCAATGAAAGGGATGAATGAAGAAGGATAACAAGCATCAAATAAATAGTTTCAAAACTCTTGTTGTCGTGTAGATCGCAAAATTGTCTTCTCTGCTATCAGTTCACGAGACATTACATTTTCTAAGGGAACAAAGCCATTCCAACCTCAATAACATACCACTAAAGACCCAATAGACCAACACAATTTTAAGGCTTACAGAAAATAAAGCCTAATGGCAGAAGCACAAAAAAAAATTAAAAAAACAATGAAAACAAAATTGTAAGTAACTGAGATTTTTAAACATTTTTAATCAAAAGCCACTAAATCACTACAAACACAAAAGTAATGACAAAAAAGCTACTTGCACATGTTACTAATTAAATAATAAAATAATTAAAATATTACCTACAACTACATATAATAATACCAAATAACAATCCAATGACAAAATAGCAATTTTTTAATTAAAGTAACAACTAAAGCGGGACAACAACTATTACTATACAAACTTAACTTCTAATTCTATATTTTTTAAGCGAAAAAGAGATCATGACGATTTAAATTAATTAAAAAATCAAAAAATTGATTACATTATACTAGCTGAAAAAACATACAGAAAAAAATAAATTAACAAAAGAGCGAAGGAAAACATACGGACAACCTAACCAGACGAAAAAAGAAAAAATACATACCAAAAATAAATCAACAAAACAAAAGAAAAACACCTTTTATCTAACTTACGCGCGTAGCGCAGATCAAATGCTAGTTAGTTCATATACTACCTTTCCTCAATTCCACCTCCAATGTGCTATATAGTTTAAAGAATGGGTCTAAGTGGTAATGAAATAATATAGCCAAAACATGACATTAGCATAATTTGACGATAATTTTACGTCAAATATGGCGAAAATAAAATATATTTTTTTACGTAAATTATGTGATTATTTTCACAAAGTGAATTTACATGACACTTTTCTCCGGAAAGCTTTACTCGTCAGCATGAAATCTAATATGTTAGTTTTCTTATGTATATTCGAATTTAAATTGATGATATTTTCATACATACCTATCATCAACTTGATAAAACTCCAATTATAGCTTGAATTTTTGTTTATGCATGCAATGTGGTGGAATCTAGATCACCCCTAGGCCCTAGTTATTAACAAAAGAAAAAAGAAGTGATGGAGTCATTTTTCTATAAAAGAAAAAAGAAGTTAGGTTGTTCCTAAATTCCTAAGTTTTCAACATTTTACAATGGTTTTTTTAACACATGAATATACATCAAAATCAAATGACGGGGAAAAGAAAAGAAACACAAAATCTATTATAAAAAAAAAGGACAATCCTTACAACAACCGGAAGTATCCCCTCTTTATTATTTGGGAAGTACATGACTTATTCTTGGTAGACCATATAATAGTTATATGGATCATTAGTTGGTTATACAATTGACATATTAATAATTTAAGTATAACATTTAATAATCTTTCAATATTTACGGGTCTACTTTGATTACTGTTAGAACCTATATCGCTTATTTATTCAATTATTCATAATTAATTATTAATTATTAATAATAGCAATAGCAATGAATCTACTTTAAGCCTAATCGGAAATAATAATAGCATTTGAAGGAATAAAAGATGATATACACAAATGAAACAAAAATATTTTAACTCGAGAAATCTTCCGAGCTCGGTAACCCTAAACATAAAAACTGTGATTTTTGTTAAACTAAAAATTATTTCGATCTTACCTAACAATATATACCCTACTTCTATATACTGTTTAAGGAAATTTAACAAATTTAAATATCTTCCGATTTAAATAGGATTAATTCTAGAGACTCTTTCGACGGTTAAAAATATTTAAAATTAAAAATACCGCTTACACATAGTCTACACAATGTTTTATAATAGATATATGAATACAGTCAGTACATAATTTTTTTAGACTATATAATAAATATATGAGTCATTAATTGGTTATAAAATTAAAACATTAATCATTTTAATTGTATTTAAGTGTATCATTTGTATAATTTACGTTAACGGGTTTGCTTGATAATCGAGATTCGAGATCGGGATCTATAGGGAAAGCTTGATAACGAGATTTATAGGGTTCGCTTGATAATCAAGATTTATAGGGTTTACATAATAAACCCTTGCCATTTTAATAAATATCATATCTAAAAGTTATAATTTGTAATATGTACAATTTAAATATCATATCACAATTTAAAGTTATATGTACTTCTTTCCTCAGAAACATATGCATATCTTATTTACATATTCTATTATTATTTACCAATTAAAAAGGAGTTAGTCTAGGATAAAATAAGTTATAAACTTATGATTTGGTTTAAATGTAAAATATCAAAATTATATGATGATATTGTTTAATGCTAAAAAATATATCAAATCAAAATATTTAAATTTGTTATATAAAATAAAATTTAACCCGTCCTATAGCACGGGTACTAATCTAGTAACCACATTAAAAGAGGACAAATTAAAAAAACATAATTAATAATGAAGCAAAATTAGCGGAACAATAATTTTTGTATAGTCTCTTTTATAGCTGTTGACAACAACAAAAAATAAAAACTACTGATAATAATTTTTGTATTGCACTTAGAAAAATCCAAATCGAAACTCAAAACCAAACCTTTTTCTTAATATAGTAATCGTAAATCTGATCATAAACCCATAAGTGCAAACACCGAAACGGCCACAGCAAGAACGATTCCCCCAAGTATTTTCTTATTTTCTGTACAAAAAGAAGATGAAGTAATCAAAACATTACAATATTGACCATAATTTAATTTGAAAAACAAATCTGATAATTAATGTTGCGGCTATTATATTCTTTATTTTCTTAAATACATTTTATTTCTAAATTATTTTGAAAACCAAATCTGATATATTGAAACATAAGTTTTATATAATTAATTTTTTTTTCTAAATTTAGTAAAATTTATATTCTACTAGTATATTTAGTTTTTAGTATACATAACATGTCAAAAAGGTGAACGTTATCATCATCTATGATCTATATAAACAAAAGTAGATAATTATTTCATAGAGATATATATATATATATATATATATGCTAACGTCTAATCGACAAGGAACCGCTGCGATTTGGCGGTGGAAGCGGCGGCAATGATGAAGTGTAGGTATCAAAACTCACCATACATTTGAGAGTGAAGATGAAAGCCCAAAGCTTATCACCACAGCACTGAGTGAGTTTTTGGAACGCAAGTTTCAGACATGTGGTGCAGTTTTTTGGATCCAAATGAGGACTACACTGAACAACAGACTCAAGATCATACTGTTCATCGACCCTAGTTGTATCCATTAGATAATATGGCGTAAACGATGAAGACATCAAAGATGATCTAACGATAACTTATCCCATTCTGTCAGACAATCTCTGCCCAAAATTACCAAATGATTTGGGTATTAAATCGCGAGACGACCACCAATAACTAGGCTTTGTCTCTAGGGTCGAGATAAATAACTTATCTGAGTATCGAACCAAACAATCTACGTAGTAAATAATTGCTTCTCGATGGTTTGTACAGTTTTTGGCAATCTCGATTGTTGCTTTCTTGACGCAAGCGTTGCAGGCTGTTCTGTTGACGTCTCCTGTGCACAAGAACATTCCATGGACTGTGTCTGAAGCTAGACCGGTCGTGAGATTGTAGTAGTTAGCGAATGATGATTGGTTGCTAAGAGTGGAGAGAAGAGTTTTGAGATTTGTGTTGTAAGTTGTGTTGCGAGTGGTGTTTCCGGATGATTTGGTGCAGACAGTCGCCATGTGGGCGGATTCGGAGATAGCTTGTTTAGTGGTGAATAAGAGACAGAAGAGAGAAGAGAAGCAGAAGAGGGCAGAGAGTTTCGTAGTTGTCTCCATGTTTTACTTTTAGAGGTTATAATGAGATAAAGTAGAAGAAGAAAAGATTATATATAGAGAGAGATGAGAGATAGCGAAGGTCTTTAATTTAACAAGTTCATTGGTCTTTGTTCTTTATTTTTTCCAGATTGGCCATTGTTGCTGTTTTTTTTTGTTCTTTGTTTTATTTTTGGATTCTCCCAAAAAGAGTTGACTAATGGGAGAGACTGAAATTATATATATATTTTAAGTGGGGATTAAAAAAAAGGATTGAACATTTTAATTAGATGTGAAACCAACAACTCTACGTGAAAATAATATATGTACTTTTTTTTTTAACCTCAATATATGTACTTAGTGTGTAGGCCTGGGCATTCGGGTATCCGATCGAATTCGGGTTCGGATGTTCGGATTTTCTGATTTTCAGATGTAGAGATATAAAACTCGATCGGGTATTTTATAACTTCGGGTTGGGTTCGGGTAATATGGCTTCGGGTTTGGGTAATTTCGGTTTACTCAAGTCATTAAAAAAAAAAATCTTTTTTTTTCTGTCGTGAAAAAAGAAAAAAAAAAAAAAGGGAAAAAAAAACTTTTTATCTTTCTCTACTTGTCTCCTTCTTCTTCATCTCTCTCTTTTTCAGCCAAAAACCCTAAATTTGTTTATCCATGGCCACTACTTCAAAAATTAAATCCTTCAAATTCCCTACCAAATCTAATATCTATAGCAAATTATATGATATGATTCATATTTATCTTCCAACTTCACTCAGTCTTCAAACCCCACAAACTATCTTTTTTTTTATAGATCTGTTTGTCATGTTTCTAGTAAAATTGATCTAAGTAATAAAAAAAATAAAACGATTATGGGTTATGTTGATTGAGAAAGTAAAAAATAAATCAATTTTAGAATACATAATTATATATATATATAAATAATTAACGTTTTCATACTATGACATAAAACTAAGGTGGCAAAATGGTTTATGATGCACTAGTAAATGCCTCAGGTAGGTTCAAACCCACCTAGATGCATTTTTGTATTTATTTCGGGTTAATTCGGATCTACTTCGGGTATCGGATAATACCCAAACCCGATCGGATTATTATTATTATTTTTTTTAACTTTCTTTTTCGTTAAAATTCCAAAAGCTATGACCTAAGTCATACAGTTTTTAACACTACAACAATAAAGCCGTAAGACAAATATTACAAGAAATATAAACTTGGTAACCGAATCTTCCGCTTCGGTTGGCTTCTTAGTTCATCATTGAGAGGACAACTAGCCACGTCCACGGCGGCCACGATTTCCGCGTCCACAGTGACCTCTTCCTCGAGCATTAGAAGACTCTTGCACCTCCTTAGCTTTGATGGACGGTTGAACCGGTCTCTCTCGCAGTAGTCTTTGCCCGGAGGGAGTCATATGATCCATCATTCTGGATTCACTGTCGGACCCATCTGAATCAGCTGACTCTCCATCTGAAAAGGAAGTGAATCCCCATCTGAAAAAGATGAACCCAAACGGTTGAACCTGTGTTTAGCAAGCACATTTGCTATCTCACAATCACTTAGAATCTCATTATTCTTTGTGCCTTGAATCTCATTATCTCGTCAATCATTTACATTATCTTAGTTTAGGAAATCTCTTGTGTATATAAGAGAACATTATGATCATGAGAGTCTAATATAATTCTTTCTTTAATACATTATGTGTTCTTACTCTCGTCAAATCTATCAAATGTTATATCGAAATCTTCAGGAAATTATATATATGATTGACGAGGCTGGAGAACTAGATTACATCAGAAATATAAGGGCTGTTGTAGCAATTCCCCTGTAGTATAGGCTCTTAACTAGAATCATTCGTACTTTTGACCTCTGTCCAATCTAATATATTAAAGGAGAAGTCGAGAGGGCTCACAGCCAATCTCACAAAAATTGACCTCTCTTGCCCTTAATGAAAAATACCCCTGAAAAATTTCGGACAAGCTTTTATTCTCTATTTAGGTTGCTGAAACGCACCACATTCATCCTCAGACTTAAGATTACTAATTTTCCATTAATGAGATTCAAATCTGGACGTTTTTACCCTTATTATAATTTTTAAAAATTATTAAAAAATTAAATACGAAAATATATGAATTAAAAGTCAAAATTCATTTAGAAAAAGGCAAAAAATCTAAATGGGCTTTTTAAAAAAAAATCTATCAAGAATACCCCGTCTTAGTCAAAACCCTAAAATCATAGATCGTTTACTATTATAAATACTAGATACCCTAACCATCCTCCATAACTCAAAAACAAGAAAAAAAAACCCTAAACTATTATCATGTTCTCGAATTTATTTTTGAATTCTAATTTTGGTCTTTTATATGATTCATCAGATTCTAATTTTTCATTCTCTCTTTTTGTTCTTTTTGTAGTGGTTGTTTGGAAATCAAGATCAAGCAATTTATCCACCTTTGAAAACATGTTTTGTGGTGTTGATCTCTATATTTTTTTTTATACTTTGGCAATTTGAAATAAACTCATAATTTTTTTTTAGTTTCAGGTAAATTCATGGATGATCACAATTGTAGATCTACAAAACTGAATATAATGAAATTTAGGTATTAATCTTTGTTAACCTGAATCCTTACTTTTTCGAAATAAAATTGATGCTAATGTTTTTTTCTTTCTAATATTTTAGTTGCAGAAAAACAAGTGGAATATATTCATGAAAAATTTATGGTAATTTCCTAAAAACTTAGATTTCATTCTATTTATAAGTAGATTTAAATTATAATAATATTTTTATAAAAATAATATAATATGGGTGCCTAATAAATTATAATTCTGTTTTTTAATAATATAATATGTGTGCCCAATTTATTTTGAATTATAATTATGGTTTTTTATATGATTCATTGGATTCAAAATCATTCTCTCTTTTCGTAGTGGTTGTTTGTAAATCAAGATCAAGCAATTTCTTCATCTTTTAAAACACGTATGTTTTGTTTTTCTTTATATTTTATTTACTTCTTTGGTAATTTGAAATAAACTCATAACTTTTTTTTAAGGTAAATTCATGGTTGATCATAATTGTAGATCTATAAAACCGAATATAATGAAATTCAGGTATTAAACTTTGTTAACCCGAATCTTTAATTTTTTAAAAATAATATTGATGCTAATGTTTTTTTCTTCTAATGTTGCAGAAAAATTATGGTGGAATCTATTCATAAAAATTTATGGTAATTTTCTAAAAAAGTGGATTTCTTTCTCTTTACAAATAGATTTTAATTATAATTAAGTTGGTGGGTATTCTGGTTGCCAGGAGTGGGATGATGGGATCCACGAAGGTGTTTACAAGATAATAGTATATCAAGCGAACACTCAGTTGTGAAGTCGGCCAAGTTCGAGTACGTCAACGGATACGCCGACGGACAGTACCAAACTGTAAATGGAAACAATCACGTGAAGATCATCCCAGATGATATCAAAGAGGTATTTGTTCTATTTCTCGAATTAATTATACCCAATGAACTTTTTAATGTTAATATAGTTTTATGTTTGGTGTAGTTTAAGCTTTGGTTAGGAGATGAATACATCACATCCGTTGAAGGACACTGCGGTCAAATACATAACGACGGAATAGCGCGTGAATTGACTGAACTGATCGGATTCAAATACATAACGATGCTTAAGTTCAAGACAAACAAGGGTAAACCATATCAAGTGTTGGGAAACGAAGAAGAAGATTCTGTGTATGTGGGCGAATCGTTCGTGTAGGGGATGGAAGGTCACAAGATTTTTGGGTTCCATGGCATGTCTTTATATGATACTCTTAATCGAATTGGTACTTACGTCAAGCCGATCGATAGCCCTTAAAAGTTTTTTATTTATAAAGTGCAACAGTATGGGTGTATGCTTTGGATTTCTTTCTATTTACAAATACATTTAAATTATAATTCTGTTTTTTGAATAATAATAATATAATCTTTGTGCCTTATAAATTATTTACCCTCTTGAATAAATAGAAATAAAAATAATTGTGACTGTCATTTTTTCTATTAAATTGATAAAAAGAAGAAGAAAAGAATATGAATTAAATTCAGGACTTCATATCTCAGAGGTTTTTGAAGAAAAAAAAAGAGATTAAGGAAGATTAGGAAGCGTTTTTGTAACAATTTACAATTATTGTTTATTTGAAATTGTTTTAGATGGATAATAATATAAAATAAATTGTAAATTTCTCATTTTGATTAATAATTTAAAAGTAATAGAAGATAAATACTTGAATATATTACGAATATTTCTTTGATAATATCTCTATTCAAAAACTTTTAAATTTTTACAGACTATTTGTTTCACTTTTGTTTTTAAAACGAAAATTAGATAAAAAGGAAATCAAATATTCATATCCCATTTATTTTATTTTTAAATGGAAAATAAATACTATAATCTATTGTAAATATTTGTTTCATGAAAACTTCTATTTTCTAAAATGTTAAATTTCTATAGATAATTATGATGGTTTGAACTAAAAATCTCGAGAGGATATACTACAAATATCCATTTAATTTGAAGAGATAATACAATCTTTTGTAATCCCAACAAAATCTCATAGGGTTGCTGTAAATCTCCGAAAAAAATCATGTTTTTCCAGCTGAATACTCTTATCATCAAAAGGAGGAACAAACACTCTAAATAAGACAAAATGTTCTGACAATTATAATTAGGTGGATGAACAAATAAAACAATTAAAAATCTATATATATTAAAAATAAAAACGAGTAATTTTAAAGAATAATTTTCTTTCTTAAAAATAAAATTAGAAAAAATTGGACTAAAATTATCATATCCCATTTAAAATTATTAAAAATGGAAAAGAAATACTAAAATCTTTTGTAAATATTTTTTTTCTAAAAATTCTATTTTTAAATATGTTAAATTTCTATAGATAATTATGAAGGTTTGACTTGGATACTAAGCTATCAATATAGAGGCGCTCAATCACAATATTAGAAGTCAACTTTGTTAGCCTTAAACATTTGGTCGTGTATGCTCGCGGGTAACTCTCCTAAGTATGTTACTTGATGTTTATATCAAAAAAATTACTTTCGTTTCTTATTCTTGAAGATTAAATTATTGCTTCTCTTTTGGTTAATTCTTTTCCATTTACATTTCTGTTGGAATCCTTTTTAGTCTTATAATTAATTTACTTTTTGGTTTGTTAAATTAGTTGAACTATTATTTAAAAATATATCTGCCCATAAAAACATAGAAAAGAATTGAATTAGTGTTATATTTGATCATAAAAAAGTTTAGACAATAATTGTTTTTAAAAAATTTTTGCCTGCACAAGAGTGCGGAAAACTCCCAATATTCCTATAACCCAAAAGTATAACTATTTAAAAATAAATTAAAGTTCCAAAAATAACGATAATACATTAAAATAAATGGTCAAATTTAATAGTCTGAACATTCAATACGAAAATTGAGAAAGTTGAACATTAACGATTGTGTTAACAAATATTTTTATATTTAAAACTTAATGGTAAATTTGAATATTGTAAATATTCAATACGAAATTTGAGGAAATATAATATTATCAAATGTTAAAAATTATCTTCTACATGTTATATATATATATATAACTATTATTATTGTACCATGTCAAATGGGAAAAATAAAACTAAACCAATTCTTGAGTTCTTCAAATTCGTTTTAATTTTATAACTATGATCATGAACTTCTTCAAATTCGTTTTGGTTTTTTTTTTTAAGGGATATTATAACTTTCATTACTTTCTCGAGTGTTAGTTTTGATAACACAATGAAATTTATTTTTTAATAATGATTACAATATGATGATCCAACCAAAAGTACATTAATAATATAATGCTACTAATAAATAATTAAATTATAATTTAATATAATATATTTGTAACAGTAATTATGATATATTTATCAGACCAATACAATATAAATAAAATAATTTTAAATTATAATCCGATATTAATATGAAATATTATGGAAATATAACAAAATAAGATATTGATGAAGTTCCAGAAAGTAAGAAGGGTGTATTCAAACCATGATTTTGGAGAATTTGATGGGATTTAAAAAATTTAGAATTTTGATAGATTTTAGGGAAGTACATAATGATTTTCTGTAAAATTCTTTCAAATCCCACCTAAAACCATGAGATTTGGATTTCTGTATTTTTAACTAAACAAATCCTCCAGAATACTCCAGAATCCTAAAAATTATTGAAATCCTAATCCACAAAATTGTTTTGAATAACAATAGATTTTAAAATAGATTTTTAAATCATCAGTTCAATAACAAGAGATTTTAATGGATTTTAAAGTAGATTTTTAAATCATCAGTTCAATAACAGTGGATTTTAATAATCTTTTTAAAATCCATGATTGAATAACATAGAATTTGTAAATTTCACACAAATCACTTAAAATGTCAAGTCCCTAAATCTCAAAAAGTTGTATTAGAGATTCGCATACGTAATTAGAAAGATGATTAACATATGTTTTAAAATTATTTTTAAAAAGTTAAGAGGATATATAGAAACATATGTTAATATTTGTATATATCAATAATTAGTATATTTTTAGTTTAGAGAATATATATGTACCGTCTTCTTATATAAACAGACCTAACAGCGATATTCACAAAATAACAAAGAAAATAAAAGGTATAAACTAAAGGATCATAATTACTCGATTATATGAATTCTTGATCGTAGTTTGGTTTATATTTTGCAGATCGCTATAATTGATGTTTTATAATGAGACCTTTGAAGATTCCATATCGGAGGAAGAATGTATTGACACATGCCGTCTCTAGAACACATAACGACATTTTCAATTTTTTACATTAAGAGGTATGTTATATTCAAAGCTAAGAGATCGTACACAACAACATTGAAACACAAGTGTTAGTTCTACAATAAATCTACATGCTTTTACGAGTGCATTGAATATTCAAAATCCTGATTCACATAAGAAGGCAAGGTTGATAAGAATGCAAATACTGAAGTCTAAAAGGGCAAAAAAAAACAAAAAAAAAATATATGTTCGGAAAGGAAATTTTTAATATATATATATATATATATAAATATATATATATATGCTAAGTAACTAATTTAATCGTTATCTATGTAGTAAATTTGCTTCTTCCTGGATTACACAAAGATTTCGCATGTTACATCGCAACTGATACGGATACAAACGATGAAAGTGATTCATTCGAGATTAATGATAATGATGTGACATCTGACATGTTTCTTGGGTTTCCTCCCATAAAAGCTAAGTTACTAAATAATGGTATTACTCGATGCATATCAGATTGGTTATATGATAGATTTGTAAATATGTATTTAAATAATTTATATTGAAAATGTTAACATAAATTTTTATATAGGTTATTATGATGATGGAGATCCTTATTTTTTTGTGATAATTGTGGAACTTATATGTGGTATGGAGAACGGTGAATAAACGGACTAAAAAGGCAAAATCACATTTTTCATTTTGTTGCCATCGTGGCAAAGTAATACTTCCTAAGTTGAAGACTGCACCGAATACGTTACGATCGTTGTTTTATAATAACGACGACAGGGGTAAAAACTTCCGTGATCACATACGAGCATACAACATGATTTTTTCGTTCACATCGTTAGGTGGGAAAATTAATCATTCCATAAATAATGGTAGAAGACCGTATCTATTTCATATGTGCGGAGAAAACTATCACTGTATTGGTGATATTTTACCAGAATCTGGCAAAGAACCAATGTTTTTGCAATTATATATACATGACGTATATAACGAAGTAACTAATAGAAATTCTGCATTCAGGTAATTATTAATATTGTTAAATACGTATATAAATATTTGTCATATCTTAAATATAAGTTAAATATATTTGATTTTTGTTATATTCAACTAATCATGATTATTATAAATAAATGTTTTTTGGTGTTGATATAGAACATCTGGATCTTCGGGAGATTTAATACATGAGATTTTTGAGCACTTAAAAAAGATGCTTGATAGTCATAATCCGCATGTTAAGGCGTTTAGATCGGCACGTGAAAGATTTAATATGGAGGAAGGTAGCGAAGGTTTGCGATTAATGTTACCTTCAGAAAGAACGACTGATGCAAGAACTCATAATCTTCCTACCAGCAAAGAGGTTGCTGCTCTAATATCTGGAGATTTTACGGTTTGTGCGAATAAACGTGACATTGTTATAGAAAGTCGTTCGGGTAATTTACAGAGGATAAGTGAGCTTCATCCCGCGTACTTGCCTTTACAATACCCATTGTTGTTCCCTTATGGTGAAGATGGTTACAGATTAGGCATCGATATAGGATTCGTGGATACCCGTGGACGTAAAAGGAAAATGGTCACCATGAGAGAATTTTATGCATATAGAGTATTTGAAAGATATGAAGAATCTTCGATGATTGTTATGACATGCAAATTACTTCAGCAGTTTTTAGTCGATGCATTCACTACTATAAAATCAAACAGGTTGAACTACATTTGGATGAACCAAAGCAAACTCCCAACTGAAAGAGTTGATAAGATAATTGAAGCTGCTGAAAAAGGGCATGAAGATCTTTCACAACACATAAACAAGATATTTATTCTGTCATCGATTACAGGTGGAAAGAGAAATATGATGCAACATTATCTAGACGCCATGGCTACTTGCAAGTTTTATGGATTTCCTGATCTTTTCATAACCTTTACATGTAACCGAAAGTGGCCTGAAGTCAATCGTTATCTAGAAAGACATCGTCTTAGTAAAGAAGATAGACCTGATATATGCAGCCGAGTATTCAAGATGAAACTTGATAGATTATTGGACCAAGTTACAAAATAAAAAACTTTTGGTATCGTAAATTCTGGTATGTTTCATAATATTTATTATTATTTATATTAGTCTTCCAAAAAATCTAATATATTAATGTTTATTTGTTTTAATATTTTTCAGCCATGTATACAATAGAATTTCAGATGAGGGGTCTGCCTCATGCGCACATGATTCTGTTTTTACATCCAGACAATAAGATGCATACAACAGACGACATTGATAAATTCATAAGCGCTGAAATTCCTGATAAAGAGGTGGATAAGTATTTATACGAAGTTGTTTCTGATGTGATGATCCATGGTCCTTGTGGTCCTATGAACAAAGATAGTGTCTGCATGAATAATGGAAAATGCACTAAATTCTTCCCAAAGCCATACATGGATAATACTATTGTCGACGATGTTGGTAATCCAATATATAGACGAAAAATCGATGGGAGAGTTGTGGAAAAACGGGGTTTCAATACGATAATAGTTACATTATTCCCTATAATTGTGATTTGTCTCTCCGTTTTCGTGCTCATATAAATATTGAGTGATGCAATCAGACACGTTCAGTCAAGTGTTTGTTCAAGTACATCACTAAAGGCCCGAATTATATAAAAGCCACAGTAGGAGAAGAAGATCAGGAAAATGAAATTTAAAAGTTTTTCAATTGCAGGTAACAGTTTATACAAATTGTCAAACATTCTCATATTTTTATTTTTATTTTTTCAAAAAAAAAAAGGTGTCTAACTAATTCAAACTTTTCTTTTAGATACGTATCTGCATGTGAGGCTTCTTGGCGAATATTTGCTTTCCCGATTTGTTATCGTACTACACCCGTAGAAAAACTCCTGTTTCGTCTTCCAGGATAAGAATTGGCTGTTTACAACGAAGATGATCCAATAGAAGATGTTTTGCACCGTACAACGAATAGAACTTCTAAATTTTTGGACTGGATGGAATGCAACAAGATTTATCCCCAAGCCAGAGAATTCACATATGCTGAATTTTCATCTAAATTTGTGTGGAATAGGAGAGAAAAACTTTGGAAGCCAAGGTCAGAGAAACGGAAAAGTTTTGCAATAGGCAGGATTACGTACGTACCGCCTTCTGCAGGACAAGCCTGTTACTTGCGAGTTTTGCTTAATAAAATTCCAGGACCAACAAGCATTGACTATTTAAAAACAGTCAACGGTGTTCTTTATTAGGATTTTCAAGAAGCTTGCTATGCATTGGGATTACTGGATGACGATAAGGAATACATTGCAGCTATAAATGAAGCAGGTGAATGGTGTTTTGGGGAAGTTTTCACGAAGTTGTTTGCGATCCTACTGCATACAAAGAGTTTAACTGTTCCTCTTGAAGTTTGGAATAAAACAAAGGACATCTTGTGTGGGGATATTTTGTTTGAAGAAAAGAGAAACAGGAACGATCCAGGTACATCAAAATGTTATTTTGTTAATTAAATATATTTCATTTTTTCGCAAGACAAGATTATAAATAAGTGTTTAACTTGACTGTGGTAGGTCTAATGTTGACAAGGCTCAAATAGAAAATATATGTTTAACTGAAATAGAACTTATGTTGCGATCGAATGGGACACTTTTTACGGCCTTCGAGAAAATGCCTAAACCAGATGATAATATCATGAACACAGGTGTAAATATCCTTATCGCAGATGAGAGAATATATAAGCCTCATAAACAATAGGAATTGTACGATAAGTTGTTAACTATGCTAACTAATGAGCAGAGACGTGTCTATGAAGAAATCATTCACTTTGTGAATCACGACAAATGTGGTATGTTTTTTGTCCATGGTTTTGGTGCAACTGGGAAAACTTTCATGTGGACTATTCTTGATGTTGTTATAAGGTCTAAATGTAATACTGTTCTAAATGTTGTTTCAAATGGTATAGTTGCTTTGCTTTTGGAAGTTAGTAGAACGGCTTATTCAAGATTTGGTATTCCAATCAATCTTAATGATTATTCTGTGTGTACGATTGATGTCGAATCTGATCTTGCTGACTAATTAGAGAAGCAAAGCTCATAATATGGGACGAGGCTTTAATGATGAACAAACTTTGCTACATAACTTTGGATAGGAGTTTGCGAGGTATCATGAAGTGTGACCAGATTTTTGGAGGTAAAGTTGTTGTGTTAGGAGGTGATTTTAGACAGATATTACATGTTATTACGGAAGGAGGAAGAGTATCAGCAGTTTTAGCATCTATCAACTCATATGTTCTTTGGAATAGTTGTAAAGTTCTTAAACTTACCAAAAATTTGAGACTTCGCAAGGCACATAATAGTATGGATGCGGGTGCTCTCGCTACTTTTTCAAAGTGGCTTCCTGATATCGGGGATGGCAAAATCAACGAGTCAAATAGTGGGGGTGTGGAGATAGAAATTGTGGATGATTTATTAATTAATACAAGTGGAAATCCTATTGAAGCAATAGTTACAGAAATCTACGGAGAACATTTTGCAAGCATGACTGATCCAAAATTCTTTAGTGAAAGAGCTATTCTAAGTCCAAGAAATGACGATGTTGATAAGATAAATCAGTTTATGTTTACCAAGCTCCCAGATATGCAAATTAAATAGAATATTGAATATGTATATGGAAGTAAAAGTTTTTTTTTTATAATACTAATATTGAAAACATATATAAAATTCTAATATTTTCTTATTTACAGGTGAGGAGGGGTGATATCTTAGCTCTGATAGTATTGAAACGTCGGATACAAGTAGACATGATAATATGATCTATACTCAGGAATTCCTAAACAATATACAAGTTTCTGGATTGCCAAGCCATGTTTTGACGTTGAGAATAGGAACACCTATCATGTTGCTAAGGAATATTGATCCTAAGGGAGTTTTGTGTAACGGTACGAGGCTAATTATTACTCAGATGGCCAATCATGTAATCGAAGCAAGAATCGTGACAGGAAAAAAGGTTTGTGATAGAGTACTTATCCCTAGGATGTATGTTAGTCCACCTGATGCAAAGTTTCTCTTTCGTATGAGGCGGCGACAATTTCCTGTTACCGTGGCGTTTGCAATTACTATAAACAAGAGCCAAGGTCAGACGATCGAACATGTTGGATTGTTTCTACTGAAACCGGTTTTCACACATCGACAGCTTTATGTTGCCTTCTCTTGAGTCACAACCAGAAAAGGATTGAAGGTGTTAATTACAGATAAAGTTGGGAAATGCCAGAATAAAACACTTATTATAGAATGTAACAAGTATCTTCATTTGTAGGAATGAAACTCTAAAATGTCGTGCAATAAACAACTATGCTAGCTTTTTCATGTTTTTATGGGAGTCATCTGGATGCCATCTCACATATCAAACTGAACCGGTGTTTTGTGTACTGCGTTTCTGGAGGGTTGGAGAGTATGAAGGTATGTACTATTAATAATACTTGCTAGATTGAAAAAATGCTAAACACTAGGTTGTATACTCATTTACCAAACTTTTATAACACTTTAAACATCCCTAGGTAAACCGTGTATTGTAAACACATTGGCCTCCTCCAAGATCTTTATAAAACCGGAGTTTGAAGGAGTTGAGCATCACAAGGCTATGTAAGTTTTGAATGTTCATTAATATCATGTTAGGGTTTAACTTATGAATGTGTTTTTTATATTTTTAGCTCGAAATTTGCTGGACGTTATTACATAAATCATGTAATGGAAGATGAAGGGGAAACTTCAAGGGCTTAAGCTGAAAGCATATTAGTTTTAAAACTTTTTTTTGTATATGCAAACTTTATAATTATTTTGAATATTTGTATGACCAAGTACAAGAAACCCTTTTATGGGATAATATAGGAAAGCAACCCATAAAAAGGTTTAGGGACGAAATTACAAATTATTTTGACCCAAATCAGTATTCAACCTAATTTAAATTAACCATAATAAATGTATTGGGCTCATTAAATACTTCAAAATTTGCAAATGGTCTTCAAAATCTTAATTAAAATTTTACATATGTAGAGAACTATAATAAACATTTTATTGACTTCTCTTATTCATTTGTTCATTTTAAAAAGTGAAATTAAAATTTTTAAATACAAAGTTAATTAAAAATTTTGAACATTTTAAAATATAAAAAAATTCTGATTTTAAAAATTAGGAATTTAATTTGAATATTTTTTCTATTTAATTCATGCCCGCACAAGCGTGCGGGTAACTCTCCTAGTTCACGATATACTAGTTATAAACTTTTTAATTCCATCCAAACTATTAAATTCTTCATAATTAACCAAATTTAATTAATTATGTTTTAAAATTGTAAAATTGCGTATATTACTTCACGATTAGAGCAATTTTTTCCAAATCTATTTTAGTTTTAGGAATTTGAAACCTCTATGCCAAAGGTGGTGTTTGAGTTCCAGAAAAACTGAATTCATGATAACTTTTTAAACTTGGGTTTACTCTAATCGCAACTCCAAGTTTTAAAATTGCAGCAATCAGACCCAGTTCCACATGCATATGCATCCAAATCAAATGAATTAGAAACTCAAATTATTATAAAAAAGGGACAAACAATCGTTACAAGAACGGAATGTATAACCACATCAAAAGAGAGAGACAATATATAAACATAAGCATTAAGCTTTATTAACGGAAACAATAATTTTTGTAAATCAAAACTCGAACCAAACCTTCGTCTCAGTATATCGTAATAGTCAATTTGATCATAAACCCAAAAGTGCAAACACCGAAGCCGCCACAGCAAGAACCATTCCCCCAAGTAATTTGTTATCTCCTGTATACAAAAACAAAATAATCCAAACATTACAACATTGACCATAATGCCAATAAACATACACGAGAGTATTAATGTTCTTAATAAAAAAAAAAAAAAAAAAAAAAAAAAAAAAAACAAGAGAGAACTAATGTTGCAGTTATGTTGTTCTTCATTGTCTAAAAGACATTTTATTTCTAAATTATTTGAAAAAGAAATATGATAAATTGAAATATACGAAGTTATATGTAATCAAAAATTTACTAAATTTGTTACAATTAAATTCCACTAGCAGATCTTGTTTTAGTATACTGTATACATAACATGTCAAAGGTACACATACATACTCTATAAAAATAAAACTATATAAAACCCATCATTAATTCATATATATATATATATTATAGTATATGCTGGTTGATCAAAAAATATATATATATATATTATAGTATATGCTGGTTGATCAAAAAATATATATATATAGTATATGCTAACCTCTAATCGAGACAGAAGTGCTGCGTGGAAGATAAATCGACATTGATGATGAATTTGAGGTATCAAAACTGACTAAACATTTGGGAGTGAAGATGAAAGCCCAAAGCTGATCACCACAGCAGTGAGTGAGTTCTTGGAACGCAAGTTTCAGACATGTGGTGCAGTTTCCAGGATCCAAATAGGGACTACACTGAACAACAGACTGAAGATTATACTGGTCATCGAACCTAGCTGTATCCTGAAGATAATATGGCGTAAACGAAGAAGATAGCAAAGATGATCTGACAATAACTTCTCCCATTTTGTCAGACAACCTCTGCCCAAATTTACCAAATGATTTGGGAATTGGGTCAGTTGAAGACCAGAAGGCATTAGGCTTTGTCTCTAAGGTGGAGAGGAAGAACTTATCTGAGTATCGAACCATACAAGAGAAGTAGTAAATGATTGCTTCTCGATGGTTTGTACAGTTTTTGGCAATCTCGATTGTTGCGTCTTTGACGCATGCGTTGCAAGTTGTTCTGTTGACATCTCCAATGCATAAGAACATTCCATGGACTTTGTCTGAAGCTAGACCGGTAGTGAGGTTGTAGTAGTTAGCGAATGATGATTGGTTGCTAAGAGTGGAGAGAAGAGTTTTGAGATTTGTGTTGTAAATTGTGTTGTTGCTAGTGGTGTTTCTGGATGATTTGTTACAGAAAGTTTCCATGTGCTCGGATTCAGAGATAGCTTGGTTAATGGTGAAGAAGAGGCAGAAGAGAGCAGAGAGCTTCTTTGTTGTTTCCATGATTTAAAACTCTTTAGGGGTTATGAGATCAATGAAGAGGAAAAAGAAGGGGACTTCTATATAGAGATTAGAGAAAGTCGTTGATTTAACTAGTTCATTTTGTCTTAATTTGTTGTTTATCCAATGAGTCTTTCACATTGTTTAAACAAACACTCATTGGATAAAGAAAGACCTAACTGTTGAAGATAAGCTTGAATTAGCTTAAGGAATAAGTTGTCCTAATCTCACCAAGTCATGGTTCCCAAAGAGATTAGGATTAGGACTAGTTAGGATTTATCTAACTATTGTTTTAAATAAAGAATATTAAGAATCTCTCTATATATAAGGAGTTGTTAGGTTGTGACAACACTTGTGAGATTAGAGAGATTTATGTGTTTTGGTTTTGAGAAGTTTCTAAAGCAATAAACAAGAGTTATTTGTTTAAACTTTGTGTTAAAGATTCAATATTTGGTATCAGATCATTATTGAATCTTTGCCAAAACACATATTCTTCGTTGAACTAAGACATCGTTGATCAAGAGAGAGATGGCAGAGATCGTTGCCATGACATCCGCAGCTAAGGAGACAAGCACGTCAACCCTTCAATGTCCGATGCTTACCACCACTAACTATACGGTGTGGGCGATGAAGATGAACGTGATGCTAAGGGTAAACAAGGTATGGGAAACAGTTGAAACAGGGGAAGCTGACGCTGACAAGATTGATCTAGCTAAAGCTCTTCTGTTCCAATCTATTCCGGAAACTCTAACCCTACAAGTCGGTAATCTTGCTACACCTAAAGAAGTTTGGGACGCAATCAAGTCTCGCTATGTTGGAGCTGAGAGAGTAAAGGAGGCGAGGCTACAAACTCTAATGTCGGAGTTCGAGAGACTGAGGATGAAAACTACTGATACGATCGACGATTTCGTGGGAAAATTGTCTAAACTTGCGTCAAAGTCAGGTGCTTTAGGCGTAAGCATAGAAGAATCCAAGTTGGTGAAAAAATTTATGAATAGCCTACCAAGGAAGAAGTACATCCACATCATTGCAGCTTTAGAGCAGGTTCTTGATCTGAACAAGACAAGCTTTGTGGACATAGTTGGTCGGCTTAAGACATATGAGGAAAGAATTCGAGATGAGGAAGATCAAGAGGAGGATCAAACCAAGCTTATGTATGCAAATAATTTCCAAGAAGGGTATGACCAAGGACGAAACAGAGGTGCAAGAGGTGGACGTTTTGCTGGAAGAAGTAGAGGACGTGGTCGTGCCAACTATCAGAACAGAGATAAGTCTCAGATTGTTTGTTATCGGTGTTATAAACATGGTCATTACGCCTCTAACTTTCCCGACAGGTTACTTAAGCTTCAGGAGATTCAAGATACGGATGAATCTGATAACCAAGATACTGAAGATTTACTGATGCAAGAGGTAGTATTTCTCAATGAGAAAAAGGTTCATCTGAAAAAATTTGAAACTAAGATAGCTGGAGATGATGTGTGGTACCTTGACAACGGAGCCAGTAACCACATGACCGGGAATCGAAGTTATTTTACCAAGCTAGATGAGACTGTTACAGGTAAAGTAAGATTTGGTGATGAATCGCGAGTCGACATCAAAGGGAGAGGCTCAATTCTCTTTGTCACTAAGTCAGGCGATCGAAAGATTTTCGCTCAAGTTTATTGGATACCAGATCTCAAGAGCAACATTCTTAGTCTTGGACAAGAAACAGAGACAGGGTGTGAGGTTAGAATGAAGGAGAATTACTTGACACTACACGATCGCGATGGGAAGCTTTTGGTAAAAGCAATTAGGTCGCAAAACAGGCTGTATAAAGTTCGTATGGAAGCTGAGAGCAACTTACTGCAAGTCAGAGAAGCAGATAATCCTACAAGATGGCATGAGAGACTTGGTCATGTCAATGTTAAGACAATGGAATCAATGGTTAGAAAGGAGCTCATCATCGGAATTCCAGACATGAACTTTGCTACGAAGACTTGCGCATCATGCCTACTAGGAAAGCAAACGAGGAAGACATTCCCTCAGGCAACACGGTTCAGAGCTGCATGACCACTTGATCTGATCCATGGAGACTTATGCGGTCCGATCTCACCTGCAACAGCAGCGCAAAACAAGTATGTATTTGTGCTTATTGATGATCACTCTCGTTACATGTGGTCTCTGCTTTTAAAGGACAAGAGTGATGCCTTTAGTGCTTTCAAAAGGTTTAAAGCCCTCGTTGAGCAAGAAAGTGGAACAACAATCAAAGTGTTCGGGACTGATAGGTGGGGGGAGAATTTGTGTCTTTGGAGTTCATGAACTACTGTGCATAATCTGACATCCAGCGACCTTTAACCGCTCCTTACTCCCCACAGAAGAATGGGGTGGTGGAAAGGAGAAATAGAACTCTGCTTGAGATAACTAGAAGCCTGCTAAAACACATGGAGGTTCCTAATTACTTATGGGGAGAGGCGATAAGGCATTCTACATACTTGATTAACAGAGTAGCTACAAGGTCTCTGTTAGACAAAACTCCGTATGAGATGTTTAAAGCAAGAAGGCCGAATTTGGAACACTTACGTGTTTTTGGATGTGTTGGCTATGCACGGGTGGAGTCACAACATCTGAGGATATTAGATGATAGGTCACGTGCATTGGTGCACCTTGGAACTGAACAAGGAAGCAAAGCGTACCAACTGTTCAATCCTTCAACACGAAAGATAACAGTAAGTCATGATGTAACCTTTGATGAAACTAAGAAGTGGAACTGGAATGAAATACAAGATGAGAAAGAAGTCTCATGATCTTTTACTGTAAGTTTTGGAACCTTCGGTAACAATGGCTTAAGAGAAGTTGAAGCAGATTGTGAACCAGCTAGTAACTCTGAGAATAGAGTCGAAGTGTTGGTAGAGACTCCAGAACAAGAACCAGAAGTAGCTCCACTTGCTCTAAGAAGATCTGTTCGACCGAGTGTAAGACCAAGTTACTTGAATGATTATGTGCTATATGCAGAGGAAGAAGCAGAGCGACTCTTGTTAAGCTTGGATGATGAACCTATAAATTATGAGGAAGCAAAGGTGCTAGACGTATGGAGGGAAGCTTGTTGTGAGGACTTGAGTTCGATTGATAAAAACAAAACATGGAACCTAGTAGAGTTACCATCGGGAGTGAAGCCGATAAGTTTAAAATGGGTGTTCAAAATTAAAAGAAACTCGGATGGGAGCATTAATAAGTACAAGGCAAGGCTAGTCGCGAAAGGATATGTACAAAAACATGGAATCGACTTCGATGAGGTATTCGCTCCAGTAGCACGACTTGAGACCATCAGATTCTTCATCGCGTTGGCTGCATCCAGAGGTTGGGAAGTTCACCATCTAGATGTAAAGACGGCTTTCCTACATGGAGAACTCAGAGAGGAAGTTTTCGTTTCTCAACCTGAAGGGTTTAAGAAGAAGGGAAGTGAGGGGCTAGTGTATAAATTGAACAAAGCTCTTTACGGTCTGCGACAAGCTCCTCGAGCTTGGAATCATAAGCTTAATGAAATTCTTATGGAACAGAAGTTTGTGCGTTGTGCTAAAGAACCTAGTCTGTACCGAAAGCAAGTAGAGGAGCATCTGTTGATTGTTGTAGTTTACGTTGATGACCTTCTTGTTACTGGAAGCAGCTTGAAGTTAATTCGAGAATTTAAGCATGGAATGTCATCTAAATTTGAGATGATTGATCTCGGTAGATTGACATATTATCTCGGCATTGAGGTTTTGCAAGAGAGCAGTGGAATCACCTTGAAACAGGGGAGATATGCAGCAATAATTCTCGAGGAAGCTGGTATGAAAGAGTGTAATGCAGTTCAAGTTCCAATGGATTCAGGTACTAAACTCTCTAAAGCTTTGGAAGAACAATCTATTAGTGAACAAGAGTTTAGAAGGAGCATTGGCTGCCTTAGCTATCTGATTCATACTCGACCTGATTTGTCATTTGCTGTTGGAATTATAAGTCGCTATATGCACTGTCCTAAGAAGTGTCATGGGGTTGCTTTGAAACATGTTTTGAGGTATTTGCGAGGAACCACAAAGTATGGTCTCACGTTCAAGACAGGAGACAATTCGGGTCTAGTCGGTTATAGCGATAGTAGCTACAATGTAGACGAAGACGATGGCAAGAGTACTAGCGGACACATTTTTTATCTAAACGGTTGTCCTATTACTTGGTGTTCTCAGAAGCAGGAGGCAGTGGCATTGTCTTCTTGTGAGGCTGAATTCATGGCGGCTACTGAAGCAGCGAAGCAGGCTATTTGGTTGCAGGATTTGCTCTCGGAAGTGACTGGCGAAGCTCTTAAGAGGGTGATGGTTTGTATAGACAACAGGTCAGCTATAGCACTCACCAGGAACCCCGTTTTCCACGGTCGCAGCAAACATATCCACAGGAAGTATCACTTCATACGTGAATGTGTTGAGAACGAGCAGGTAGAAGTCGAACACGTTCCTGGCATTGAACAGAAGGCAGATATTTTTGACTAAGCCTCTTGGAAGAGTCAAGTTCAGAGAAATGCGAGACTTCATTGGCGTCCATGATGTGTCCTACAAGAACTTCAAGCTTATGGGGGTGATTGTTGAAAATAAGCTTGAATTAGCTTAAGGAATAAGTTGTCCTAATCTCACCAAGCCATGGTTCCCAAAGAGATTAGGATTAGGACTAGTTAGGAGTTATCTAACTATTGTTTTAAATAAAAAATATTAAGAATCTCTCTATATATAAGGAGTTGTTAGGTTGTGACAACACTTGTGAGATTAGAGAGATTTATGTGCTTTGGTTTTGAGAAGTTTCTAAAGCAATAAACAAGAGTTATTTGTTCAAACTTTGTGTTAAGATTAATGTATTTTCTAATCGCTGATTTTTTTACGACTCCACAGTGGCTGTATCACGCTTCTAATTTTTCCAATCTCACTTCCATTTCTCCGACGTTACTTTTTTACAGTTTTAAATTGTCGTTTTGCTTTCATCACCGTCGTTTTATACGGTCACTGTCGCTACTTCAGCGATTAGTAAAAGAACAGGCCCTAAGGGGCGGTGTAATGACCCTCACCAAGAGTAGAAATCCCAAAATAAAATTTCAAGGAAATGATTCGGGAAGGACTTAAAAAAAAAAAAGAGATGTAAAATAGAGAAGAACGACAAGAAGAAGTCCGAGGAAATATTTGTGCGTCGAAGAATGGCTGAGCAAAGACTGGAGTGACCGGAGTGGCGATTGAGGCCTTAAGACCGATCAAAATTAACGGTTTATGCGGAAACGGCAACCGCAGAAGAGTCGGGTAAGTACCGAGAAAAAGTCCTGAGACAACCAAGTGATGTCCGGGTATTGTCCGAGAGAGACTGAGATGTCCGAGGAAAATCGAGAAGCTCGGGGATGGTCGAGAAAATTGACCGAGGGGCCGAAAAAAGTTGTCCGAGTATTACCGAGGAGACCGACAGCGTCCGAGAGACCGAGAGAAGCTGTCTGGGGATTACCGAAAGGACCGATAACGATCGACCCATAGATCAAGAGAAATGCTCGATCGAGACGAGAATTGCCAGGAAATGCCGAGAGGAGCATCTGGGTGAGACCAAAGAATGCTGAGAGACGGGGTTTGTCGAGAAACATTGACCAAGACACGAGTTTTGTCGAGAAATGTCGACCGAGAGACGAGAGTTGACGAGAAACGTTGGACGAGAGACAGGAATTACCGAGGAAAAATTGGGAAATTTTATTTCCTCAAAATCTGACCAATTAGATTACATGCAATCGCATGCACTAATAAAATAATTTTCATGCACTAATAGAGGGGAGTTAGTGGACTAAATGGCGATTAATTATTGGGGGGTGTTAATCACGCATGACATGCAAGCGATGAGGAAGCCACTTATCAAGGAGCACTAAGGGAAAAGAGGGAGAGCTCGAGCCTATAAATAGAGAGGGAATGCTCTTCATTTGCTCATTTCTGCAAATTTTCTCTCATCTCACTTAATCACTTAAAAGCTCTTCTTTTCCAAGCGATAGAAAGAGAGTGTCGAGTATAGCCAAAGAGAGAGATCGAGAGAGACCGAGAGAGTGTGTCAGGAGCGATCGAGGGAGATCAAGAGGAGACGTTACTCGCGATCGAAGTTATCGAGAAAGAAGCGATTAGCGATCGAAGAAAAGTGAAGCGAGACACAGTTTTTGATCGAATAAAGACGAGAGTGAGACGGTGATTGCGGTCGAAGAAGCGGGAAGCTGTTTGACGTAAAGATTGTCTGATCGAGTGGTGCAGTGAAGTCCGGTAATCATCGACGGCGTGAAGAGGTGAGTCTGCGGTAATGTATGTAGGTTAGATGCATGTAGAATTGATTTATATTGGATGCATGCATGATATGGTAGGATTCATACTAGTGAAATGTTTAAATGCACATCTAACATGAATCACCATGCGAATGAATTTGGATGAGTTTTAAGTAAATTTGGACATGCTTAAAATTTAGATGTAGTTGCATGCATGATCAAACCTAGTTTTTACTTGAATTTATTCTTGTTTAAAAACTGGTTTCATGCACGATTAAATGATTAAGTATTTTGCAATATATTGCATAATTTTAATCGAGGTTAGAACATGCTTAAATGAACCTTGGGGATTTAGATGATTAAATCGAATAGGTTGCATGTAAAATTGGACTTAGGGATTTAAATGGTTAAATCAAACGGTTGCATGCATATTAGAACTTGTTGCATTAATCTTGCTTAAGTTGCTTATATTGTTTGCATGCATGTAGAGTAATCTTAAGTTGTTTGATTTATGTTCTTGCTCCTTGTTGATTATTGCATGTCTTATTCTTGCTTGATTTCATGCTTGTGCGCTTAATTAATCGTTGCTTGAATTATTGTTGTGTGTTTTATTTTAGCTAGCCTCTTGAATTTGTTACTCGAGTCTTGGCTAGGATTGTGTGTCGATCTTCTGTTCCAAGAGCGGATGTCTCGCAAGAGTTCTCGACGACCACTCGCGTGAGACAATGTTACGGCTGGCTAGCTACCAGCGTAACCGCTACATGACGATGTAGCTCTTTGTGGGCTCATGCCGGTGAACTTTGTGGTCTCGGCATGGGAAGTGTTGGAACGGAACAGATTATCGAAGGGCCCTAGGTGTAAAGAGTCTAGAGTATTCAAGTGTCCCTTGTTTATGTCTAGTCGTCTTTGCATGTTGTGTGTTGTCTAAGAGTCTAGGGTATTTCAAGTGTCCCTTGTCTTATTCTAGTCATCTTAGCGAGTCGCATAGGAGGTAAGAGTCTAAGGTGTCCAAGTAGTTCCTTGTTCCCTTAAGTCGTCTTTCTCATAGAGTAGCAAGTCTAGATCGTTCGAATTGAGTCGTAGTGATCTAACCTCTCTTGTGTGTTTGTTGTTTGATTGCTTCCGCTATTGCTTTTGTTGCGTTGCTTTGATAACTTGCTAGTTTGTTTTACTTGCTTGTTTTCTTTGCTTCCTGGGGTAGTCGGGTTGGGGAAGTAGAATCCTGTTTAGGATAAAGGGGTACCCAGGCTCACTGAGTAATCTTAGATTACTCATGATATTATTTTGGTCTTGCAGGGAAACCTAAGTGAGTCTAGGGCTGGAGCAAACTTTAGGGTGCCATATAGGGTTTTCTTGTGTCTTTGTAAAACCCTATATTTTTATGAATGGTTATGTATAAATTTTCCGGCTATCTTTATATATTGCTTTAATGATTTATTTTCGTTGAATTATTTTATTAAAGTAATATATACGATTTTCAGGAAAACATGGCAAGTTGCAAATGATACTCGGCCTTGTCCGGACTAACACAACGCTCCAAGCCACAAGGGTTGCAAAGCCTAAGTAACCTCGGTTGCGGGTGGAGTTGTGCCAGGAAGGACCGGTCGGAAAGTCTGCAGCTTCTGTCCCTCGACCGGATCGCCTCGGTGCAATTCCGCAAGTAGCGTCCCGTGGCTGTCCGATGGCCTTCGTGGTCATAGAACGGTTCGGGGGCGTTACAGACGGATCCACCTTGATCAAGGGTGGTGCATGTACACCATATGAAAAGTATAAATTGTTTAACTTGTATAGAATTTTCTAAGGTTGAAGTAGCTTAGTTGTAAGAATGCACCAGTTAATTAAAGAGGTCCTTGGTTCAATTCCCTCCTCTCCACCACTTTTGTAGTTTTTTCACCTGTTACAAAGTTTGGCTATATCTATATTAGTATTTTTGCAGCAGTTTTTGCTCAAAAATATTTTTTGGACAGTTTTTACATTTAATGCATTGACTTTAATATTAGTTACCAAAACTTCAAAATTAATTATAGGTAAGATTTAAAAAAATAAGGAAATCTTTCTACATCATTTAAACATAAATATATAATTCCCTTTCATTTTTATTTGAATTTATATATAAATTATCTTGAATTATTTTATAATATATTTAGTTAAATAAAATTGTGATTTTTTCTGCATATGATGTAATACAAAATTTTAAAAACGGACATATATTACCCAATAGATGAATAAAAAATACGGGTACAATATCCCACATCGTCTAAAAAAACTGTTCAATGGTTTAGAGTCATAATATAAAAGAGACCAAAATAATTCTGAATACAAATAAGTAGAAAGCTTGATTTATTAGGCATTCAAAATTTTGACAACTTTTATTTGGTTTATTCCGGTTCTTAATTTTAAAGATATTTAAAGGTTAAATATAAAAAATATTTAAAAATTTTAAAAAATTAAATATGATAAATATTATACCGTAGATACGCAATAAATATTAAAAATTAAGATGATATAGTGTGAGTTAAAATATCTCGGGACATGGTTATATATCGGGACGAGTTTTATCGATATTTTTTTAATTAGTAAATATCATTAATTCGGTGTTACACGGGTAAAACATCATTTCATTATTTTGTTAACACTGTCAGTATCAGAGAATAGACATATCTAATTAAATTGATTAAATAAATATTATGTGAAAAATAATTTATATTGCGGTATTATATAGTTTATTTAACAATTATTATATAATTATAACATATTTAACCAACAAATACAACTTATAATTTAAATATTTTAGTTATAAATAATTTTGCCCCGCGGTGTATAGCGGGTACGAATTTAGTAGAGATTATAGACAGAGAGAAGGTCGTTGATATAACAAGTTCATTTGTCTTAATTTGTTGTTTATAAGGTCGTTGATTTAACAAGTTCATTTGTCTTAATTTGTTGTTTATCCAATGAGTTAATCTTTGTTTTTTTTTTTGGTCTTACTTTAAGTTAATTAATAGTACTATTTGTTACTTGGTCTTTTTTTAAGAGCCCTTTTTTAATAAGATTCTCCAAATGAGCAATTGGTCTTTGTTGGTCTTTGTTTAAGTTAATAGTACTATTTGTGCTACGTGTCTCCTTATAACTTCTCCAAATGAGCCTTTTTAGATTTTTAAAGAAACGTCCACTTTTTTGGTATTGATTAATCAAGAATAAAACAAAGTGATAAAAGTCGTTTTTATATATCATGAGTGCGACAAAATACCAAATAAAAACACAATGAGTTGTAAAAAAAAATACTAATTAAGCTCTTCACATCTCAATATCTAATGTGTACGACATCCAAAAGTGATCACATCGCAGCCACCAATTAGTAGCCACCGAATCACAACCATCAAATTCAAGACGTTTTCTTAAAGATACTCGGGATGAGAAGGCAATATGCGCTTTCGTTGTAAATTCTAAACATTTTCTTGAGACTAGCGTTCCCACCATTCCACCACAACAAAAAATTATATGTGTGGTTAAAGTGGTATAGATATGGACGGCGTATAGATAATCCTTGGTGGATGATGTATGTGAACCTTAAAAAACTATTGTAATGCAAAGTGATATTTTTATTTTCTGTTTAAGCAAAAGAAAATTAAAGCTTTTTGTCCAAAAAAAAATGTATATATTTTAAATTTCAAAGAATCTATCAAAAGTATATTTAATTCTGAAAAAGATTCAAATTTACAATCTAAAAACTTAAACGAAACTATACAAGTCTAAAACCGTAAACATATAAATTTAGCAATTCACAAATAGCCATCTTCTATGCATGTTCATTGTCTCATTGATATACAAATAACTACTTGTAGATATATATTAAAGAACGACAAAAAAGATGGGTGATAAATATTTGAATTATTTTCACAAAATACATGTACATGAATGTTGATATCAGAAACAACAACGAAATGAATTCGAATAAGAAATAAGATTTGGGCAGACTTTCCGTTTAAATCGACAAAAACAATGAAGAATGACGAACTGGATTTGTATTGATTTAATTTCTATTGCGTAGTCAAAATTACATGTGTCCTCTCTTAATCAACATTCGAATACTTAATCAAAAAATGACTTCGAAACTATCTCCTCAATCTCCTCTGACGATCTCGGCTTGTGATCCCGAGATCTTCTTTCAAACTTGACTTGGCGTCTCCCTTATCTGATCCTTCTTCATGGACCTGTAACATGCTCATTACTGCGAGAGACGATTATTTCTTATTGGGCTTCTCCTATGGATCTTGTGATCGTCGAAATCCAACACCAAAAATGAATGACTCTTTTCTTCATAAAACTTTACTAGTCAACATCTAATCTTAACGGTTAGTTTTTAGTCTGTGTATTCGGTCTTAAATTGATTATATCTATATTAACATTTTTGAAGTAAATTTTGAATTATTCTCTTTTAGTTTTGCTTATTTAATTTTTTATTTACAACATTTACCCTTCCAAAGTTTTCAAAAGTAAAATTACTTCAGATTTTCTTTCCTAAATATTTTACATTCCATTTCAACTAAACAATTACAGCAAAATTAATATGGAATCACAAAATATATTTAACTACACCTTCTATTGTGTATTGAAAATATTCTATCTATGAATCTTTTGCAAACCAAGAAAACAACTTTTTGATTCTTATTTTGTTTTCCAAAACCTGTGAGTTTTGATTCTTAACGTAAGAAGAACTTCGATTCATATTTATTTAAATATTATAATTAGTGTATATAAACTTGATAAATTTTTAAAATATTACGAATATGTAAAATTAAAAAAGTTCAAAATACTATATAATATGGTTATATAGTAGATAGGTTATAAAGATGGTATGTTGGAGTTAATAAACTATCATTAAATTTGTGCTAACACGGGTTAAATCCTCATTTTATTATTTGTCAACACTATTAATATTAGAATATATGACATATAAAATTAATTTGATTTAACTAACATTTTGTAAAATAACTAAATTATTAGGAAAAATGTGAATTAATCATAGCGTATAAATGACATATTATGTATTTAGATCCTTTTTTGTAATAATAATTAAAAATCAAAACAAAATTTCAAACACTAAACAAAACAAACTAAATATAACAAACAAATAGTCATGAAGTATATTACGGGTTCAAAATGAATATAAACATTTAGCTACACAAACGGTCGAAAAATTTAGTTATTCCTCTATTTGCAAAACATCAAATATATAACTAAAGAAAGTACAATATAAAATATAAATAATAATAAAAATTATATGCACGCGGTGTACCGCTGGTTAAAATCTAGTTTTATATTAATTTGCTATCATATATATACTTGATAAAATTCCAATAGTTTTTTCAATTGAAATTATTGTTTATTTATAGTATGGTGAAATTTCGGATCATCCCACGATTAGAAAAAAAAAAAAAAAAAAAAAAGAGAGAAAAAAGTGATGAATATGATTTTCTAAACCGTCAGCTATTTGTTGGGTTTTAATCTCGGGAGCTCTCTACTCTCCAACAAAAATTCTCAAATGCTCCTCTTCTATAACTTAATTTATTTTTGATTTAAAACAATTCCAAAAAAAGGTAAATACCTTTAGACCCCCAATAGTTAGAGAATATTACTGATCCAACCAACCAAAATGGATATAACACTCAAACCTTTTATATTCGGGTCAAAAAAAAAATTTTAACTTTAAAAATCCTTAAAATCAATTTTTCTTTTCTTCGTTTGATCCTAAAGAAACCCAACATCTCAATTCATCTTTTTCTCGTAAGAGTGTAGATAGAGACAACTTGTAATGGTGGAAACAACATTATGCAATTGAAATCGATTTTTTTATTTTTGACTTTGTGTAGAATTAGATTAAAAGAAGGGAGACTGTGTGAAAATTTTGATTGAAATTAGGGAATTTATGTATAGAATTGGTGTCAAATCTGTTCATTAGGTTTCTGAATTGATTAGAAGTGCTAATAATCTAATCAATTTTGTTTGAAGGTTTGTGGAAGAAAGGGTGAAAAGTCGAATCAAACCTAGTATATTCCTCTAGAAACAGAGAAAATCATAGAGGATGGAGATGGAGAAGAAGAAGAAGACAGTGGCGGCAAAATTTGATTCTAATAAAGCTATTGAGCCAACATCTTTAAAACGTGAACAACTAAGTAGAACTTGGTACAACTAAGTAGTTATAAAATTCAAAAACAAAAGGTACAACTTGGTACAAATTGGTATAACTTGATCTAGAAACACCAAGCTCCAATAACGACCGTGATTGCATAACTCCAATCACTTTAGAAAGGTTTCACTCAAGTTCAAACCTTTAAGACGTGAGTCATATTTCCATATTAATTTGATTTTCATAATCATAAACATGTTGAACAATTGTACCAGTTTGTACAACTTGTACAAACTAGTGACGAATTGAATCTTAAAATCTGGGATTGAATATTAAACCTAAATTTTAGGAATCCTAATATTTACAAAAAATCTTGTTCTCTCTTGTCCTCATTGTCTCTCTTTAATAGGGAATGATTTTGTTTGTCAAAAAAAAAGATAGGGAATGACTTTTAAAAAAAAAAAAAAAATGAAATTTCAAAACTCTAAATAACGTGGGTAGCCCTGGGCATTTAATCCGAAACCGATTAAACCGATCCGAAAAAAACGGTTCGGATCGGTTTTGGATTCTTTGTAAAAACCGATCGGATTGTATTTCAATTGTGATTCGGTTTTCGAATTTAAACTGATCTGAACCAAAATCCGATCGGTTATCCGCTAAACCGAATAAACTGTTAATTTTTATACATGGGCTTATGCATTTATATTTCTTTCGGGCTTATTAGAAGCCCATTAACTATAAATGGGTCCGTTTAAAAATTTTATACTCAAATCAACATAAGGTGGATTCGAACAAGAGACATTGACTTTAAAAGGTACACGCACTTGCCATCTGAGCTACTCAAACTTTATGATTTTACTTTCCAAACAATATATATAAAGGATCCGGTTTAAGTTTGGATTTCAAAAAAACTGAAAACCGATCCGAATCCGAATGAATCCAAACCGATCCGATCTGGAAAAGCTATCGGATCCTAATCGGATTCTATATTTCCCAAACCGAATAATCCGAAATCCGAATAATCCGATCCGATCCGATCCGAAAATCTGAATGTGAGGGCTAAACGTGGGGGATGAGAGGTCAAACCGCACATGGTCAAATTGTGCCATCATAAAATCCATATGGCGCCGCAAAGTAAGTACAATTGTCAGGTGGCGCAGCAAAAACAAACATAGTTATTCCAAGTTTTCAAGTTGTACTACCTTATACATAGTTGTACTTTTTGAGATTTTTGTGTATAATCAGTTATACTTGTATTTAAACTAAACTATTTTAGTTGGACCAAAGATTTTACTTATTTGTATAACATTCTCAATGTGTTCATGCAAAAATATGTGTCAAAGCTTTATTTTTGTGTGTTTTGCAATGTAATTGAGTTAATAATAAGAGAGTCATCTTAAAACTATAAGATCTTTCTTTGACACAAATGAAATTAGTGAATACTTTTCTCTTTTTATAATGTTACTTTAGAAGATGTGTCACACAAATTTAAGTTTATAAAGTGAATATTTTTAACATTGTCTAACAAATTTTAATTTATAAAGCACACATAATTTTTTTAAAATTGGTTGTAGTTGTACCGTTAGGTTGTACCAAGTTTTACTACAAATGGAATAGGAGTAAAGACATACCTAATTGTACCATTATAAAACCAAGTTTTACCAAGTTGTACAAAATCATAAAGTACAAATACATTGAAAATTACACTAATCTTTAATCTTATATTGGCTTCC
Source organism: Camelina hispida (assembly GCA_023657505.1). Lineage (NCBI taxonomy): Eukaryota > Viridiplantae > Streptophyta > Magnoliopsida > Brassicales > Brassicaceae > Camelina > Camelina hispida. The sequence continues at coordinate 40,767,709 of CP094635.1, read as the reverse complement.
TCACTCGCTCTGAAATCAGCTATCCAAATTTCTCCCTAGCTGCCATTTATTATTTCGGAAGGTTGGTCATTGTGTTGTCCTAAAAAATTAGTAATAAAACTATATTACACTACAAGAAAATTGAGTTTTAATAGCACAGTAGTATAGCGTTTTTGGCAATAATGCTATTGGTAGTAAACCTTTAATTGTTAGATAGCGTTTGTGTATATGTAAACGCTATGTTATATTATATTAAAAATGAAAAAAAATTTGCCTATTTCGGGGCTATGTTTAATAGCAATACCAATTAGTAAACGCTATGATAGTGTTAGGCGGTAAACTAAAAATTAGATCCCGCGACACTTAGAAAAAATTGGAAGCTACCTTTTCACTTCTCGACAAAAATCCCCAATTACCCACGAACCCTAAAATTTCATTTCTTCCCTCTCTCTTTTTTTGCTCGATTTTCATTGTCTATTTCCGAAATCCGACTGTGTCCGGCACAAATTTTACTCTCCCAACACATATCTCCGATAATTTCACTCTCCGACAGAGATCTTACTCAAAGTCTTTGCCAAATCGGATTGTCTCCCGAGTCTTTCCAGCTTCCCCTCGGTCGATTGTGGTTTTATTTTTCTGGTAAATCTCACTCTTTTGTACGAAATCTCAGTCAGTCTTGTTCATTCTTTCGATCTAGGGTTTTATTGTTTCTGATTCTTCTGATCTGTTTCTAATTTGTTATTTTCGTCTTTTTGTCGGTCGATTTCAAGGAGAAATGAAGACAATCTAGAAGGTATCTCACTCCAACTTGATTCTTCTAACATATCGGTCGATTTCGTTTTTTTTTTTTGTCGGTCGATTTCGTTCTTTTTTGTTGTGACTTAACGTGAGTGTATCTGATTACTTGTGTGCACATTTGGTCCGAGCTGTTGTAACATGGATAAAACTTGGGTCTGGTTACCAAGGAATTAACTTGAATGTTCTTCATCCATATCATTTCATATTCGGGTTTCTTAGATTTTGTTTGTCTGATTACTTTTGTACGTTTCTTTATTACTTACAGGAATAGTCTTGAGTATGAGTTAGGAGTAACTAAATTTGTGTTTGATTCAGCAAGATGTTTGGGTAATCTATCAGATATGTTCTGTCCTTGCATTGACTGTCGCAATGTGGTTCATCAGTCAAATGAGACAATGTTGGAGCATATGGTTATTAGAGGGATGGTTCTAAAGTACAAGAGAAGTAAATGTTGGAGTAAACATGGGGAGATAAGGAATGAAAAGACAGCGGATGCTTTTACGTCTGAGTACAAGGCTTTTGTGTTAATTAGGACAGCTTTCAAGTCGAGTGAAGGCAAGAAATTGTCTGAGAATCACAGTGTAGAAGAGTTGGAGGGTATTGACAGTAAAGAGGAAATCGAGTTTAGAAAGAAGTTAGCGGACGCAGAAACTCCCTTATACTCGACGTGTGCTAACTACACAAAGGTTTCTGCAATTATGGCACTTTACCGGATAAAGGTCAAGAGTGGGATGTCAGAGAACTTTTTTGATCAGCTACTTACAATAGTACATGACATGCTACCTGGAGACAATGTTCTGCCTACGTCTACAGATGAGATGAAGAGATTTTTGAAGGTTTTTGGTTTTGGTTATGATTCCATTCACGCCTGCATAAACGATTATATCCTTTATCAGAAGCAATATGCGGAGTCAACAAGCTGTCCAAGATATGCTGAATCAAGATGGGAAACAGATAATATAACCGGTAAGGAGAGGAAAGGGATTCCAGCAAAGGTGCTAAGGTACTTTCCAATAAAAGATAGATTTAGGAGGATGTTTAGATCAAAACGATTTGCTGAGGATTTGCGTTGGCACTTTACTAATACTAGTGAAGATGGTACAATGCGGCATCCAGTGGACTCCTTGACTTAGATCCAGGTAAACGATAAATGGTCAGAGTTTGCTGGGAATGCTAGAAACCTCTTAGACTAGGAATTTCTACTGATGGGATGAATCTGTTCGCTATCCAAAACACCAAATATAGCACATGGCCGGTGTTCTTAGTCAATTACAATATGGCTCCAACGGAGTATATGAAATAAGAGAACATCATGTTGTCAATGTTGATACCTGGACCAACCGCACCAAGCAACAATATTGATGTATATCTACAGCCGCTGATAGATGACCTAAAAGAGTTATGGAATGATGGTATGGAGGTTTATGACTCGTTTAAGCAGGAGATTTTCACTCTAAGAGCTATATTGTTGTGGAGTATCACTGACTATCCAACATTAGGTACATTATCTGGATGTAAAGTGAAAGGGAAGCAAGCTTGTATTGTCTGTGGGAAGGATACACCTCATAGGTGGTTAAAGTTCAGCCGCAAACATGTATATATGGGTAACAGGAAGCGTTTGAGACCTGGGCATCCTTACAGACGTAAGAAAGGGTGGTTTGACAATACGGTGGAGGCTGGTACTGCAAATAGAATTCAGAGTGGAGTAGAAATAATTGAAAGCCTTAAAGATTTTAGGAATGAATTTGGTAGACCTTTAGATAAGAAAGGCAAGAGAAAACGAGTTGAGGCAGATGTTAATGATGCGAGTTCAGCTGATGAATATGAAGAAGGCGATGATCAATGGCGGTGGAAAAAAAGATCAATCTTCTTTGACTTACCTTATTGGAAGGTTAGTAGAAATTAATAAATGAAATTTCAATTTGGTTCTTAATTTTAACTACTGTAGTGTGTTTATGATTTTCACTTGTTGAATGGATATTGCAGTATCTGCCTGTGAGGCATAATATTGATGTCATGCACGTGGAAGAAAATGTGTCTGATGCACTATTATCTATTTTGATGCATAGTGGAAAATCCAAGGATGGGTTGAAAGCAAGGAAAGATTTAGAAGACATTGGTATTCGAAGCAACTTACATGCAGAGATACGTGGGAAGAGAACCTAGTTACCTCCAGCTGCGTATAGGCTTTCTAAGGAGGAGAAACGTAAATTGTGCAGAAGGTTATCCAAATTCAGATGTCCTGATGGATGTTGTGCCAACATCTCCAATTGTGTGTCAGTAGATCCTCCCAGCATTGGTGGTCTCAAGTCACATGACCATCATTTCATAATGCAGAACCTGTTTCCGGTGGTTTTGAGAGGTTTACTGCCTAAAGGACCTCGTATAGCAGTGAATCGAGTATGCAATTACTTCAACAGGCTGTACCAACGTGTAATTGATCCAGAGAAGCTAATTACACTAGAATCAGAGTTCGTGGAAACAATGTGTCAGTTGGAGAGATACTTTCCACCATCTCTTTTTGACATTATGTTTCACCTGCCAATACACCTAGCAAGAGAAGCACGCTTGGGTGGCCCTGTACACTTCAGATGGATGTACCCTTTTGAGAGGTAATTTCAATGTTCTATATATTTAAGATGTTAAACAATCTTGTATGGCCAGAATAATAATGTGTTTTCTTATGTACATGTAGATACATGAAGACACTAAAGGCATATGTGAAGAATTTTGCAAGGCCAGAAGCTTGTATGGCTGAAGGCTACTTGGCTGGTGAATGCCTTGCATTTTGTTTAGAGTTCCTTCAGAAGTCTGTTCCAGTTGAAGAAACACTTGCTCGCAATGAAGATGTTGAGGTAGATGAACAAGTCCTTGAAGGTCGACCACTGCAAAAAGCCACAGAAAAGATTCTCACAGATAAAGAGCGAGACATAGCTCATCAGTATATTCTCATGAATACAGCAGTCATGGAACCATATATTGAGTAAGGGTAAATTTGATTGAGTTTTATATTTACAATCTTCGTCTTTTAGGAAATATGAGTCTAACTATGTGTAAAACAAGTTGCATTTGGAAGAACTGCAAGCTACAGATGTAAGATGCGCAAAAAATTTAACTCTATTGTGGAAATATCATAACGAAAGGTTCCCACAGTGGATTAAAGAAAAGGTTAGAAGAATGTCATATATCAATTTGTTAGTTATAAATTTGATTGTGGTTGTGTTCATGACAAATAATTGTTTTTTGTTAACTGTTAGATACCAAGTAACTCGAAGGACCATTCTAGTAGGCTGAGATGGCTTGCTTTTGGACCAAGACATACCGCTCAAACTTATAAGGGTTTTGTAGTAAACGGCCATCGCTTTCAAACAGATGATGTCAAGAGGAAGACTCAGAATAGTGGAGTAACTTATGAAGCATTCTCTATGTGTAGAGCTAGTGCTAATGATACGAGACAAATGGCAGACATAGTAGCATTCTATGGAGTGATAAAGGAGATCGTATTGATGGACTACCACATGTTCCAGGTTCAACTATTTAGGTGTAGTTGGGCTAACAAAGGGAATGGAGTGAAAGAGGAAGACGGGTTCACACTTGTCAATCTCCATATGAATCAGACATCATTCTTAAATGATCCTTTCATTCTGGCATCGCTAGCTAAACAAGTTTTTTACTCCAGAGATGATGAGAACTCACCTTGGTATGTTGTTATGCGGGCACCACCAAGAGGGTACAACATGATGGACACAGTAGATGAGTTAGTTCCTGCACAATCATCAGTCCAGCCAATTGAAGATTTAGGAGATCATGAGACTGATGATGACAGTTTTTGTGTTAGGGATGATTGTGAAGGTGTTCTAGTATAAGATTTAATTAAAAACTTGATTGTGTTTCAGGTAACCAAAGACGATGAAACCTGTAGCTGATAAAGTAGTTCGTCGCAGTAAGCGCCAGGGGGGAGTTGATGTGAGTCATGTATTATCCTTGAGGAAGAAGAAAAACAAGAAGGCTCATGTAACTAAAGGAGATAATAGTGCAGAGGAACCAGATCAGAGTGTGGAGATAATGCAAAATGTAACTGAAGGAGATAAGAACAAAGAGGAACCAGATGTTGGAGAAAGAGATGAGACTGAAGCAAAAGAAGACTCACCCCGTGTACAAGAATCTAACGCCTCTGAAACACAAACACAACAATCAGATAACATAAAGAGGAAGTCAAGAGGTCCAACGAGAATGCGCAAAGTGGCAAAGCATGATGACGATAAGGTGGATGTGGAATTTAATGCTATGGGTGAGCATGTTGGTAGTGGATCAGTGACACTCTCCTCTTTCCTTGGTCCTCTTGTGAGAAAGCATGTGCAAGTACTGCTAGATGACTAGAGACATCTCGATGAAAGGACAAAAGACGTGATGTGGGAAGAAATTCAGGTAAGCTTGACTAAGTGTATATCTATTAATAATCTGTAAATGATTTTAATGTTTAAGTTGGCAATGTCTGACAGGTGAGGATCAATTTGAAAGAAGATTGGCAAAAAGAAGCACTCTTAAGGAAAATGGGTGGGTTGTAGAGGGCTTTTAAATCTACGCTTTTTAGAAAAGTTCGAGCTACTAAAAACAAGGTCAAATTACAGGAACTAAAGCCTAGCAACATCCAATGTGCATCAGCTTGGAACAGTTGGGTGAATAGCAGGAATAGCACAGCTTCTAAGGTTATTTAAAAATTTCCCATTGATTATTTAACTTTTTTGTGTATATTACTTATGGCCATTTCTTTGTGTCAATAGGAAAAAAGTGAAAAATTCAGACGTATGAGGAAGGGTCAAATTCCTCACACCACCAGCCGCAAAGGAATGGTTCGCTTAGCTCATGAGATGGTATGTGTGCTTCTATATTGAATTGGTTGGTTGTATGACTACTTGAGATATTTTTGAATTGGTTGGTTGTACTTGTAGAAAAAAAAGAGTTCTGATCCTAGGAAAGTTACTAGAAGTAAGGTGTGGATAGCAGGACATACACATTCTGATGGAAGACCTGTGAGGGAAGAATTTGCAGAAAGGATTGTAAGAATGACCTAAAATCATAATGTTTGTTCTTTAAGTTATTTGAAAGTAGTTTATATATGGTGTGTATCAATTTTGATTTCAGAAAAAGATCAAGACAATTGATAGTGAAATGGACTCCACAACCACGGATAATGTTAGAGACGATGCTGTGAGTCAGGTACTTGGAAAAGACAAACCAGGAAGACTTAGGGGCATGGGCAGAGGCGCTACTGTTACCAAGGTGGCATTCTTACAGACTAGAGACTCCCATGTCCAGAAGCTTGAAGCTACTCAAGCAGAATTACTTACCAAGATTGCAGATTTGGAGAATGTGGTTATTAACTTAGCTGGTAAAAAGGTAACTATTTTAAACTGGTTCTGTCATGATGTGAAATTTTAAGATGTAATTTTGATTTAGATACCAACTTATATGGATGTTTTGGTTATCATGTCCTTGCAGAGTCATGATCCGGTTTCGCAGTCTGACTTAAGCGATGCTACCAAAGGAGGAATTAGGTACCAGCTACTGGATTGGTGTTTGGCTAATGATGTGGTTGTTGGTGAAGGAGAATACTATTCCAGTGAACCTACATATAAGATTGGTCGCATTCCATTGGGTCCTAATGCAGCAGCTGTAATTGTGAAGTATGCATCAATCCCAGAAGCATATATCTGGAGACCTACTCCAACCATTGTCTCACTTAGTCAAGCTGTAGGAGGTAAAATCGCATGGCCCACTGACAAGATAATTTGGACGATCCCCTATCCCAACCTCCTAACACTGCTAGTGAAGAGGTAAATTACGACTGCTGTATTTCTCTCTAGAATAATGTGAATCAGATTATAATTTGAATGTATATTTTTTGCGACTCGTTAGCAAACAGATGCATCAATAGGAAGAGTTCACATCTTTGATTATTGGAATGGAAATGGGGATTTGATTGCTGAGGGTCTGTTGTTGTCAACTGATGCTAAACATTTGGTGAATGATATTGCACTGGGACCAAATGCTGCAGTTGTTAAGGTCCATCTAGTGGTAAACCCGGATGCTTATTTATGGAGACCAAAGCCTGAATTCTTAATCATGGGTGATGCACTAAATGAGACCATAGCATGGCCTATTGATAAGGTAAACCTAATCGAAACACTTCCAACCGATGAATCAACCAGGAAATCAAGTCAAGTAAGTTTTTGCAACTAGTTTTTTGCATGTCTGAATGGTTGAAACTTTGATTGCAATTGTTGTTCTGATGATGTGTTATAATTTTTGGTTATAGAGTGCTAGTCCCAGCACTGGTAGTAGCAGCAAATGTGCCAAACAGAAGTGTATTATGTTGGATATCGATAACTCTGGGCAGAGAGTTGCAACCGGTCGTGTATCTTCAACTGATCCAGCAGAGAAGGTTCATTTCGTCCCTTTAGGTCCCAATGCTAGCAAGGTATGGGTAGAGGTTTCAAAGGTTGATGGTGCTAGAGTATGAAGAGCAAACTCTGAAGTTGAATTCATAGCTGATACAGTCGGAACCACTGTGGCTTGGTCTAATGACAAGATTATATTCATTTGAGGCTGACACATTTAAGTTTTATGTAGTACTATGAACTTGTATCTTTAGAATGTTTGTGGCTTTGTAACATTCAATCTTATTGGATATTTTAAATTTCTATTAAACAAATCAAAATTTTTATCAATAAAAAATAATATAATAAAATAATAATTAATAATAATTAATAAAAAAATAAACAATAAAAAAATAAATGTAAACAATTACATTTATATAAATGCTATAGTAATATTTAAAACAACAATTTGAAAACGCTGTTATAATATATTTAATTGCAGACGCACAAACGCTATGGTAGCCGTGAATACGATAGCAGAACAAAAAAACGCTATATAAAGTGTCTGACCTATAATGACGGGCGCAGATATAGCGTTTGTTAAAACGCTATGGTATTGATAGATAGCGTTATTCAGATGCTATTAAAACTCAATTTTCTTGTAGTGTTAGTACACAATAAAAAACCAGTTGTACTTTTAGGAATATCAGTTGTACCAGTTATACCAATTTTTTAGTTATACATGTTATACCAATTATGGCAGTTATACTCAGTTTTCTAGTTATACTATGCTTGCAACCCAATGGATTTTCGAACCAAAAAAGCTAATCTACATATGTTTTACTACGATTCAGCCACTACAGTCCATTCATATTTCTTAATCGACCCATAATAGTTGGTTATCAACCCAATATCCATTAATTGTCAACACAAAATTCAAATCTAATTGAAATCTCTAAATTTAAATACAATAACCCAAAATCGACTGAATACTCTATAGATTTAGGAGGAATTAAGCTGAAAGTAGTAGAAAAGATAAAGAAATCTGATTCGAAAATTAAAGCTTGAGCTTCATCAATGGTGAAAAATGGATGAACCCGGGAATGGAGAAGAAAAAGCGATATAACGAAATATGATTTATTATTATTATTATTAATCAATTCAATTAAAAACTGGTTCAATGTATTGGTTTGAATCGGTTTGGTAAGGGCAAGTTTGGAGATTGCAACTTTCATTAAGAGTATGAGACTAGAGGAGATTAATGGAGAGTACTGAGAATTTTTATTGGAGAGAGCTTTCCAGATTTTAACCCTATTTGTTTTGCTTCCTTAGTTAATAATATATATAGTTCAAAAAATTTACATTGTTTTTCAGAAAGATCCGTCAGTGATTATTATACATTTCAAACATCTCTATATTAGAATAGTAATGTGTGATATTTTTAATATCAACTTCTGATGATATTTCTAAGCCGATATTATTTATTGGTCTGTTTTTAGTTAATACAGTATATAGTTCAAAATCAAATGAATTAAAAACCCAAATCATTATTAGAAAAAAGGAACAAACAAGCCTTACAACAACTGAATGTATAACCACGTTAAAAGAGGACAATAAAACATAAGCATGAAGCATAATTAGCGGAAAAGATAGTTATTGTTTTGCTCTTAGCAAAAATTCAAATCGAAACTCGAACCAAGCCTTTTTCTCAATATTGTAATTTTAAATCTGATTATAAACCGAAAAGTGCAAACACCGAAGCGGCCGCAGCAAGAACCATTCCCCCAGATATTCTGTTCTTTCCTGTATAACAAAAACAAAATAATCCAAACATTACGAGATTGACCATAATGCTAAAAGAAACATACAACAAAGAATTAATGTTCTTTATTAAAAAAAAATTAGGCGAAAATAAATGCTGCAGTTATTTTGTTCTTTTTGTCTTAAATACATTTTATTTCTAAATAATTTGAAAAAAAATCTGATAAATTGAAAATAAGTTTTATATCAAAAATTAACAAAATTTGTTACAACTTATATCCGCACTAGCATATTTTTTTTTAGTATACATAACATGTCAAAAGTACGTACTGTATACGTTAATCATCTACTCTATCTAAATAAAAGTATATAACCCATCATTATTTCATAGATAGTACTGTATATACTAACCTCTAATCGAGAAGGCACTGCTGTGATTTGGCTGTGGTGAGGTATCAAAACTGACTAAACATTTGGGAGTGAAGATGAAAGCCCAAAGCTGATCACCACAGCAGTGAGTAAGTTCTTGGAACGCAAGTTTCAGACATGTGGTGCAGTTTCCAGGATCCAAATGAGGACTACACTGAACAACAGACTGAAGATTATACTGGTCATCGAACCTAGTTGTATCCTGAAGATAATATGGCGTAAACGAAGAAGATAGCATTGTTTGTTGTTCATTGATTCAGAGAGAAACATTGCAATCTTGTTCGCCATTCCTGTCGTGTGAAATCAAATTTTGTTTTAAGGTACAGTTGTGAATAAGTTTGTGAAGGTTTGAAGGTGTTCTCTCATGTCAACACCTTCTCTTTTTCCTTCTTTTCTTCTCTGACTTAGTCTCGGCTTTGCTCTTTTTTTTTTCCTTCCAGCCTTGCACTTTTCTTTCTTGTGCAGGCTCTTACCTTCATCACCACTTCATGTGGCTTTCCTTTGAATATGCATCACCAACAACTTCACCAAAACGTGGCTTTGGTTATTCCATCGAGACTGAGATCCCTGTTGTAGGATCTGAAGCCGGTTGCAGAGCCTGCAACATCCTTCTTCTTCTTATCTTCTTGCAGGCTCCATGGATCATATTTATTGGGCCCAAAACTTCATAACCGGGCCGAGTCATGAGAATCAGTTGTTCGGTTCGGTTCGGTTCTGTTTAAAATTCGGTTCGGTTAGAACCAGCTAAGTTTGAATCAATTCCAGTTTAGGTATGGTATGAAGGTACACACTACTTACTGTATATAAAAGAACTCTAGATTAAGTTCACTTGGTCAACTGTAACTTGCAAATCACACATTGCTTCTTAACAAATTGTAAAAATACAGAAAGTCTTCAGACAAACTAGATTGAGTGGTTGTGGTGACTCTGAACTTCACCATAGATGGCCTTAAGCGTGGACAGAGGAACAACACCAACAGAGGCAGCAGCTTCAGCAAAGAGTTGTTGTTTCCAGTCCCACATAGTGACTTTGATATCCCCTTATTAGACTTGAAGAGCGAATCTTTCTGCTCTGCAAATGCCTAGACATGTCTTTATTATAGCTCATTGCTTCAGAGAGAAAGATTGCAATCTTGTTCGCCATTCATGTCATGTGAAATCAAATTCATCAGTCTTTTTCCCTTTTAAGGAATGAATACATAGTAGCAACGAGCAACCCCAAAACCCGTGGCTCAACTGAGCCTCACCTTAGCTTTATTTGCCTTAGGCTTTTGGCTTTTTCAATCCTCCACTTTGGTTTTCTCTAACCTTAGCTTATTAGGCTTCTCGAATCATCAACCTCAGACTCTTTTCCGACTTCTTCTTCTTCTTCATTCAGCTGAAGAATCACATGGATTCTAAACATCAACAAGTGACGCTTCCTCTGCATCTTTGAACTTCACCTAGACTTTGTCAAACAAGGACATAAAACTCCTTCACTACTCCATCTTCATTGCTATTTTTCAGAAGATCTCCCTATTTTAAGGTACAGTTGTGAATAAGTTTTTGAAGGTTTGATGGTGTTCTCTCATGTCACCACCTTCTCTTTTTCTTCTTTTCTTCTCTGACTTAGTCTCGGCTTTGCTCTTTTTTTTCCTTCAGCCTTGCACTGTGCAGGCTCTTACCTTCATCACCACTTCATGTGGCTTTCCTTTGAACATGCATCACCAACAACTTCACCAAAACGTGGCTTTGGTTATTCCATCGAGACTGAGATCCCTGTTGTAGGATCTGAAGCCGGTTGCAGAGCCTGCAACATCCTTCTTCTTCTTCTTATATATGCTTAGCAGTGATCCGGTTGCAGAGAAACTTCTTGTCTTGTTTAATGCTTCACTACCATCTTAATTCTTAAACAAAACTTGTCTTGAGATAATTATAAAAAAGTTTAGCTCTCAAATAGACTTCATTCATAGGGAAAACAGTCACTGCAGATTCTGAGAAATTTGTCAAGAAAGAAAGACAAAAGTGTGGAACTAAACAATAAAAAAAAAAAAAACTCATCTTTTCATCAAAATCAAATCGGATACAAACAGATACATTAATCTGAGACAATACTAACAGGAAGAGATAACACTAAACACATCAAAGTTAAGAAGGTAAGGACTAATTAAGCAGTGTTTTCCTTGAGATTTTAATACATACATAAGCTAGGCCCATAGCCAAAATCACCAAAAGGAGGAAACCCAGGAACAAACATCGGAGTTAGTAGCGGAAACGGTGGTGGAGGAGGCGGCGGTGGTGGTGGTAGTGGACCGTAGCATCTGGTCATCATCTCAAGGTGGACCTGTTGTTGTCTGTGCTTTAGACGATCAGAGATGATTCTATAGCCGAGTCCATAAACAAAGCCTTCAGCCTCTTGCACATCATTGAAGATCTTAGTCATCTTAACGAAAACCCTAGCGGTTAATTCGCTATCTGAACCGGCGTGGTGAGCAGTACCAACACGGTCAAGTCCCAACGCATCTGCTAGATGCTCTAGCCCTAGACGGCAACCAAGCCCTTCGTATCTACCCGCGATAGCTTTAAGATCAAAAACAGAGCCGCCGAGGGCTCTAGCTACGGCTTTCGCAAACATCGCAGGAGTCACGGGTAAAGACTCTCCTCTGGTGAAACACTTCAAGAGATACGCGATATCATACGACCCGTGAAACGTCACCCAAGTGATGTTCCTCGTCCTCTTCAGAATCCAAGAGAGATCATTGAAGAAACCGTCGATTTCAATTCCTTGTGCCCTAATCTTCTTCAGATCTAGACCGTTGCGTCTTCAGCATCTCCGAAATCACAGAAGTTGATCTCCCAAGTTCCACCGACTCTTCCGTTGCTGTCGAACAGAGTTAGACCTAACTGGATCAGTTTCGTTTTGTTTACGCTGAAACTCATGTCTATGTATCGTTGATCGTCCGAAGCTTGTTGTGGTGTATCTCTTAAACTACCTGGAAACTCAGTATCAAACGCTATAAATCGATAGTTTCTTAAACAATTTCTGATCGCATTCATCTCTTCATTACGATTCCACATCCAAATCTCACGGCAATTTTTCATCATACTCATCGTCATCTCTGTTTTTTGTTTGTTGGTATAGAGTAGTAGGAGCGTGTGAAAAAACAAAAATAAGAGAACGACAATACTTATAGTTTTTGGAGAAAAGGAAAATTTCCTTTTTCCAGTATTATTGATTTTATTATTCCTCTTTATATGACCGTTTGATTTTTTTTTCTGATAATTACATAAATACCAATATTTCTTTTACAAAAACAGATAGGGAGGTTCGATTTTTTTTTTTTTTTTTTTTTGTTAGTTACAATTAGAGAATTTCTTTTCCATTATGGAATTTTGGACATCTTTATTTATTTTTGTTTTGGTTATTAAAAGATATAAAAGTCAATTAAACCATTTTCTCAATATATGTCATCACTTTGAGTGTCACAAGAGAAAATTCAACATAATAAAAACTATACAAACTCAACATAATAAAGCCTTTTATGTATTTTTGTTTAGGAACATCTCTTTTTGTTTAGCTGTAACAATCTTATGTCTTGTTGTTGTTATTGATGTATCTTAATTCAACCAATCTTGTCTATTATTTTCGAAATATACACATTGTCTTCTTTCTTGCTAAAAACTGTGATGCCTAATGAAGTTTACTTTATTTATATGGGATTTTACACAACGCATGACAAGTATCTAACATCCTCTATTTTCAACTCTCTTTCAGTACTGAATCATAGTGACCAACTTATTATATCAATCTTTTAATAGTAACAATAACATATACAACTTATGCTGACTAGTAGTGTTTGCAAGCTTTACACTCATATTAGAAGTGACTCTTTATACTGCTATTATGCCAGATGATTCGTTCCCTTCCATTATGTCTGCAGCAGCTTCCCATTCCCCTTGACCTCTATCTCCTGATGGTTACTTGGAAGCTTCGGTTGACTCGTTTGTGTTCACTTGTATAGGACACTGAGATACATATGGTTTCAGCTGTATAATCCAAATATATATATATTCATTCATCAGCAGAGCAGCTAAATCACACAACAACAACCTTAATGTAATTAAATAAGCATTCCCATCCCACCCATTTCAGGTACTTAACATTAATCAGGATCAATACCCCTAACGAGCTTCCACCAATACGACCTGTAAAAACACCAATACGACCTGTAAAAAGTTTTCTATGAGGATATCACTAATGTTTTGCTTCTCATGTTCAATTACGATGAAAGCAACATACTCTCGGCTACTTATTTTTCACGAGAACTAAATTAAACACTAGGAAGCTTAATGCATTAAGTAAGCAAGACGTTACAGGTTTCCTAACACAAAAACTTACAACAAACAACAAGATTTATCAGGATCACAAACCTAGGGAGCTTCGACCAATAAGACTTGTAAGACGATTTCTCACTAATGTTTGGTTCTCACATTCAGTCAAGATGCAATCAACATAATAGGGGAATCACAGACAGAAGGAACAAAAGAGTTTAGAGGAGGGTGAAATGACAAATGATATGCTCAAATTTAACCCTGAGCTACTCTCTCAAATTAAGAGGTCAATTGTAGTATTTAGGGATCGAATCCACAAGAACTCTAGATTCACACAATAGATTTAATAATCTTTTAATTATGCTAAACTAAAATATTAATTTAAATAGCAATGCAAAATAGAACAGAAAATAAAAGAGATGTAAAATTCAGAAGGAATAAACGCTAGGCCTAGGGCAATTCTCAGGAAATCATGGAAAATCAGATCAATTAATTAAGAAGCATGATTCAATAATTAAGCACAGTTCTTGAACTCTAAACACAATTATAAAATAAATCAGTTCTCACTGCAAATATTATCTAAATTTAAAAACAGAAAATCCAAATCTCTTTGCAAAATTCTAGGTAATAAATCAGCTTTAAAATCAGGTTAGATAAGTTCACAAAATCACTAATTCAAATCTCTTTGCAAAAAGTAATTTTGCTCACCAAAGGTTTTATCAAGAAAATCAATTATATTCTCATATCAATTAATAATCCTAAGATCTAAATCCAGATGACTAATCAAAGATCTAGCATTAAGAACAACCTATGATGAAGAACAAGAAAGATAATGAATCCTAAATAATAACAGATCTAATAATCCATGAAATCCCTAATGAGAAACCCTAAACCTAACAAGCAGATCTACTCAGACATAATTGCAAGAACACAAATCATGAATAAAATAGATAACATTAAGAAAGAGATTAAAGAAGAAATAAAGGAGTTCTGAATCTTCTCTGAAGGAGTCTTGATTCTTCTCTCCAAAAGCTCTCTAAAAATCTCTCAGGGTTTTGCTCTCAAAAGTTGCAGGGAAAAATAAAAGCTTAGGTCTAAACAATGACCCTAAAAATCCTATTTATACTCCTAAAAACGTCCAGGGACTAATGATGCAAATATGGAAGACTTTGGGGCAGATTTGTAAATCTTCAAAACTTGTGGGAAAACTTCCAATTCTGACTTTGGCCTAGCATCGATCGATGCATATCAGTGTGTCGATCGATGCACTCTCTAAATTTCGTCTCCCAACTTTGTAACTCAGCCTCAATGCTTGATTATGCTCCAAATCTTCATATTTAGCTCCATTAAGCTCCCATTCATGCTAAATCCTATAAAAGACTCAAAAAACTCTAAAAATACCAAAAAGACTCTATAATTAAGACTTATATCATGGCTAAAAACACCTAAAAACCATGATATATCAACTCCCCCAGACTTAGCCTTTGCTTGCCCTCAAGCAAAACATAAACTTAGCCCTGTGAAAGAGGTTTGAAAACACAGGAACTCATTTTATTTTTAATAGTAATGCTATGATATCCAAACCTTAATCTACATGCTTAGCAGATAAATCCAAATCGAACCACCATGTACTTCTCCGTTGACTTTCATAGCATCCCAAATTCAAACCAAATTCCAGTACTTCCTCCATTAAGCCTTCATTGGTGGGACTCATCAATTTGATCAATATCAAGAACCTTCTAGACTCATTCCCGTACAATACCATAACAAGCAAGACTTATCTTTTACCACATGTGGTACTCTTTCTCTCCCCCAGACTTATTCTTTTTATTATTCCTTAGAGCTTTGCTTTGTTTTTTTTTTTTTTCTTTTCTCTCAAAGTTGTAGGCGAATAATGGGGTCATCGGTAATTTACCTACCCCTCGCTTCCAAGCTTTGTGTGATCATTTGACTTAAGAGTAGAATAATGAGGTCACAGGTAATTTACCTACCTCTCTAAACTGATCAAAATCATCTCATCTTTTATTCTCTCTTTTATTTTTCTAAACAAAGCTCTCAGGATTTTTCTTAACTTAAATAAGGGAGAGGAGTACCATTTTCTTTCTGAAGTCTTACTTGTCAGGTATGAACAAGGAGTCAAGCTCTATGAAAATCAATCTCCTTGATGAGGTAAAAAGAAAAGTACAGAAATTACCTCAAGCTTTTATGGATTCTGTTGGAAATTCGGATGTTTCTGGTTCACTGGTCAGCCATTGGATTTTTCATTAGTCGGATTTGTGGATTCAATCTGCAGCATTAATCAACCAAGGCAGTATACTAAAAAGAAAAATCATAGTTCCCAACAAAAATTTTGACTCAATAAAACAAAATTTTTTTTTTTTTTTTTTTTTCAAAAACAAAAACATAGTTAGTAACTGCCTCCCCCAGACTTAAACAACACTGTCCCCAGTGTTATCAAGTAAGAGATTGGCTAATAAAATAAAAATAAATGAAAATCAAAAGAAAAATGAAAAAGAAAAACCTATCAGTGGGTTGCCTCCCACTAAGCGCTTGTTTTCAGTCATTAGCTTGACTGTGTCGGATCTCAGGCATCCGGTGGATCGGAACATGGCAGTGAATGCTTCTGAGAGGATGTCCTCTTCCTCCAAGGTGGTGTGTAGGCAGAAGATGAATGAGGTCTACAAGGGACATGAGGAACAGGACCAGGGCGGGACTGAGGTATGGGTGGCTTTCTTTTAAGTCCTGCAAAATCATCAACAGAAGAAACAAGCGCTCTACGATAATCTCGTGGCTTGGTTAACTGCACAACAGTTTTTGTACCTTTGAAATTCTTATTGATGAATGGAGAAGGTTTAGGTGAAGAAGATACATACCTTAGCCTTACCGCTGGGTTCTGGACTGTGGAATGGTGAGATTTGAGCTTTACAACTGGTCTAGGACTTGCAGGTAAGGATCCAACGCGAGAATCTTTGATTTTGGACAAGTTCGAGCTGACTCTGGAAGGTGTGTCGATCGATGCAACAACTGCATCGATCGATGCTTGGCCTGCAACTCGCGTTTCTTCAACGATTGTGCAGCTTTCCTCTGAAATCCGTGTTTCCAGCACAAAAACGTCATCTACCAGCGACTTGTCATGCATCAGAACCTCATCATGATCTCTAGTACTGATTAGATGATCTCCACTCCAATCTTCAAGCTTAACAGCTTGCTTGCTTACTTTCTCAACAGTCTCCAACTCTTGGACATACCCAGCAGTAATGTCTTCAGGAAGCTCTATGATCAGATTGTCATCAGAAACAACCTCCACAGAAAATGTCTGACCATCAATGGTGGGAACCCTTCTCAGCTTGTCCATCTCAAAGTTCATAACCAAATCTTCTACATTCAGGGCTATGTGTCCCTTCTTCACATCTATGATAGCACCGGCTGTAGCCAAGAAAGAGCGTCCTAAGATGAGAGGATCACTTGGCTCTTTGTCATATTTCAGCACCACAAAGTCAGTGGGAATCATGCAATCTCCAATCTTAATCGGAACATCTTCCAAGACACCTTCAGGAATTCTGCGGGATCGATCAGCTAAGATAAGAGAGATCTTAGTTGGCTTGAAATTTGTCATCCCAAGTCTCACAGCAACAGAATGTGGCATCAGGTTAATACTAGAGCCAAGATCACAGAGAGAGTGAGAAAACCTTCCTGTGGAGATAGAACAATCCAACACAAAACTTCCAGGATCTGGTAACTTCTCTGCAATCCTACTCTGAATCACTGCACTTACTTCCTTAGAGACAACCACATCCTGCTTCTTATCCTTCTTGCTCTTTGGAGGCTGGTTCAACAAAATTGAGCTGACATCCTTTGTAAGCAGTGCTCCTTCCTCAGGACTCAAACCATTGGTGACCATCCTCTTCACATATCTCTTAATACCAGGAGAAAACTTGACTGCATCAATCAAAGGCATCTCTATCATCACCTTGTCCATCATAGCCTTGCATCTAGCTTCTTCAATCTCCTGCTTAGACCTCCTAGGCTTAGGGAAAGGAACCTTAGGCTTGTAGGCTTGTTGTGAATCAAATGGATGGACTGGAATAGAAACCGTAGCTGTCTGTGGGGGATGTCGATCGATGCTGACATTGCGTCGATCGACGCTTGGTGATGATTGCATCGATCGATGCTCTTGTGTAGTGTCGATCGATGATGGATCAACTGACGGATCTTCGTCTCCCTCCTTCACCAAAATCGCATTGCAAGCATGCCTTGGATCCATCTCTGTTCTTCTAGAAAGAAGTTCCTCTTGTCTTTTAACAGACCCAGCAGTCTGAATCACTTGATTCTCTAGCTTCTTGACATGAGTGTTTAGAGCTTCAAATTTCCCAGTCAGCTCAGTGTAAACAGAATCAATCTTTCCATTGAAGTCTACTGTTAACTTCTGTTGACCTTCCAAAATCTGTCCAATCATTGATTCCATCTTGCTCTCTGAACTTGGTGGAGGGAGGGGTTTGTAAGAAGAAGAACCATAGTTCCTTGTGAAGTTGCTGTTTGGATTTCCTGTGAAGGAATTCTTCTGACCAAATCTCTGATTTTGATACCCAGCTCCATACACATAGTTGACATCTGCTTCTGCATTCTCTGGCTGTGGCTCAAAAATCTCAACATCTTCAGCAAAATGGACAGACTTCTTTCCCACAAGAAGATTGTGCACTGTATCCAACTTAGCATTCACTGCAGCAAACTGATTTGAACCAATTCCTTCATGTGCTCTTTTCCGCTCTAAGTCTGCATTCTTGGTGCTGTTGCTTGATGCTAACCTTTCAATCAACTGTTCAGCCTCATCTGGGTACCTTGTCTTGAAGTTCCCATCGCTAGCAGCATCCAAAGCCATCTGATACCTCCAGTCAATCCCGCTGAAGAAGATACTAATCAGCTGTACCTCTGAAAACCCATGATGCGGACAATCTCTCTGGTATGCTTTGAATCTTACCCAAGCAGCTTTGTAAGATTCAGTTGGTCCTTGTCTAAAGGTAGAAAGCTTGATCCTCAGCTCATCAGACATAGCATCATCATAAAAGTGATTCAAGAATGCCACCTTGATGTCATGCCAGGTTGTCAGAGATCCTGGCTTCAGCTGCCTTAGCCAATGAGAAGCTTCCCCAGCCAGAGAGTAGGGGAAAAGCTTGCAGTAGAGGTAGTCTTCTGTGACTCCATTAGCCTTGATGCTAGTGACAATGTCCTCAAAGTGCTCTATGTGATCTAGAGGCTTCTCATTTGGCAGATTCTGGAATGGCCTTTGTCCAACAAGAGCGAAGTAGGCAGGCTTCAGCTCAAAGTTATTCCTTGGGAATGGAGGAGGGACAATTGCGGAACGGTTTTCATAGAATAAATCTGGTCTGTTGAAGTCCGCAAGTGTCTTGACAAGCTCTCCATTGTTGTCCCGTCTTGGCTGAAGGTTCTGTTCTCCGTTCGCACCAGCCCCGACATTGCGTCGATCGATGCCAACTATGCGTCGATCGATGCCTTCTTGGTTGCGTCGACCGATGCCGACATTGCGTCGATCGACGCCATCTGCATTCTCATTAACGACAGCAGGTTCTTCCTCAATAACCTGTCCTTCAGCATTCAGTTTCTGGCCTTGCTCGTTGCGCACATGACCCTCTTGATCTCTCAAAACTCCAGCCGCATCTGGTCTCAATATGATTGGGTTGACCATCTTTGTTGATTTGGCTGCTTTGGTGTTCTCACGCTCTAGTTGTCCTAACTCTTGGTTTGTAAGCTTAACAACTGGACCAGTAGGATTTTTCCGGTGCTAGGCTTAGGCATGTACCGAAACACACAAGAGAAAATAAACAAAAGCGTGTAAGTAAAACAGAAAAATAAAAAATTTAGACAAAATCAAAGATTTTAATCTAATGGTGAATCAAAAGAGTCCCCGGCAACGGCGCCTAAATTTGATATGCTCAAATTTAACCCTGAGCTACTCTCTCAAATTAAGAGGTCAATTGTAGTATTTAGGGATCGAATCCACAAGAACTCTAGATTCACACAATAGATTTAATAATCTTTTAATTATGCTAAACTAAAATATTAATTTAAATAGCAATGCAAAATAGAACAGAAAATAAAAGAGATGTAAAATTCAGAAGGAATAAACGCTAGGCTAGGCAATTCTCGGAAATCATGGAAAATCAGATCAATTAATTAAGAAGCATGATTCAATAATTAAGCACAGTTCTTGAACTCTAAACACAATTATAAAATAAATCAGTTCTCACTGCAAATATTATCTAAATTTAAAAACAGAAAATCCAAATCTCTTTGCAAAATTCTAGGTAATAAATCAGCTTTAAAATCGGGTTAGATAAGTTCACAAAATCACTAATTCAAATCTCTTTGCAAAAAGTAATTTTGCTCACCAAAGGTTTTATCAAGAAAATCAATTATATTCTCATATCAATTAATAATCCTAAGATCTAAATCCAGATGACTAATCAAAGATCTAGCATTAAGAACAACCTATGATGAAGAACAAGAAAGATAATGAATCCTAAATAATAACAGATCTAATAATCCATGAAATCCCTAATGAGAAACCCTAAACCTAACAAGCAGATCTACTCGACATAATTGCAAGAACACAAATCATGAATAAAATAGATAACATTAAGAAAGAGATTAAAGAAGAAATAAAGGAGTTCGAATCTTCTCGAAGGAGTCTTGATTCTTCTCTCCAAAATCTCTAAAAATCTCTCGGGTTTTGCTCTCAAAAGTTGCAGGGAAAAATAAAAGCTTAGGTCTAAACAATGACCCTAAAAATCCTATTTATACTCCTAAAAACGTCCAGGGACTAATGATGCAAATATGGAAGACTTTGGGGCAGATTTGTAAATCTTCAAAACTTGTGGGAAAACTTCCAATTCTGACTTTGGCCTAGCATCGATCGATGCATATCAGTGTGTCGATCGATGCACTCTCTAAATTTCGTCTCCCAACTTTGTAACTCAGCCTCAATGCTTGATTATGCTCCAAATCTTCATATTTAGCTCCATTAAGCTCCCATTCATGCTAAATCCTATAAAAGACTCAAAAAACTCTAAAAATACCAAAAAGACTCTATAATTAAGACTTATATCATGGCTAAAAACACCTAAAAACCATGATATATCAACAAACCTTAAACCCGGTGAGATCAGGGACTACGTAATTCGTCAATTTATCTTGCTTCACAACGTATCCTCCTGTAAAAACCCACGTCACAAAACGTGGAGAAAGATAAAACGAAGTCTAGAAAACAAATGCAAAAAAAATCCAAAAGAGATGATATGTAAAGAAAGATACAAGCACTCTAAGATAATGAACCAAAAGAAACTACAAACCCTTTTAGAGAATGTTCCCCTTTTATGTTTGCAACAACAGTCAAAGCTTTACTCCATCTCAGCTTCTCCTCCTCCGTCTTACTTTCACAAGTTTTCTTTTAAGAGTTTCTGTATAATTATTCTCCTTGCTTCTTTCTCCAGAGTCACAAAACTGTGGAAATGCATGGAACGTTGCTTATGTACTCTCTGTAGTGAAAAACTGAAAATAGTATCATTCCATAATATGATCCGTATTTTATTTAGTAGGAAAAATGTGACTACTACATAATATTTAAAGAAAGAGGTTACTTTATATGAGATCAAACTATCATGAAGATGGCGAGGAAGCTAAGGAATGACTTACCTCTTTTCAGGGGGTCTGGTCTAACCAATGATCCTCATACTGGTTTGGCCTCATGAGATTACATGAGAAGTTTGTAGGTCGTATTCATCTTTGTCTTCTTCTTCCTCAGACCAACTTTCCTAAACCAGCTCTAGTGACCTGTATGTTTACTGTTCTTGATCTTCTTAACTAGTAAGACCTTCACAGCTTCAAAGTAATCCACTTTGTTGCTACTACTCTCAGCTACAAAGTAGTGCACTTTGATGCTACTACTTTCAGTTTCAAAGTAATCCTCTTTGCTGCTACGTCTACTACTCTCAGCTTCAAAGTAGTCCTCTTTGCTGCTGCTACTTTCAGCTTCAAAGTAATCCTCTTTGCTGCTACTACTCTCAGATTCAAAATAGTCCTCTTTGCTGCTGCCACTTTCAGCTTCAAAGTAATCCTCTTTACTGCTACTACTCTCAGCTTCAAAATAGTCCTCTTTGCTGCTGCTTCTCTTAGTTATAAAGTAGTCCACTTTTGTAGCTGTGTAGTCCACTTCGCTTCTGCTATTCTCAGTTACAAAGTAGTCCACATCACTGTTGGCAACAGTTTCAAGGTTTTCCATCTTGCTGCTGCTACTCTCACCAATGAAATAGTCCACTTCACTGCTGCTACTATCAGTTTCAGAGTAGTCCAAGATCTGTACACCACACTCAATAATCTTTTCATCTTGTCCCACCCAGCAGAACTCAAATAGACTTTCGCTTGTAGTGACTTCCGCTTCACACTCAATTGTCTCATCGAAGTGCTTTGTGCAGCTTAAGTCCATATATAGAATTTCTCTCGTAGTCCAATCTGCTTCAAGGAATCTGGGTTTTATAAACAACCTCCCAAAAAATATTAACAGATAATCTGTTAGGAAATGAGACTGTATTTCCCAGTATTGAAGTTGGTTAGTAAGCACACATCCTTTGCTTCTTAAACGACAAACTATTTTACTTATATCGCAGACCTTAAATCTTGAGAAAGTCCCCTCACCACCCAGACTCGTAGGGACCGTGTAAGCTCGAAAAGACTTGGTATCTCCTGATGCGAGACGAAGAAGAAGAAGAAGCCATAAGAGATCACAATTCTTGGACATTGAAGAACGTATTTTTTAGAATAGGTTTTGAATAAAGTATGATTGGGATTAAAAAATAAAAAGACTACTATTAAAAATTGTAGGAAAAGATAAGATGGTCAGAAATTTACAAGTCAGAATAATTTGTCTTTCTTTTTCTTAGACCAAGCTTCCTGAAGCAACTCCAACAACCTGTGTGCTTATTGCCATCCACATTCTCAACTTCAGGCACCTCAACATTTTGGTAGCAGATGTTGCCTACAGCTTTAGGTTCACAGGCTGAATAGTCATCATATCCATCTTTCAAGATCAGTACACCACAGTCAATAATCTTGTGGTTATCTGAGCAGGTGAATTCAAACAGAATCTCACTTGTATTCACATCCACTTCAGGGCTTCCGTTTTGTTGATGTGACAAGTCACCACCAAATATAAAGAGATGCTGCGTTTGAAATTGCGGAGGCTGCTCTGAAGTCAATGCCAAATAGTTTATCTGGTTAACGACAACACCTACTTTGTTTCTTAGAAAACAAGTTACATGAAGAAGTGCATTGTCCTTGATCGGCAAAAGCAGGAGGCACGCCTTAAATCTTGAGGAATCACTCCCTGGGGAAATGGTTATGGAGTTTCCTGTAGCTTTGTCAGTGTACTCCACAGGGAGTTCTTTACCGGGTAAGCAAGCATACTTGGCTTTCAAATGGTGTATGATCTGTCTTCTTCCTTCTTCATTGAGCCTCAAACAGTTACGGAACATGAGTTCCCGGACTGAAAATAATTCAACTTTCTCAAGTGAAACACAATTGTCTGCGTGTAAGGACTTGAGCGAAAAAGGGAGATCCGCCACGGACACGAGTTTTCTACAGTTTTCGATGATAAGAGTTTGTAGCCAATGGAGACTGCTAACGTAATCTGGAATCATCTCTATACCACTACCGCTTAAGTCTAGCTTCCTTATATTTTCTGGAACATGTGCTAATCTCTTGAGGTCTCTACCAACAAGTCTTTTGGGATGCGACCAAGGACCAACAATTGATGGACCTCCTACACAGAGATTCTTGATGTTCCTAGAAATATCTGGAAAACTTCTCAATCGTGACGAATGGTTTGTGTCGAATTTCTCAACAGATGCTAAACTGTTGTTGGTTGGAACAACTTGTAGCTTTTTGCAACCCCACATCCTCACTGTTTTTAGTTTGTGTAGATTCAAAATAGAGCAAGGAAACTTCACCAAACTCGTGCATTGGATAAGTGTCAGTGTCTCCAGATTTGTAGCTTTCGAAAGATTTGGGATCTCTTTCAACTTAAAAGAAAAGTTCAGATTTACCTTCTTCAGATTCACAAGGGACTGCATGTCAAACACCACAACAAATGAGAAATATCATAAATAGCTAAATCATCAGGAACGTATTAAAAATAATACATCAAATACCCACCTGGATTCCTCCCCATAGCTTCTCGAGTTGGCTTGATGGCATATTGAGCTCGATGAGAAATTCAGACCGAAATGTTGGAAGAAGACTTGTTCCTGGGTATGAACTCCAATATAGATACCTTAGACGAGAGCGAAACTCCATGTCTTCTGGACGAGGTAGAAATTCCTCTAGTGTACCCAAGCTAACATTTGCATTGGAACCACCCATGTAAACTCTTAAAAATTGGAGATTACGCATTTTTTCAAATGCTCGTGCACTTATAGACACCTCCCTGGTCTTGGACATATCAAAAGATATACCAATGACAGATTCTGCACTCTAACATGTACCCAAAAAATTTTTGGTTGATCAGTTTGTTATCACAATAAGCAAAGACGTACCAAGTAAAATATATGTAAGAACTTACTGATCTATTTGCCAGTACACTCAGAACATCTTCGGCTTCTACTAAAAACTGACGCTTTCCTGGCTCGCTAGACTGTTCCACAACTTCCTGCCTACCCAATTTTTGGAGTAGATAGTGCATCATTACCTTCCCATCGGTGGATATATGCACGAGAGCTTTATCGGCTAGGACCTTCAACCCATTTTTGACATCCAAGTTACTATCAGCAAGCATCGATGTCACATGATCAACATCCTCATTATTGAAGAAGCACGCTATGTGGAGAAATACAGTTTGATGTTTCTTCAATAATTTGTCATATCCCACTCTTAATATGTCTTCAATTTTTCTATCAAGAATAGTTTCTAGACTATATAATTGAAGTTCCCACTCTTGTTTGGTCTCACCACGCAAAGACGAACCGACGACACAAAGGCCTAACGGAAGATTACCGCAAAGCTTTGCTACTTTATATGCAATCTCTACAAAACCTTCTGGTACAGAGCTTTGTTTGAAAGCAGAGAGACATAAGATCTCAAGAGCTTCTTTCCAAGATGGAAAATCCACATGGTAGATATCCTGAATCCCATGTGCCTTCAAAATCTTCTTATCTTCTGTAGTAACGATGATCCGACTTCCAGAGCCAAACCAAGAAAGTTCTTTAGCCAAAATCTCTAATTGCTCTAGATCATCTACATCGTCAAGAATGATGAGCACTCTTTGATCTTGTAGCCATTCTTTTATTGCGCCTAAATGATGTATCTTCATATTCTCTTGGCTCAAAATCTTAGACAGAAGGTGCTGTTGCAGAGACTTCTTGGATTCACTGTCATCAACACCCATCCTGCTCTTAAGACTCCCCTTGAGGTTTCCCATAAAACATTTAAGTTGAAAACTACAAGAGAGTTGGTTGTATAAAGCTCTAGCAATGCTAGTCTTACCAATCCCTGCAGGACCCCAAATTCCAATCATCTTGACTTCATCACTTTCCAGGCATAACAAAGAGTTCAATTTTCTCAAGTGAGCTTCCATCCCTACCATCCCCTCAAAATCCCTTGAAGGTGTAGTAAGATTCAGTTTGTTTGAAACATCTATAGCAATCTTTTGTATCATCTCTGCTTCATCATCCCTAACAAAAAAAAAAAAAAAAAAAAAAAACAATACAGAATCGATTAAGAGAGATAAACGAGGTTGTAATTCATATGATCCAAAAAGAAACAACGAACCAGTTTACAGAGTGTTCTCCAGCTATGGTTGCTATATATGCCAAAGCTTCCCTCCATCTCTGTTTCACTTCCTCAGTTTTTCCTTGACAAGTTTTCTCGAATGCGTTTCCAAAGTGTCCGCTCTGTTTCCGAACATGAGACGGATCAACGTCGTAAAAAACCGTCATCACAATCTGGCCCTGAGCTTCTTTGCATCTCAAGATTTCAACCAATTCATCCAAACACCAGCTGGAAGAAGCGTACTTGTTAGATAGCAATACGACCGAGACAATGGAATCTCTAATCGCTTGTACAAGCTCAGGTCCGATCGTATGGCCTCTCTCGATCTCCTGATCCTTGAACGTTGTGATGCCCTTGCTTGCGAAATGATTGTGCAAATGACTAAGAAACCCTCTACGAACGTCTGGGCCGTGGAAGCTAGGGAATACATGGTATCTCCTTATCTGAGTCAACAAAGAAGAAGAAGAAGAAGAAGAAGAAGCCATGAGGAGATATGGTGAAAGAGAGATTGAAATAGACACAATGGTGATTATGGATAAACCTATATGTGGATGAAGAAACAAGTCCCTTCTTTAATATTCCAAGCAAGTCGCGTAACGAGACTAAGACATGAGATACATATCCCCAATTTGGGGACCCCAAAGTCGTCTTTTTGTTTGTATACCTGAAATTGAAAGTCAATATTCATTAGAGTCGCCGAGGACCACCAGCCATTTTTTTCGGTGACGAAACCATTAAATCGAAACGCGTAAGAAAAGTAAATTTTTGTAAATGTAGAGAAAAGAAAAACAGACATGTTTCTCTTTTCCAGCAGCACCAGTGGCATTTTTTTCGGTAAATTGGAACTTGATTTTCTTTAGAGATTAGTAGCTGAAATGAGCTCAGAGCTGAATCCACGAGAAGATCGGAGATTAGTGGGACGACGGAGGAGGAAGAAGAAGACGAAATTTT
This sequence comes from Camelina hispida, assembly GCA_023657505.1. Classification (NCBI taxonomy): domain Eukaryota; kingdom Viridiplantae; phylum Streptophyta; class Magnoliopsida; order Brassicales; family Brassicaceae; genus Camelina; species Camelina hispida. The sequence continues at coordinate 40,741,265 of CP094635.1, read as the reverse complement.
AAAATTTAGGGATCTAAACCTGCAACAATTTAGTCCCAATCTCAATTATAAAACCAAACCGGAGTTTTCAAGATGATATTTATTGGGCCCAAAACTTCATAACCGGGCCGAGTCATGAGAATCAGTTGTTCGGTTCGGTTCGGTTCTGTTTAAAATTCGGTTCGGTTAGAACCAGCTAAGTTTGAATCAATTCCAGTTTAGGTATGGTATGAAGGTACACACTACTTACTGTATATAAAAGAACTCTAGATTAAGTTCACTTGGTCAACTGTAACTTGCAAATCACACATTGCTTCTTAACAAATTGTAAAAATACAGAAAGTCTTCAGACAAACTAGATTGAGTGGTTGTGGTGACTCTGAACTTCACCATAGATGGCCTTAAGCGTGGACAGAGGAACAACACCAACAGAGGCAGCAGCTTCAGCAAAGAGTTGTTGTTTCCAGTCCCACATAGTGACTTTGATATCCCCTTATTAGACTTGAAGAGCGAATCTTTCTGCTCTGCAAATGCCTAGACATGTCTTTATTATAGCTCATTGCTTCAGAGAGAAAGATTGCAATCTTGTTCGCCATTCATGTCATGTGAAATCAAATTCATCAGTCTTTTTCCCTTTTAAGGAATGAATACATAGTAGCAACGAGCAACCCCAAAACCCGTGGCTCAACTGAGCCTCACCTTAGCTTTATTTGCCTTAGGCTTTTGGCTTTTTCAATCCTCCACTTTGGTTTTTCTCTAACCTTAGCTTATTAGGCTTCTCGAATCATCAACCTCAGACTCTTTTCCGACTTCTTCTTCTTCTTCATTCAGCTGAAGAATCACATGGATTCTAAACATCAACAAGTGACGCTTCCTCTGCATCTTTGAACTTCACCTAGACTTTGTCAAACAAGGACATAAAACTCCTTCACTACTCCATCTTCATTGCTATTTTTCAGAAGATCTCCCTATTTTAAGGTACAGTTGTGAATAAGTTTTTGAAGGTTTGATGGTGTTCTCTCATGTCACCACCTTCTCTTTTTCTTCTTTTCTTCTCTGACTTAGTCTCGGCTTTGCTCTTTTTTTTCCTTCAGCCTTGCACTGTGCAGGCTCTTACCTTCATCACCACTTCATGTGGCTTTCCTTTGAACATGCATCACCAACAACTTCACCAAAACGTGGCTTTGGTTATTCCATCGAGACTGAGATCCCTGTTGTAGGATCTGAAGCCGGTTGCAGAGCCTGCAACATCCTTCTTCTTCTTCTTATATATGCTTAGCAGTGATCCGGTTGCAGAGAAACTTCTTGTCTTGTTTAATGCTTCACTACCATCTTAATTCTTAAACAAAACTTGTCTTGAGATAATTATAAAAAAGTTTAGCTCTCAAATAGACTTCATTCATAGGGAAAACAGTCACTGCAGATTCTGAGAAATTTGTCAAGAAAGAAAGACAAAAGTGTGGAACTAAACAATAAAAAAAAAAAAAAAACTCATCTTTTCATCAAAATCAAATCGGATACAAACAGATACATTAATCTGAGACAATACTAACAGGAAGAGATAACACTAAACACATCAAAGTTAAGAAGGTAAGGACTAATTAAGCAGTGTTTTCCTTGAGATTTTAATACATACATAAGCTAGGCCCATAGCCAAAATCACCAAAAGGAGGAAACCCAGGAACAAACATCGGAGTTAGTAGCGGAAACGGTGGTGGAGGAGGCGGCGGTGGTGGTGGTAGTGGACCGTAGCATCTGGTCATCATCTCAAGGTGGACCTGTTGTTGTCTGTGCTTTAGACGATCAGAGATGATTCTATAGCCGAGTCCATAAACAAAGCCTTCAGCCTCTTGCACATCATTGAAGATCTTAGTCATCTTAACGAAAACCCTAGCGGTTAATTCGCTATCTGAACCGGCGTGGTGAGCAGTACCAACACGGTCAAGTCCCAACGCATCTGCTAGATGCTCTAGCCCTAGACGGCAACCAAGCCCTTCGTATCTACCCGCGATAGCTTTAAGATCAAAAACAGAGCCGCCGAGGGCTCTAGCTACGGCTTTCGCAAACATCGCAGGAGTCACGGGTAAAGACTCTCCTCTGGTGAAACACTTCAAGAGATACGCGATATCATACGACCCGTGAAACGTCACCCAAGTGATGTTCCTCGTCCTCTTCAGAATCCAAGAGAGATCATTGAAGAAACCGTCGATTTCAATTCCTTGTGCCCTAATCTTCTTCAGATCTAGACCGTTGCGTCTTCAGCATCTCCGAAATCACAGAAGTTGATCTCCCAAGTTCCACCGACTCTTCCGTTGCTGTCGAACAGAGTTAGACCTAACTGGATCAGTTTCGTTTTGTTTACGCTGAAACTCATGTCTATGTATCGTTGATCGTCCGAAGCTTGTTGTGGTGTATCTCTTAAACTACCTGGAAACTCAGTATCAAACGCTATAAATCGATAGTTTCTTAAACAATTTCTGATCGCATTCATCTCTTCATTACGATTCCACATCCAAATCTCACGGCAATTTTTCATCATACTCATCGTCATCTCTGTTTTTTTGTTTGTTGGTATAGAGTAGTAGGAGCGTGTGAAAAAACAAAAATAAGAGAACGACAATACTTATAGTTTTTGGAGAAAAGGAAAATTTCCTTTTTCCAGTATTATTGATTTTATTATTCCTCTTTATATGACCGTTTGATTTTTTTTTCTGATAATTACATAAATACCAATATTTCTTTTACAAAAACAGATAGGGAGGTTCGATTTTTTTTTTTTTTTTTTTTTTGTTAGTTACAATTAGAGAATTTCTTTTCCATTATGGAATTTTGGACATCTTTATTTATTTTTGTTTTGGTTATTAAAAGATATAAAAGTCAATTAAACCATTTTCTCAATATATGTCATCACTTTGAGTGTCACAAGAGAAAATTCAACATAATAAAAACTATACAAACTCAACATAATAAAGCCTTTTATGTATTTTTGTTTAGGAACATCTCTTTTTGTTTAGCTGTAACAATCTTATGTCTTGTTGTTGTTATTGATGTATCTTAATTCAACCAATCTTGTCTATTATTTTCGAAATATACACATTGTCTTCTTTCTTGCTAAAAACTGTGATGCCTAATGAAGTTTACTTTATTTATATGGGATTTTACACAACGCATGACAAGTATCTAACATCCTCTGTTTTCAACTCTCTTTTAGTACTGAATCATAGTGACCAACTTATTTATATCAATCTTTTAATAGTAACAATAACATATACAACTTATGCTAACAAAATTAACAATAACTAACGACAAAGCAAACCACTAACATATCTCCCCTAGATTAATTAAAAACATAATTAGTCTCAAAATGCATACTGGCTAGAGACTAACGACAAAGCAAACCACTAACATATCTCCATTGGCAAGTTGGCATTGCCTTGATCTTCTTCAAATTTACTTTAACCTCTCTCTTCTTTGGTCCATTCTCGAGATCATATCTCAACGAGCAATCACGTTGGATTCATCTAAACCAGAAGACACCACATTCGTTGACTTAAGAAAAAGACACTATCTCCACTACCATAAGATAGGAGGTACCTTACAACATTTTTTCTCTTGTTCTCCAAGCTTCTTCCTTTGATTTGAACGCCAGAACACCGTCACTTCACCAATCCTCTCTCGATAACTCAGAAAAAAATTTCTTCACAATATCTATCGGAAATACAATAGCTTTTTCTTGACGTTTTCTCTTTGTAAGAGACCTTCTCACATTAAAATTCTCAAACTTTGACTTCAACCTCTGAACTTAGGCTACTAATTGGCTTTCAGTAGTGTAGAAACTGATCAATTTTTTTTTTTCACATACTCACAAAGAGCATCAATATATCTTCAAAAGGGTCCCTCCTCTCCTCTAATTGAGGTCAAGAATTCCTTGAAGCACTGTGAGATCATCCTTGTGGCTGAATAACCTCTGATACAATGGTGGCTTCTTAATCTTTTCTTTTGTTACCTCATGCTCACTCACTCGTTGTGATCTTCATTTTCGTCTTCTTCTTAATCTCATCCCTCTTCTTTTTCTAAAGAGTGTTTGACCACAATAGTGTTTTGAGGCTTCTTCTTCCTCTTCGAAATTACGGCTTCCAAGTAAGCTTCAGGCTTCTTAAAAAGCTGAGGAACAACATGAGACTCTTCATTCTTCGAATCTCCATCAAAAGATTCTTCTCCAAATTATTCAAATTTATCTCGAGATCCTTCTTCAGATGATGATGAACAAACTCTCTTTCTTCCTCTTTACGAAGAGGCCATAGGACAATACAGTCGAAGTAGTAAATGACTTCTTCTCAATAGTTTGAACATTTTATTCGCAATCTCGGTTGTTGCGGTCATGATGCAGGTTGCTTTGTGGATTAATTGTGAGATTGTAAAAATAGTTAACGATGGCTGATTGGTTGGGAACTATGAGTTTCACTTGTCACAGAGATCATCAAAACATTTCAAAGGTTAAAGGAACAAGAATATCAAGACTCATCATTGAATAAAACCTTCCACAAAGGGATAATATTTACACTACATTTCCAAATATAACAAACAGAGATCACAAGAGAAAAGGTATCTTTAAGTTTGTTCTAGAACTCCTGTTAGTCTCAGCTACCTCTTTCATACCTGTCCATGAATTTCTCTTCCTCTTATTTGATCCACCAACTGTTTTCTCCGCAACACTTTCAGGCTCAATCGGTTTCTTACTCTTGGATTTTCGTATCCTCTTATCCCTATCCAGAGTAAGCATCATTGGCTTCGGTGTATTCACTTTCTCCACCTGATCTTTCTCACTTCTCACAGGTGAAGAAAACATGTTACTTTGAGGCATCACTGCCATCTCTTGATTGATCTTATTAGGACGAGGAGCTTTCGGCTTGAAAGGGTAAGCCTCTTTCATCTGACCTTTCGCAGTACCTCTCTTAAGGTTCCGGTGAGAACAGAAATTACAATGGTAAACTACATTGTTCTGAGGCAAACAGATGTTAGACTTCTTGCACCTGGTGCGTTTCTTCTTCTGCTTAGACGAAACCTTCTCGATTCTGACATTGCAATTGAAGCCTGGCTTAAGTATGGTCTCACACCTACAGATCAAAGTTAGAATCAATCATTACATAACATGTAAATTCATAACGATCCTCTCTTTGTAAAACATTAAGAAATCTAAACACAGAACAATGACATTTTCAAGATTCTAAGCAAAAAAAAAAAAACTAAGCGGCGGTTTCACATTCCGAGATTGTAATCATAGTAAGAAAACCCTAAAAGAGGTACCTTTGGCAAGAGACGAGATCAGGGTCAGTAGCGATTCCGGTGGTTTCAATGTCGGCAGCGAGACGTCGACCGAACAAGGAAGCAAGACAAGGGATGGGAGTATCTCCGGCGGAAGACCAGAGAGCGAGATTCTTCAAGTGATCATGTCTTAATACGGATTTGAGATTAGGTCCTCCTCCTTGAGTGTTTGTAAGCTTTTTAGCTCCTCGTTTGCCCATCCTTTTACCGGCGAAGGGAACAGATAAATTATTTTATCAAAAAAGAAGAAATCATACAAAAACTCATCAATATCCAAAACTCATGTTATTAAAACTCAAAACTCAAATCTACTTCAAATCAAAAGAAATCATAATCTGTTTATTATCATCTCCATCTCCATGTAATCATTTTCAGCATTTAGTATTGCAATTCTTTCTAATGACTGCAAATCCATACTGCATCAACGTAAAATACAATCAAATTTTGTAATACAAATATGTGATCAAACTAAAAGTGCAATCAAATTTTGTAATCCATACTGCATCAACGTTAATGTTTGGAAGCGAGACACTGATGTTAACATCATCATCATATTAAAACTAGCTAATGCAATTATAAGCGAGACACTGATGTTATGAATATGATTCATATACATCGAACGAACACCAAACAGAGAAAAAAAAAAAAAAAAAAAGTCGACAGAAACATCACAATCACTACTAATTCATTATGAGCTAAAGAATAATCAAATACATATTGCAAATTTGATATGACCGAAACCTTTAAGAGAATATAACTCCAACTTGCAATATCATCTCAAATCTCAATTATAAAGCCACTAATTGATACATAAGGAAGCAACTGAGTTTTATAAACTATGGAGCTACCAAGAATAATGAAACCATGACAATATGATCGCCTTCCTCACTTTCAGCAAACAGTCTAAAATCTAAATTGATAAAGGGAAAAATAGATTGAATCTTACTTAAAGCCAATTAGAGGTTGAATAGATTGTGAAACCAGCGAATCGTCTCTGGCGGCTAGAGAGAAGAAGAGAAGAACCGAGAAAAAGAAAAAAAAAAAAGTTTTGTCGGCTGCAAGCTGAAGAGAAACGAAGAAGATGAAGAAGCGCCGCAATTAGGTAGGTGTTTTAACTTATAAGCGATCAGGCTTGGGGTTATAATTTATGGATATTGAAGTTAAAGCAATTGGGTCCATAGCTCAGTGGTAGAGCATTCGACTGCAGATCGAGAGGTCACCGGTTCGAACCCGGTTGGGCCCTTTTCTTATCAACATTTTTTTTTTCATTTTTTGAATAAACCAATATTTTAAAAGTTAATAAAGATGATATATTTTCTAGAAAGAAAAAATACATTTCAACAATTTTAATTAAGTTATAAAAAATGAAAAGCAAAAATAAAATAAAAATATATAATTACATTTGCGATGGTAATTTAGGAAAAAAATATAATTACAATGTTATGTTAGATGTTGAGGAGCAAAGAAAAGAAAAAAAGGGATAACTTCCACTAAATTCATGTGTCAAAAAAATAGGTTGGTTCGTAATAGATTGGAATATTCCGAATCCTTAAATGAAATATGGGACAAATGTCATTAAAATCATGAACTTTCAAATTTTGGCCATTTAAAACATGGATTTTATTGTAGGCCATTTAAAACATCAACTTTCGTTGACTAGCTTTTTAAAACATAAAATTTCGTTGACCAGGCCAAAAAAGACATGACGTTAAATCCGTTAATTGACCTACTAACAGATGTTACTATGCCGTTAATCACTCCGTTACTGACAAACCGACATCGTTTTAATTGAAGTTTTAGTTTGAAATAATGTCATTTAAACCATGAACTTTTAAATATAGGCCATTTAAATCATGAACTTGTAAATGTATGTCATTTAAACCATGAACTTTTAATTTATGTCATTTAAACCATGAACTCGTCCTGGGCGTTCGGTAAAAATCAGACAACCTAAACGTTTTGGTTATCGGAGCAAATCGAAGAGAGAAAGCTTAATCGTTCGGTGCAATTGCTTTGAATAACCGGATTTTGGTTCGGTTCGGTAATCGAATCGATTGGTTTATTAGAAATTATAGAAGTATATAAGCCTAATCGGCTAACCCGTTTAACCCTAGTTTAGTTTATCTCTTCTTTCTTTGACTTTGCCTCATGATGCGGTTCTGAAAAAGAGAGAGAAGAACATCAGTTCATCATTCTTTGTCGATCTTTGTCATGTATTTTGTGTCTTTTTGTTTTTGTCTTGAATCTTTTTCATTTATTAGGACACTACACTAGAGTCTGAAGGATTAATCATCTTGTTTTAGGATACTGCACTAGAGTTTGAAAGATTGATCACCATTTTTGTGTATTATGGTTTATATAACATAAATTTGAAAGTTCATGGTTTAAATGACATACATTTACAAGTTCATGGTTAAATGACATACATTTAGAAGTTCATGGTTTAAATGACATACATTTACAAGTTCATGGTTTAAATGGCCTATATTTAAAAGTTCATGATTTAAATAACACTTTTCGAATTAAAACTTCTATTAAAACGATGTCGTTTTGTTAGTAACGGAGTGATTAACGGCATAGTAACGTCTGTTAGTAAGTCAATTATCAGATTTAACGTCATGTCTTTTTTGGCCTGGTCAACGAAACTTCATGTTTAAAAAAGATAGTCAACGAAAGTTGATGTTTTAAATGGCCTACAACAAAGTTCATGTTTTAAATAGCCAAAATTTGAAAATTCATGATTTTAATGACATTTGTCCCAATAAAATATCATATTCAAGTTCTTAAGAGTTAAGTCGCAACTAACTCCCCAAAGTAGGTTATAAGCTGGATATATCATCTACCATAAGTATGATGTAAACACAACTTACATTGAAGAAAACAAAATTGTGATGTTTGAACAAATCGACTACTGTTTAAACACATAATTAATTGTCATATTGTAATTTTTTTTTACAGTTTCTCTATTTATAAAAAAAGACGAAACGAGTCCAACGTTCATAATTTTATGATTACTGTTTAATCTAAATTACTCACGATTTACTTATATACAATAATAATACGAACATTTAATTAGTAAGAACAAACTAGTATATCAATTAATAATCGAACATAAAAAAAAAAAAAAAAATTCTTTGGTTATTTTGTATGGGAATAAGTGGTTGAGGCCAACATAATTCGGGTGAAAGCTAAATCTAAAATCAAAATTTGATAACGGATATTGACTGTAGAGCAAATCGAGATTAGTTTTGAAATCTCACGAATAAATTCTCCTGACTAATTGAGTTCCAAGAGCACGTTGAAGTGGTAAAAAGTGACAACGGTAGAAAATGACCTGAACTCTTGAAAGTGACAATGGTAGGTGATTAATTATTTTTATTTTTAGTAAAAAGTTTTATTTGTTTGTTGAAATATAAACTATAGAGGGAAATTTATGTTCTTTGTTTTGGATGTAAACTCCTTGGATAATGAATAGTTGATGTTGAGCCAAAAAAAAATATATATATAAACTATATTTCAATCCCCATACGAAGATGTTATTAAAATCCAAAGTGGCAAAGTGAAGAAGTAAGGACCAAGTCAGAAAAAAAAAAAAAAAAAATGATAGTATCGGTGGTCTCAAAGATAAAGACAAAAATATTTCTCTTTTTCTTTCTTCTTTACCTTTTGTTATCTTTCAACAACTTCCACATCTGTTTCTTCTCTCGGAAGTTCAACGATCCTTATTGTATCACGGCCGGTTCTAAACCTGGTTTTCTAATAAGTTCTCAACAAAATGAATCTTTCACCGGAGATAGAGTTTCCGGTGATCACACGAAGATTCTTCGCAGTGAAGATAAAAAGGGGTATGATGATGTTCTTGAACAAGAAGACAAACCCAAGAATATTGGTCCAGTTCCTGATCAAGAAGACAAACCCAAGAACAAGGCTGACCTCTATTCATTCATTGACCTAAAAGCCGAGGAAGAATGCAGCAAATACATCAAACCTAAGAGTGAAGGAGAGAGATATGCTTTAAAGGCAGCCGTCAAGTATCTTTACCTACAAAGATCATGGTTAGCTCCGGGAGATGAAAACATCAATAAAACGCTGTCGTGTGAAGGTAAAGGAGTTTATGTTTATGATTTACCGTCGAAATTCAACAGTGATTTGTTGGTAGGGTGCAACGATATACTTCCAGGGGTTAACTTGTGTAGTTACTTCAAGAACGAAGGCTTTGGAGAAGCTATTGAGAATCTTGGCAAAGGTTGGTTTAGAACACACATGTATTCTCTTGAGCTTATCTTACACTCTAGGGTTCTGAAGCATCCTTGTAGGGTTTTCAACGAAACCCAAGCTAAGCTCTTTTATGTCCCCTACTATGGCGGTTATGATGTTTTGAGATGGCATTATAGGAATGTTTCTGACGATGTTAAAGATCGGTTGGGAATCGAGGTTTTAAAATGGCTTGAATCAAAGGAATCATGGAGGAGAAACGCTGGTAAAGATCATGTGTTTGTTCTAGGAAAAATTACTTGGGATTTTAGGAGAGAAAAGGTCCCTTGGGGCTCAAGGTTCCTTGAGCTACAAGAAATGAAAAACCCTACCAAGCTACTCATCGAAAGACAACCATGGCAGGTCAACGACATCGCCATTCCTCACCCGACCTATTTCCATCCGAAAACAGATGAAGATATCACCAGCTGGCAGATCAAGATCGCAAGTAAACCTCGCCGGAATCTAGTAAGCTTCGCAGGAGGTGCAAGACCCGGTAACCCGGATAACATCCGATCAACTCTAATCGAGCAATGCGTGTCTTCAAGTTCCAACCAATGTCGGTTCTTGAACTGTACAAACCGAAGCTGCACGAATCCGAAGAATGTCCTTGATTTGTTTCAAGATTCGGAGTTTTGTCTGCAGCCGCCTGGAGATAGCGCAACTAGAAGATCTGTGTTCGACTCACTAATCTGCGGTTGCATTCCAGTGATTTTTACTCCGTATACGGCTTATTACCAGTACGCGTGGCATCTTCCTGAGGATCATCGGAGATACTCAGTGTATATAAGCGAACAAGATGTGAAGGAAACGAGAGTAAATGTGGTGGAGATACTGAAGGCAAAGACTCTAAGCGAGAAAGAGGAAATGAGAAGCTACATTATTCATCAGCTTTTGCCTGGTTTGGTCTATGGAGACTCCAACGCTAAGTTTAAAAAGTTCCGAGATGCTTTTGATATTACTTTTGATAGTTTACTTGAAAAAATCAAACAATCAGAATAAATGTGTGCACAATACATACAATTGAATAAGCAATGGTGAATCGTTTGATCATCATCTGATCTGAAACCATATAATTTTTATTCACATCTTCTATATTGAAGTTCATCGATCATTTTTTTCCATCAAATATTTATTAAAAATGAAAATAATAACATTGCAACATTAATATATATATATATATATATATATATATGCTAGCATTTGCTAAGCAGCCAAAAATTGGTAGAAATAATCAAATAAACCCCCCGCTTGTAGAGCAGTACTCGCCTAGTCAAAATGTAGAATGAAATATTTCTATTTTTTTTGTCAACTACCATTATTATTTTTTTAATTTATAAACAAAATCGAAAATAAAAGTTATACAATGAACTTATTCAGAAACGTCAGACATATCAGTATACAATATCACGATTAAAATCAACATCTAACGTTTTCTGTAAGAGATAATAAACGTTTATCGTTTTCTATTTTCACTTATAAATTATTAGATAAGGGCCCGCACGCGGGTTCAAAAATTGTTTGAAAAAATAAATCTTAAATCTAAAACAATTTTTCAAAAATATATAAAGAAATTTTTTTTATAAAGTAAAAATATAAATAATTTAAGTTAGAGAATATTTCTATTTACCTTCATACATTTATTTATATTTTTAATATATTATAACAATGATTATAATAATTTAAAGCTAAATTATATCCCACTAAAACTTTTGCCAAATATTCATCATTACAAATATTATTATTATCATATTTTAAAAACGTTTCACAACTTATTCACAAAATATTTTACATGCAACAAATTCATCAAAGCAATATCTAATAAGTAACCACATACAATTTTACTCTATGTTTTACCATTAAAAATATGTTCTTACACTCAAAATTATTTTATTGTTAAAGTATGCTATTTATCACCACCTATAAAATGTCTTTTAAACAAATTAAACAATTTTTATGTTGCTTTACTTTCATTTTGGCATAATTATAGTTTTTATAATTACTAAAATTGTTTTGTGACATAATTTCTTTAACCATGAACTTTTTTTATACTCCAAATATATTGGGTGAACAACTGGTGAAAATTATCGATTCAATTACAATGATTTTATGACTACTCAAAAAAATTGAGAAATTGAAAGAAATTTAATATAATGTAACAAAAATAAAAATTTGTAAATTATAATCATGATGGTGTATATAAGTCTTAGAAAATTAAGATATACAAAATAGAAACTTTATATACAATCCAAAACACGACATATGTCATAATCAAGTTAAGGATCAACAACCTATTTACTCTTCAGAAGTATCCAATTGTACCAAAACAACTTAAAGTTATGACCTCGTCTCAAATATTCTCAAATCATAAATTCTCAACTTATTTTTACCCGAATCAAAAGTAGGGCAACGATATCCTGGAGAGGGGGATAATTTATTAATTATTCTCAACTTATTATTTTGACATAATTTATTAATAATAATATACATGCTTAGTGAATTACTTTTTTGTTTATACATGTCAAAAACTTATTGAGAAACACACATATAACATAAGTAGCTTACAATGGAAAATATATTAGTTTTGTTAATTTTCCTTTTAGATTTAGAATTTTTTTTAGATAAAGATGTAAATTTTATTTAAATTTAATGTTATTTTTTAATTAGCTATTTTGAAAATAATAATTTTTGACACGTGTCAACATTTCATCAGTATACTTGACATGTGGCTAATTTGAAAATCCAACTTTATATAATAATATTTTTAATATAATAAAAATATTAGTTCAAACTTTTTTCCTAAGAATACCAATCGGTTCTCTATGATCTTCGTTTTCTTCGCATGACTTTCACAAATCTTGTTGCAGTACTCATTGTCTGAAATTGGCTAACCATACAGACATATTTTTTTTTGTGCAAACAAAGACATAAAATTTAACGTGCTAGGTTATATAGTATAATTATACAACCAAATATGGATGACACATAGTATATTTATTTTACCATGTAGTGGTTGAGAATCTTTGTAACAGTGAAAATTCGATATGGATGGCACATAGTATATTTATTTTAGTTGTTTTTTTTAATATAATAAGATTACAATTATATTATATTTTGTTTTACCAAGCTTGAAAACTGTGATATTTTTTATTGTTAAAATTGACATGTATCACGATCTGATGAGTTACTAATTTTGATCTCTGATCGTTAAAATTGACACGTGTCATAATCTGGTGAGTATTTAATTTAGATCTCTGTTCGTTAAAATTAACACGTGTCACGATCTGGTGAGTTACAACTTTTTAAAATTGACATGTGTTACGATCTGATGAATTACTAATTTTGATCTCTGATCGTTAAAATTGACACGTGTCATGATCTGGTGAGTTTTTAACTTTGATCTCTAATCGTTAAAATTAACATGTGTCACGATCTGGTGAGTTACTAACTTTGAGAACCAAGGTTTATATAATAAGACTAGATCAGGACCCGCGGTATACCGCGGACAAATTTTTATTTTTTATTTTTAAATATAATCTTTATACTATTATAATATAATTTGTGTCTAAGTTTGTTGTCTAGTTATTTTAAAAAATTTATATCTCTGATAATGATATTGAATTAATATGTGTATAAGTGAATGATATTATGTTATTTTATGCATATATTTATCTAATAATATACACAATTTTTTGCCTAAATTCTGTCAAGCTAAAGACCATTTTTTTCTTAAAACATATCAAAGATAATAAATCTGTTTGTTATTTCAAATATATCCGATTTCCTTTTTTATAAAATTATTTATTAACATGTACTTTTACTATGTGTAGGTCACAAACTCAATAAACTGCTAATATGTTGTCTACACACATGCAAGGTCTTTTTACATAAGCAATGGAAAAAGGTTAGTATTGTTTATTATTCAAAACTCTTGAAAATAATTGAATAGCAATGTGAATTATAAAATAAGTACTCTAATAATAATAAGGGAAAATAGTTAAAAACTTTAAATTCTCACGTTTGAATAAAAGCAACTTCAGGATAGGGAGGGTTGATAAAAAGTTGTGAAGCACTGTAAGAATTAGACAAACTCACAACCCCTGAAAAATACATGTTTTTTTACATTAGTAGATTCTTCTCATATTACCATCCCAAAATTAAAATGAAGCATTCCCTTATACTTATACCATTTTTGTCACCAACATGATTAAAAACAAAGCATACCTTTATAGTTTTTGACTTTCGCAAATCTGATCACACATATCACTGTTGCTCCATCAGCTTCCTGGCAAGCCCTAAAAACTTATTCGGCAAGTGAACCCCATAGTGTGCAAGGTAGCCTTATGATATGCTCAAATTTAACCCTAGAGCTACTCTCTCAAATTAAGAGATCAATGCAATACTTAGGGGTCGAATTCCACAAGGACTCAAGACTACACAATAAATTATAGAGTTTTTCAATTATGCTAAACAGATTAAATTGAATTAAAATAAAAGCAATGCAAAATATTAAATAAAACTGTTGTAAATTCGAAGATCAAAAAGCTAAGCTTAGGGAATTTCAGAAATTATGAAATATTAAATCAATCAATAAATTAGGACTCAAGCAATTAAGAACAGATCTAGAACTCTAAACACTTTTGTAAATTAAATCAGTTCTCACTGCAAATAATATCTAAATTTAAAACCAGAAAATCCAAATCTCTTTGTAAAATTCTAGGTAATAAATCAGCTTTAAAATCAGGTTTAGATTGTTCACAAAATTATTAAATCAAATCTTTGCAAGAAATAATTTTGCTCATCAAAAGGTTTTATCAGGAAAATCAATTATATTCTCATATCAATTTATTTTCCTAGAGTATTAATTCTAGATGGCCAATCAAGGATTAATATGAAGAACAACCTAAGATGAAGATCTAGCAAGATAATGAATCCTAAATAAACAGATCTAATAATTCATAAAATCCCTATGAAAACCCTAAACCTAACAAGCAAACTACTCGACATAATCAAAGAAGAACAAGACATGATTCTGAATAATAAGCAATAGAGATTAAAAGAATAAGAAGGAGTTCAAGAATTCTTCTCTACAAAGCAGATCTGATCTCTCTCCAAAGCTCTCAAAATCTCACAGGTTGCAGGAAAATAAAAGTTGCTAGAAAAAGACTTGAGGGTTTGCAAAACCTAAAACACTATTTATATGTCCTTAAACACGTCGGGACTTGTATTGCAAATATGGAAAACTTTGGGGCAGATTTGTAAAACTTCCAAATTTGGGTCTTGAGTCGGCAGAGAAGGGTGTCGATCGATGCTAAGGCAGTGTCGATCGATGCCCGTGCTTTGATCCGAGATTTATGCTCCAAAACGATCCAAATTGCTCCACTTCGCTCCTTTCATGCCAAAATCCTAGAAAACCTGTAAAGACTCAAAAACATCCTAGAAAACACATCAAAAGACTCTAAAAGACTCTTTATATCATGGTTAAAAACCACAAAAACCATGATATATCAACTCCCCCAGACTTAGCCTTTGCTTGCCCTCAAGCAAAACATAAACTTAGACATGTGAAAGAGGTTTGAAAACAGGGAACTCACTCAATTGCAGATTATTCTTATTCACACTCTTCATTTACCTGACTCAAGAACTTACTTCTTATACTTAACCATGATAAGCATCAACATTCCTTACTCAAATCCCACAATCCTCTAGAATCTCTGAAATCTCCATTGTCATCTCATTAGTCAATATTAAAGCACAAATAAGGTGAATTCTTACCTTGGGTGTATCGAACAGTGGCATATGGACTCTTTTCAGGCCAAGACATTCTTCTTACATCTCCTTTCCTCTCCCTTTTCTCACTTCCATTTTTTTCTTTTTTATTTTTTTTTAAAATCAAAGGTGTAAGCGAATACCGGGGTCATCGGTAATTTACCTACCCCTCGCTTCCAAGCTTTGTGTGATCATTTGACTCAAGAGTAGAATAATGAGGTCACTGGTAATTTACCTACCTCTCTAAACTGATCAAAATCATCTCATCTTTTATTCTCTTTATTTTTTAAAGCACTGAAGGGAAGAGAGAGGGGAGACATACTTTGAAAAATTGCACTGTCTTGTATGGCCTGAAGAAGAAGTCTAGTCCACTGATTTCCAACCCCAAAGTAAGAGATTAAGTCCGGTTAAAATCCTGATAAAAGTTGAGACAACGTTAGATCAATCAGATATCCATTGAATAAGGGCTTTCAGGATTGTTGATAAGGCTCATAGTCTTTCTAAGCTTCAGTTCTGAGATCAAGCATAAACAAATAATCATTAGAGTGTTAGCCAAATAAGAGAAATCATTAGTCAAGATCATAATTCCCAAAGATAAAAAGAAAAATTTTGAAAAATTTGACTCAAACTTTATGGTTTTGACTGACACAACTGAAACTCAAAAACAGAAACATAGTTAGTACTAACCTCCCCCAGACTTAAACAATACTGTCCCCAGTGTTATCAAGTAAGAGGAAAGCAAAAATAGAAATAAAATAAACAAAAATCAAAATCAAAAGAAAAAGAAAAACCTAACAGTGGGTTGCCTCCCACTAAGCGCTTGTTTTCAGTCATTAGCTGGACTTTGTTGGGGCTCGGCATCGGTGGATCAGAACATGGCATTGAAATCCTTTTCATCCAAGGTGGTGTATAAGCTTTAGGTGCATGAGGCTTGCCAAGGATGCTAGGAACAGGACCAGGGCGGGACTTAGGTATGGGAGGGTATCTTTTCTGTCCTGCAAAATCATCAATAGAAGAAACAAGCGCTCTACGATAATCTCGTGGCTTGGTTAACTGTAAAACAGTCTTTGTATCTTTGAAAATCCTATTGATGATAGGAGGAAGTTTAGGAGAAGAAAATGCATACCTTGGCCTTACCTGAGGACTCTGGAGGGTGGAATGGGAGACTTTCTGTTTGGGAACAGCTTTCTTACTTGGAGCATCAGTCTTTGAGTTGTTCTGGCTCGGAGGAGGGGTGTCGACCGATGCTGAAGGGGTATCGATCGATACTAAGTCTGATGCTCGAATATCGAAACTTTTTCAACAGAAAAAGTCTGTCCATCAATAGTAGGAGCCCTCCTCAGCTTATCCATCTCAAAGTTCATACTCAAACCATCCACATTCGCTATGTGCCCCTTCTGCACATCTATGATGGCACCAGCTGTAGCCAAGAAAGATCTTCCTAAGATGAGAGGATCTTTAGGCTCTTGATCATACTTCAGCACCACAAAGTCAGTGGGAATCATGAAGTTGCCAACCTTAACTGGAATATCCTCTATAACACCTTCAGAATTCTTCGGAGCGATCAGCTAGGATAAGGAAATCTGAGTTGGCTTGAATTCTGTCATCCCAAGTCTCACAGCAGAATGTGGCATCAAGTTGATGCTAGAGCCAAGGTCACAAAGTGAGTGTGCAAACCTTCCTGCTGAGATTGAACAATCAAGTACAAAGCTTCCAGGATCTGGTAACTTCTCTGCAGTCTTACATTCAATGATTGCACTCACTTCCTTAGAGACAACCACCTCCTGCTTCTTCTCTTTCTTCCTCTGAACAGGCTGGTTCAACAGAATTGCACTGACATCCTTAGTAAGCAGTGCTCCTTCTTCAGGACTTAAACCATTTGATACCATTCTCTTGACATAGCGCTTAAGTGGTGGTGAAAGCTTCACAACATCAATCAAAGGCATCTCAATCATCACCTTGTCCATCATTGCCTTGCATCTAGCTTCCTCCATCTCCTGCTTGGACTTTCTTGGCTTGGGAAAAGGAACCTTTGGCTTGTAGACCCTCTCAACTGTTGGAACCTGAGATTTTGCAGTTTCTGGGTTCGTCTGAGAAGAGTGTCGATCGACACCCAGGTGGTGTCGATCGATGCTCACATCTGGATCCGACAGATTGGCTGATTTGTCTCCTTGTTCTGCAGAAAAAATTTCACCATCATCTTCATCTCTCACTGATATGGCATTGCAAGCATGTCTGGGTTTGACTCAGTTCTTGCTGGAAGATAATTCTCTTGCCTTTTTACGACCCAGCAGTCTGTGCAACTTGAACCTCTAGCTTCTTAACATGAACATTTAATGCTTCTATCTTCCCATTCAGCTCAGTGTAGACATTGTCAATCTTTCCATTGAATGTCACTGTCAAATTCTCTTGTCCTTGCAAAAGCTGCTCAAGCATGGCTTCCATTCTACTCGAAGAAGTCTTAGGAGGGGGAGACTGGTAAGATGAGTTCCCATAGGTCCTTGTATAGCCATTGTTCTGTTGTTGCTGCTGATACTCGGCTTGGAAGTGTAGCCTGAAGAGTTCCCACTGTATGGCCTATTGCCTTGCTGATTTCCAAACCGCTGTCCCTGATTCCCATACACATAGTTCACATCTTCCTCTTGGTGTCCTTGATCAGGTTCTGGCTCATATGTCTCAACCTCAGCAGCAAAATGAACAGATTTCTTACCCATAAGGAGATTATGCACTGAATCTAGCTTAGCATTAACAGAAGCTAACTGGTTTGAATCAAATCCTCCATGCAATCTCTTCCTTTCAGCATCTGCTCCTTAGTGCTATTGCTAGAAGCCAAATTCTCAATCAAAACTTCAGCATCTTCTGGCATTCTTGTCTTGAAATTCCCATGACTTGCAGCATCCAAAGCTAACTGGTACTTCCAGTCACCTCTGAAAAGATACTCAGCAATTGAACTCTTGAGAAACCATGGTGCGGACAATCCCTCCGATAAGCTTTGAATCTCACCCAAGCTGCCTTGAAAGCTTCATCTGGTCTTTGCTTGAAAGTGGATAGCTTAACTCTCAACTCATCTGACATTGCATCATCATAGAAATGGTTGAGGAAAGCCACTTTGACTTGTTGCCAAGATGTCAAAGATCCAGCTGGCAACTGCTTCAACCACTGAGATGCCTCTCCTGCAAGTGAGTATGGGAATAGCTTGCAGAATATGAAGTCCTCAGTCACTCCATTAGCCTTGATACTAGTCACTAGATCCTCAAAATGCTCAATATGGTCCGAGGCTTCTCATTGGGCAAAGCAGAAAGGTCTTTGTCCAACCAGTTGAAAGTACGCAGGTTTCAACTCAAAATCATTCCTCTGAAAAGGGGAGGAACAATAGCAGACCGGTTTTCATACACCAGATCAGCCCGGTTGTAGTCAGCAATGGTCCGATCAGATCCCGGTTGTGCTCCTGTCTTCGAACTGGGTTCTGACGTGGTTGGCAGCTCCACGTCCGTCTGCAGGTAGGTGTCGATCGATGCCACCTGGTTGGTGTCGATCGGCACCAAGGTTTGGATCATCAACAGCAGCAGCTTGCTGATTCACGACGGCCTGCTCAATGACAACAGTTCGGCAATCACATTGCCTTCAGCATCAATCTTTTGGCCGTGCTCATTGCGCAAGTGGCCCTCTAGATCCCTCAAAACACCAGCCTCATCACGCATCAGAATGATCGTATTAACCATCTTCGAGACTTAGATGCTTTTCTGTTCTCACGCTCAAGTTTTCCCAACTCTTGGTTTGAAAGCTTCAGAATTGGACCAGTCTTGTTGCTCCTTGTGTTAGGCTTATTAGGCATACACCTGAAACACACAAGAGAGAAGAAAACAAAAGCGTGTTAGTTTGAAAAATAAAAAGAAAAATTTAGACAAAATCTAAAACTCAAATCTAATGGTAGATCGAGAGTCCCCGCAACGGCGCCAAAATTTGATATGCTCAAATTTAACCCTAGAGCTACTCTCTCAAATTAAGAGATCAATGCAATACTTAGGGTCGAATTCCACAAGGACTCAAGACTACACAATAAATTATAGAGTTTTTCAATTATGCTAAACAGATTAAATTGAATTAAAATAAAAGCAATGCAAAATATTAAATAAAACTGTTGTAAATTCGAAGATCAAAAGCTAAGCTTAGGGAATTTCTCAGAAATTATGAAATATTAAATCAATCAATAAATTAGGACTCAAGCAATTAAGAACAGATCTAGAACTCTAAACACTTTTGTAAATTAAATCAGTTCTCACTGCAAATAATATCTAAATTTAAAACCAGAAAATCCAAATCTCTTTGTAAAATTCTAGGTAATAAATCAGCTTTAAAATCAGGTTTAGATTGTTCACAAAATTATTAAATCAAATCTCTTTGCAAGAAATAATTTTGCTCATCAAAAGGTTTTATCAGAAAATCAATTATATTCTCATATCAATTTATTTTCCTAGAGTATTAATTCTAGATGGCCAATCAAGGATTAATATGAAGAACAACCTAAGATGAAGATCTAGCAAGATAATGAATCCTAAATAAACAGATCTAATAATTCATAAAATCCCTATGAAAAACCCTAAACCTAACAAGCAAACTACTCAGACATAATCAAAGAAGAACAAGACATGATTCTGAATAATAAGCAATAGAGATTAAAAGAATAAGAAGGAGTTCAAGAATTCTTCTCTACAAAGCAGATCTGATCTCTCTCTCCAAAGCTCTCAAAATCTCACGGGGTTGCAGGAAAATAAAAGTTGCTAGAAAATACTTGAGGGTTTGCAAAACCTAAAAACACTATTTATATGTCCTAAAACACGTCAGGGACTTGTATTGCAAATATGGAAAACTTTGGGGCAGATTTGTAAAACTTCCAAATTTGGGTCTTGAGTGCAGAGAAGGGTGTCGATCGATGCTAAGGCAGTGTCGATCGATGCCCGTGCTTTGATCCGAGATTTATGCTCCAAAACGATCCAAATTGCTCCACTTCGCTCCTTTCATGCCAAAATCCTAGAAAACCTGTAAAGACTCAAAAACATCCTAGAAAACACATCAAAAGACTCTAAAAGACTCTTTATATCATGGTTAAAAACCACAAAAACCATGATATATCACCTTACATCCCTGTATAAGAAGTGAGTTACTAAATAAATAAAAGTTTTTAACAACCAAGCCGTTACTTTCCAATAATTTTTTCCAACACAACTTACTTTTCATCTCTCAACTCAAAATCGAGCTTATGATTAGGCTTGTTATTAGTTTTCTTTTCCTCCAGTTCTCCTATGTTAACAACTTGGTCGATTGCATCTACAAAATTAAATTATAGTTTCCTAAATAGTAGCACAAACTTACGTGTAAGTGATCATATACTTGTTAATAAAAATTTAAACTTACCAACTAACATACAGGGATTAATCTCCCCAAGCACCATCTCTAATGTTTCTCCGGTTTGGACAGTATATTGGTGCCATGAATGCAAGATCTTGACTTGAATCCTCCATGATGATTTATAAAGATGCAGTTCTCGGAGAAGAGCAAATGAAGCTACCAGCCATTGAATAGACAAATTAAATAATGTTGGTAAGATGTATGCGCTTTTGCTGTGGTAAGATGTGAGGTTAGTTCTCAATCGGCCAAAAATTATTTATAATGCTGTGTAGAGTTTACTGTTAAAGGAAGTAGTTAATGTAATTCTGTGACCAAGGAGAAGATCGGTTGAGAACATTAGATTATGTTGATGTGATAAGGAAGGCTTTGAAAAGTTTCTTCCTTATTATGTCCTTCGAATATTTTATATAAAGTCTTATAAAGGAACCTAACAATAATGTATATACAGCCTCCTAATTTTGAGGTAAGTTGTATAGAATTTATTCTAATAATTGGCCTTTGGTTGATATGATTTAGGATATCGATTGGGTCATAATTGAGGAGATCGTATATCATGAATTTAATTGAATGTTTAGATGTCAATTGTTTTAACTTGCCAGGTTTAGGCCTTCGTTTGCGTCATAAATATAGTACTCATATATCATGCATTAAGTCTTGCTGTTTAGATGTAATAGGTAGTTAGTCTTGTAAGAAAAACGGGAATAGGCTCAAACAAAACTTCAAGGCCTTTTTAAATAAAGTCGAATGCCCTTTAAATAAGTTGATCGATGGATATATCAAATAATGGCCCATTGAATGAATAGAAATGATAGAATTAAATGACATTTAATGTAAAAACTTTCCATATAGTATTTTTGAGCAAAAACTGCTGCAAAAATACTAGTATAGATGGAGGAATGTATATGGAAATAAATAATATATGGGAATCGAGATAATTGCTTTTTTAGTATTATTTTTAAAAATAAATTATTTTGATTACGTAACATGTATAATTCCAAATTTTGGATATTTAAAAATCTAAATTTATATTCAAATACATAATGAGTTGTAACTTGTAATTGCATCTGCCTATCTTCCTTCCTTTGAGCAATAGCCACATAAAGTGATTTCCCATGAAACATTTGCCCATGAAAAGTTTTCACAGCATCAATAGGCAATAGCTTCTTCAGGTGCTGAGAAGCACACAAATCCAAACCCCTTGCTTTTTCCTTTCTCATCAGACATTAGCTTTGCAGAATTGATTGTGCCACATTGACTAAAGTGTTTTCTCAGCTCCTCCTCAGTTGACAATTACATCAACATTGATGTTTTTTACATATATGCAGCATCTCCTTATCTGCAACAATGGTACCGTTCAACTTCTCAATAGCAGCATGTGCAGCATCTTCTTACCCAAATTGAACAAAACCACAGCCCGGACTCTTTCCATCTTCAAATGTAGCAATCTTACCGGATACAATGTCCCTAAATGTCTTGAACATACCTTGCAAACCCGCATTGTTGATTGATTCAGGCAAATTCTTAACAAAGAATTTCCAACCCCATTTTTCCGAGCATCAAATTCTCGAACTGACCACATGACTCGAATCATTTTTCCATTCAACATACTGTGATTCTTTTTCTCGATGGCATGGTAAGCATCCTGACGCGAAAGAAAGTCAGCGTAACCATAACAGAGCGAACGACCAGTAGAGGCGTCTTTACATAGACGAACAGAGGTTAGACTCCTAAACTCGGCGAGCGCGTCGTAGAGTGTACTTTCGGTGACGCTAGGGTGTAAGTCTCCGACGTATAACGACGCCGGCACCGCAGAACTCGATCCCAAAAAAGCATTCGCCGTGGCGGGAAAAGGAACGTGAACAGTCGCCATTTTTGCCCTGATTCCTCCAAGGAAACACAAATGCACTAAACGACGACATAGAGAAAGAGAAAAAGAGAATGAGTGAGAAAGAAAGAAAGAAAGAAGATGACAAGATTAAAGCCAAACCTTCTTTTTCTGACAGTGAAAGAACAAAGGAAGAGGATGCCTTTTTTTTTTTCTTTTCTTGAGAACTTTGATTTTTTTTTTTTTTTCAAATCCTTCAGAATAACACATATGGAGGTGAGATTGTTTCGTTCTTATTTTTCACTAGTTTTCAACTAAAGAACTATCCAAAATCTTTTAAAACAATGTTAAACCACTTTTACAAAATAAATTATTAAATTTGAATAACAGTGGATTTTATAAGATTTTTATAAATCTATGATTGAATAACAATATATTCTAAATTACTTTGACTGATTTTAAGGAAATTCTAAATTCAATAACACTGGATTTGGATAGTGATTTAAAAATCACAAATTGAATAACAATCTTTTAAAATTTTAATTCAATACCCCCTCTTAAGAAATATATCTTTTTTTTCTCTTTAAAGAGTACATACGTATAGCTTAAGGAAAAAAATCATAAAATTAACTTCCAAACCACAAAATCTATAATATGCTAAGCGAAGAAAATAAGACTGAGCAGAAGAACATGGCTAACTCGGTCTCAAAGAGAAAGCCAACAACACCCAAGAAGAGCTATGGTCATCCTCGTATCTTCTTCTTCTGTCAAAATCTTTGTTTTATCTTCGGCAAATCCATCCTCTATCGATTTCTTCTCACAATTTCTCTCTTCTTTGTTCTTTACCTTTGGTTATCTTCGACCTTCATCATCTCCTCAAGGAAACTCAACGATCCGAGTGTTGTTCTTAAGAAATACGGAGAAATTATTTCTCAAAAGAATGATACATTTGTCAGAGCGATTGTTTCGGGTGAAGATAGAAAGCGTTATGGTGTGACTACTAAGTCTGTTCTTGATCATAAAGCCAAGAACGAATCTGAGGAAGAACAATACAAATACATCAAACCTAAGAGTGAAGGAGAAGGCTACGCGTTAAGGGCAGTGATTAAGTACATTCATGTCCAGAGATCTTGGTTGTCGACCAGGAAAAAAGGCGAAAATCCAGGATCTTGTGAAGGGAAAGGAATTTATGTTTATGATTTACCGTCTAAATTCAACCGAGATTTATTGGTTGACTGCATTGATATGGTCCCTTGGACTAACATGTGTAAGTTTTTCAAGAATGATGGTTTCGGAGAATCAATTGAGAATCTTGGTCGAGGTTGGTTTAGGACACATCAGTATGCTCTTGAACCGATCTTCCACTCTAGGGTTTTGAAGCATCCTTGTAGGGTTTACAACGAAACACAAGCTAAGATATTTTATGTCCCTTTCTATGGCGGTTTCGATGTTCTGAGATGGCATTTTAAGAATAATGTTTCTGATATTATGAAGGACCGGTTGGGGATCGAGGTTTTGAAATGGCTTGAATCGAAGGAATCCTGGAAGAGAAACGCTGGAAAAGATCATGCCTTTGTCCTCGGCAAGATTTCTTGGGATTTTAGAAGAAGTAAACTTCCTTGGGGCTCAAGATTCCTTGAGTTACAAGGAATGAAAAACCCTACAAAGCTTCTCATCGAAAGACATCCATGGGAAGTCAACGACATCGCAATCCCGCATCCGACCTATTTCCACCCTAAAACAGACAATGATATCGCTAGCTGGCAGGTCAAGATGATGAACAAACCTCGAAGGAATGTTGCAAGTTTTGCCGGAGGTGCAAGACCCGGTAACCCTCAAAGCATCCGGTCAACGCTAATCGAACAATGCACAACACTTGCTGACCAATGCCGATTCTTAAACTGTTCTAACGGAAGTTGTGACAAGCCTGAAAATGTCATAGAGCTATTCCAAGACTCGGAGTTCTGTCTACAACCGTCAGGAGATAGTCCAACGAGAAAATCTGTTTTCGATTCACTAATCTCCGGTTGCATTCCAGTGATCTTTAATCCATACACAGCTTATTATCAGTACGCATGGCACTTACCGGAGGATCATAGGAAATACTCAGTGTATATAAGCCAAGAAGATGTAAAGGGAAAGAGAGTAAACGTGGTAAAGAAGTTGATGGCAAAGACTCTAAGAGAAAAAGAGGAAATGAGAAGTTACATTATTCATCAGCTTTTGCCTGGTTTGGTCTATGGAGACTCTAATGCTAAGTTCCATAGGTTTCTAGATGCTTTTGATATTACTCTTGATAGTTTACTTGAAAAAATCAACAGGTTGGTATAAGTTTTTTGAAATGTTTGCTCTCATTGATTATTATCATTATGTTTTGTTATTTTTGACTAGATAAAGACCCGTCCGATGTGCGGATTTTAAATTTTGTAAATAAAAGTAAATTTATCTAAAATATATAAAAATTTGGTACGTTATTTATAATTTTTTTCTGTTTGTAATAATACACTAATTTATATCCATTTACAAATTTTGATGTATGTTACCATTAAAAGTGTATTTTTTTTTACACCTAAGTATATTGCATGTTACAAATATATTTTTTACCACCACCTAGAAAATATTTATATAAACACATTAAGCCAACTATTATATATCTATTTATTTTCACTTTTGCATAATTACTTTAGTCAGTAAAATTGTTGGTTAAGAAACTTCTCGAATAAAAAATATATTACGTAGTATACTAATCATTGATGTATCATCACAATAGTGTATGACCAACCATGGAGAGAACCTCGGCTACGCTCTCCTTCCTTATGGAGAGAACCTTGCGTCCAACCTCCTCCACCATGAACTTTGGCTCCACCTTCCTCCCTTGGGAGATAACCTTGCACGCGTCCAACCTCCTGCACCATGGAGAAAACCTTGGCTCTGCCCTCCTCATGTGTGGTGAGGACATGTTTACGTCTTTGGCATGTTCTGCATCTAATGAAACTAAAAGCTCTTTTACAACGTCACAAAATCTTTTGATAGTAACTAATGTTAAATTTCCCAATGTCTTCGTGGAATTGTCTTTGACACATCATGATGTAGCCTCTGTCTTTGAGCTCCTATGGATCTATCAAAAACGGTTTATGTTTTTAATCTATCTATCTATATTTGTTGTAAGTTTGTGTTTGATTAGCCTATTTTTATCCAACCATTAGGTTGATAAGATTCTACTCTTTATCTTTCTTTAGGATTGAATGAATGATAATAATTATGTTTGCATTAAAAAAAGATCTATGACCAACCAATCAATGTTAAAAAATTAGAAGAAAATTAATTTGACATAATTAAAGAAATCATAGAAAATTATTATTAATTTTTTTTAATAATAGAAAATTATAATTACAATTATATATGAATCTCAAATCAAAGATGAAAATATAAATTAATAAAATAATCTAAAAATACTATAATAAAATTTTTAATACGGTATTAGAAAAATATGACGCATATTTTAGTCTTACAGTTTTTTTTGGGTCAACATATTAATTTTACCTATTCCAAGCTGAAAAAAAGAAAGTAGGATAAAGTTTTGGTTTAAAAAAATAAGAAAAACTTTCCTTCTCATTAAAACTTTTTTACCAATAGAACAAAATTTAAAGCAGTATTTTTGAATAAATTATTTTGTTAGATGAAAAATGTGAGACTATCTATGTTTATATAGAAGTGAGTATTACATTTTTAGAATTAATGATTAACTGTACATTTTCCTTAATCTCTTTTCTATTTTTTTTGTTGAATTAATAACTTAAAATTAAAAATAAGTACATAATGTTATAATTTTTAATTTTCTGAAATATATAATTCCTTATAATTATTTTTTAGAAAACTGTTTAATCTTTGTAATTTTTAATAATTAAATTTTTACATTATTAATATTGTTTTAAAAAAATTTTTGTTTTTGTCATAATCTGAAACTAGGTTTCACCCACGATACACCGCGGGGCTAAATTATAAAATAATTTATTTTAAATAATAATTTTTAATTTATTTAGTTTTTAAATTCCCAATTAATTAATTTATAATTTTGTTTAGAATGGTTTTTCTTCTTCTTACGATTTTATACAATTTATATCCTAATTATATTAAATTTTTTAATAGATAGAATATAAAATTTTAAAACACTTAGTTTTGTTTTCTATAATTAAACAGATATATATGTCTATATTATACGTTAATGTATATTATGGGTATACATTTTTTTTTTTAAATATTAAGAATGTGTTGTAGTATGTGTAATATTTTGTAATTTATATACTAAATAATTTATAAGTTAATCTTCCAAACTCTAACTACAAATCTATCTTATCTATACTATTAAAAGGGAAGCACTTTTAATAAAGAGACATAGGGTTAAAGATTATTACAATGAAATGCAACTCAAATTAGAATAAGGATATGTAATTCTTGAAGCCAAACATATTGATATTAATTAGAACCAAACAGATTGATAGTCCTTAGTTGTGTAATAGCCAAACAAAAATTAAATGATGTTAATACATAAAAATCGGGTGTAATTAAATTCTACCATAAATAACAGAAATATTTATTAGATTAGGAAAAACAGAATAAAATCAGCATCCCTAAAAATTGCAAACTAACTTAACTAATATCTAAATAATTAAATTCAAATAATTAATTTTCAAATCTTGAATAAGGAAATAATCAAAAAGTGTTAATATCTTTTTTAGCCGAAAATAATATAGTTATATAAAAAACACAACATAAGGAAATTATAATAAATTCAAATCTCATATATTTAATATCTACTATAACTACAAGATGACAATACTAAATATATTCTTCATATCAACGATAATTCAAATTGCAACATTTAAGAGATGCGAAATTCATGTATTGTTTCCAAATCAATATAATTTGCACACTAATAACAAGGTAGTATTCTATGTTGCATGGAAACGAAACGGAAACGTGGAAACGAAACGTTTCGGAAACGGGAAACGGATTTTTTTGAAAATTAGGTAATGGAAACGTATAGGAAACGTATATATATATATAATATATATATAAT
The DNA here is from genome assembly GCA_023657505.1 of Camelina hispida. NCBI lineage: Eukaryota > Viridiplantae > Streptophyta > Magnoliopsida > Brassicales > Brassicaceae > Camelina > Camelina hispida. The sequence continues at coordinate 40,713,624 of CP094635.1, read as the reverse complement.
AAATCCTCAAACATAAAAATCATAATTAAAAAAAATTCTCAAACAACACCAATTCAAAACATAAATATTAAATAGTTCAATTAAAAATAAAACTGTAAAAAAGAACTAAAACGTTTAAAATCAATTTTTTTGACCAGCATCGTCATTCTCATTTTCATTGGTTTCACCAAACAAAACTGCCTCTAAATTATAAAAAAGAGTTTCCGTCGCATTTCCAAAACGGAAACGGAGTTTCCATCGTGTTTCCAAAACAGAAACGGAGTTTCCATCGTATTTCCAAACTGGGATTTTTAGGAAACATGTTTCTGTGGCTTGTTTCCGAGTTTCCACGAGTTTCCGTTTCCGAAACGTTTCGGAAACGGGAAACGCACATCAAAAAGAGTTTCCATGCAACATAGGTAGTATTACCAAATTATTAGAAAACCTGTGTTTTTCAAACAAACTTTCATATTTATATTAATAATATAATTTATATAATACTCATAATCTTAGGAGAATATTCCACTAGTGAAACTAAATGTTAAGTAATAACAAGATTGTATAAAGATTTATTCTTATCAAAACTAAAAAAATATCTAGGTAATCCAATGGTTAATGTGGCCTATCAATGTGGGTTCTCCCAGCTAGAAAATTTAGGTAATCCAATGGTTAATCTTTATAACCGATCACTTCGGTTCATATTTGATTCGGATCCATCGTCGTGTCGATCCAAATGTTATGGTGAAATCAGTTTTGATCCAAAACCACAATTATGAAATAGAAAAAACATGACATGTATGGGAAGTGACGAATTTTTCTGTCCAGAAATAAACATATTATTTTTGTTTATTTTTTACCTGTAGTTGTTTCTACTAATAACAAAATAGATTTGATCCTACTTTTTGACAAAAACAAATAGGATATTGTACCGGTATGAGTTTAGATTATAAATATTAATAATATTTGTTAAAAATATGTTTATAAACATAATTTCACACATACATAATATATGGTAGACCTGATAAATAACATTAATTCTTGAAATCAATCCCGCACGTATGTGCGGGTCCGAATCTAATTATATAATAAGATAGTGAAACAAAAAAAGACGATAAATGTAAACGTCTTGTAGTTTGGTATGATGATGCTTCTGTTTCGAAAAAAAATTCTAGTTAAGGACCGGTTATTATTAGCCTAACAAGCCGGTTTAGAAAAGTCGTTTGGTCAGAACGGAGAACGGCACGATGTTTTAGTCTCTATTGTAGAAAAAGCGAAGCGTCTGTGAGATCACTTCTCTTCTTCCCCAGATTATCACCATTATCATCAGTGTGTTCTGAAACTTTTCTGATCCACAAAATCAGAAGAAGAAGAAGAGAAGAAGAAGATGAAGCTCAAAGTGTATGCGGATCGGATGTCACAGCCGTCTCGTGCTGTCATCATATTCTGCAAGTAAAAACTCCTTCTTCTTCCTTGTTAATTCGCGATTCAGCCATTTTTGTTTTTGTTTGTTCTCTTATACATACATGATGAGCTACTCTTTGCTTTTGAAGGGTTAATGGAATCCATTTCGATGAGATTTCGATTATCTTATCGAAACGTCAGCAATTAACCCCTGAATTCAAAGGTTCGTATCAATAATGAACAAAAAGGTTGAAACTTGATTTTGGTTTTGGTCTTTTACAGTGAGATTTGATCTTAAAGTTTGTGTCTTTGTTGTTTCTCAGATATTAACCCAATGGGGAAAGTTCCAGCTATTGTTGATGGTAGACTTAAGCTCTTTGAGAGGTTCTTACCCAAATTTTGGATTCTTGCTTCCTTTGTATCGAGAAATCAACCATTTGTTTTATGAATCTTAACAGTTTGTTCTTTTTTTCGCAGTCACGCTATCTTGATATATCTTTCCTCAGCATTCCCAAGTGTAGTTGATCATTGGTAAGTTTCTAACTTTGTTTGTTTGACACATGTTCTTTATGCTTTGCAAAGTGTAATCATTTAACTTTTGTTCGTTTACTTTAGGTACCCGAATGATCTTTCCAAAAGAGCCAAGATCCACTCAGTTTTGGATTGGCATCACACCAGTTTACGCCCTGGTGCAGGTATTACACGTTGTATTCATATCGATATCGATGTGAAGAAGTTATAGAGTGATTTTGATTATGGTTACTATTCTACTGTTTCAGCTGGATATGTTCTGAATAGTGTACTAGCTCCAGCTCTCGGTCTTCCTCTGAATCCGAAAGCAGCTGCTGATGCTGAGAAGTTACTAACAAAGTCTCTGTCCACTCTAGAGACTTTTTGGCTTAAGGGAAATGCCAAGTTCTTGCTTGGAAGCAACCAACCATCTATAGCTGATCTGAGCCTTGTGTGTGAACTGACGCAGCTGCAGGTACACAATAAAAAAACATACTCTCGAGCAAAAACTTGCTTCCTTATCTCTGTTTTGGCTTTTGATTGTAGAATCTATGCAATTTTGTAGGTTTTGGATGACAAAGATCGTATTAGATTGCTAAGCCCTCATAAGAAAGTGGAACAATGGATTGAGAATACGAGAAAGGCGACGATGCCTCATTTTGATGAGGTCCATGAGGTCCTTTTCAAAGCCAAAGATAGATTACAAAGGCAGCGAGAGATGGGAACCGTATCTAAACCGGGTCTTCAATCTAAGATGTAATAACAAAACTTATGCAAAATCGGTTTATTGAATAACTCCATTGTAAGAAAATCAAAGAATTGTAATAAAATCAAACTTTGTCAAGATTTTCGTATAGAATTTGCGGCTCAAATTAGATTACCTATTTTGAACCTCTTACCGGATTGGCAGAGATGAAACATATATTTGGTGCATGGTTATTCAGAAAGAGGGTGTTACATTAATCAAAGAGCAAGATTCACCAAACAAAAAATTACGCATAATTTATATAACTAACAACAACCGATGTTTAGCTTGGTTTTAGTCTCTTCCACATTACCATCACACCAGTTGTCAGCCAGAAAACCACAACAAGGAAGGGACAGAGCAGAACAGAGCGAGAGAGAAATCAGAAGAACTGGATGTTGCACATTGATGAAGCTCTATCAAGAGTCCTAAGATTGGCGCGCAAGAACTCACTGTTGTTGTTGTTGTTGTTGTTGCTGTGGTCTTCTTCGACACCAATCTTCACAGTTTCAAGATATTTCAATTTTCCCAAGAAATGCGCCATTTGTCTCAACTCTCTAAAACTACCTCCATAGCCTGAAATCTCTAGCACTTTGACTCGACATGTCGATAAACAACACATCCCCTTCACCTCATCACGAGGGCTTCTATCTAAACAACGTTTATATAACACCTTTTTCTCAGGCTTGCCCGTGCAAACGCATGCGTTTCCACATCTATAAGTAACTTTGTGCAAAAGACCCTGAAAGCATAGCAAAACTATAAATGTGCAAAACAAATATTGTGTGTGCTAATTTGCAAAAAGCTTTGAAATACCTTTATAGCTAGAGTTTGTAGATTTGGAGATTTCAAAAGCAGACGAGGTAATCCCTGCCAACCGTTTTCCTTGTCGCTCACAATAGATAGATGAAGGAGTTTGTTGAAGACCGGCATGGTATAACAGCAGTAGTAAAAGGCCTGATTTATAATCACAATCAGAAACCAAGATATAGCTAGATAGTAAATAAAGACAATGGTAACTAGCAAGACTGAGAGACCTCACCTCAAGAGAACCGGAAGAGAGGTGAAGGGTCTTGACATTTCTTATTGCAGCAACCAGATTTGTAACATCACCAAATTGACATGAGGTAGGTAACTCCCACATCCGAAGATCCAGTCTAGCTTTGGCAAGCGAATCCAGTTTGCCAACATCAAAATCATCGGAGAGAAGAGCAGAATAGTCAAGAAACTCAAGATTAGGTGTCTTTATCTCAACATCGTCTTCATAAGGTTCTGTGTTATAACGAAGGTGGAAAAAAATCGTGAGTCGCTTGATGGATGCACTAACCACAGACCTCGTCCAAGTTGGCGGGTCATCATCACCATCACCAACATCACGTATGAATAATTCCTCGAGCACAGGGGATCCAGAGATGAGCCAATTATACAGAGCTGGATCAGCCGCAACAGTACCAAGGGTAAGTGTCTTGAGCACTGGGAAAAACACTGTGCCCTCCTCAAGTGGAACATACCCTCGAAGACAAGTTAGATGACTAGATAGTGAAAGTTTAACCAATGTGTTGCTCGAGGAGAAGATCCCTATATCCAGAGAATGACCATACGGGCATTGCAAGTTTAGTTCCAAGCAGCCGCGTTGGAGGGCACTGCGAATCCAACGGTCAAGACTAGATTGTTCATAGCGGCAGTTCAGAGTGAGTCTCTTGATGGGACAATTGCTAAGAAGCAGAGCCACTGTTTTCTCCATGAAATCAGAGAAGCCATCATTTCTGAGAGATGTTGAGTCTTCCAAATCAAACTTGTCTACAAAAAGGAACAGATTCCTCCACCTCTTGGACAGAACAGATGTGGAGACAACGAGTTTTGTCGGAAGCAAAGACAGGATTTTTTTGCCAATAACCTCATCCGGCAAACTGCTGATGAAATCTCTAGACCCCATAGAGTCTCAGTCTCGAATTAACTGACACTTTGCTTCCGCCTGCAAAATCAAACACAAGTTAGGTTTAGTTGATCACTCTGACTCTTTTGATTCCGAGTCAAGAAGATCGACACAAACCATGGTAAAGGAAAGCAGGATTTGTCTACTCTACACAATTGGTTGGGCCTTTATGAGGCTACGAAGGCCCATTTACAACTAGTGGATCAAAACGGCGTCGTCTTCTCTCTGACCTAGGTTTTTGCCGTCGGGTTCTCTCAGTCTCTCTCGTTAAACCCCATCCATCACATTTGAAGCGGCAAGTAACGAAATCTCCAGAACGAACCATGGATCCGAATCAAACCTCGATGTGGAGTTCTATTGTGAAGAAAGATCCACCTTCAAAGCCTCCGGTTAACGACGGAGCTCCGGCAGCGATTCTCGGGATAGTCGGAAACTGCAAATCCGCTAAAGGAATATCTGTGGCGGTTGTTGATGCCAACGCCGTCATTCAAGGAGGCCAAAGCTTAACAAACTTCGCCGACAAATTCGTAACCGTCCCTGAAGTGCTCTCTGAGATTCGTGACCCTGCTTCTCGCCGTCGTCTCGCTTTCATCCCTTTCACTATTGATACCATGGAACCTTCCCCTGAATCTCTCAGTAAAGGTACATCATAGATTAGTTTTGTGATCCTCGTGCCTTAGTTGTAAATTTTACTCTTTATTTTGTGAAATTTGTACCTAAGTAGGTTTGTGATTGTCTTGTGTTGCAGTTATTAAATTTGCGAAGGCCACTGGTGATTTGCAAACGCTGTCTGATGTTGATCTTAAATTGATTGCTTTATCATACACGCTTGAGGCTCAGGTTCATGGCACTAAAAATCTTAGAGATGTTCCTCCACCGATTCAAACTGTTAGAGTAAAGAGGTTACCTGAGAAGGATTTACCTGGTTGGGGCTCCAATGTGGCTAACTTGGATGAGTGGGAGGCACTTGAAAACGAGACTGAGGACAAATCCAACGCTAACTCCAAAATCCTTCCTTTGAAAGACCTTAACATGAACATTCTCGTTTCAGACACTGTTTCTGAGGTTGCTTCTGTTGTCTCTCATACTGAAGAGGATGAGCAGGAAGGTGGTGAGAAGAAGCATAAGCGATACCCGCCTAAGAAAACAGAGATCAAGCTTGAGGGTAAGATGGTAGTGGAGGGAATTGATGCATCCAAGGGGCAATATGGTGATGATGATGATGCCAGTGATTGGAGACCTGCTGTTAGTAGAAGTACTCACTCGAAGTTTCTTAGAAGAAAGGCCAAGTGGGAACATTACAATGCCTTGGCTGAACAAGAAATTCAGAAAGATCAAGAAGCTGACAAAGCTCGACACATGGTTGAGGACACAGCTGATCTGCATCAGCAGTCAAAGCAGATGTCTAAAGATGCCGATGAAAGCCATGCAAAAGATAGTGGAAAGAATGGTGAGAATCTATCGTCCATCTTAAAACATATGAGGTTGGAGGAAGATTCACTAAATGCTCTTCAAGAAGGGTCTGAAGAGACGAATGCTGAAGCAACTTTCATCAGTGGTGAGGATGATATTGAAGTCGAAGCTGAGGGGATCGATGTTGCAAATCAAGAGTTAGAGGTTGCTAGTGAGGCTGGGGATACCTTTGAGGAATCGTCCATTGCAGATGATGATAGCAGTGAGCAGAGTTGGTCGGTGAGAGCCTTGTCTGAGTCTAGTGTGGCCTGTATAACTGGTGATTTTGCAATGCAAAATGTTATTCTTCAAATGGGCTTGCGTTTACTTGCACCTGGAGGAATGCAAATTCGCCAACTGAACAGGTACACTATAGATCAGAAACTTCCTCTTCCCTTCTTTTCCTCAAATGTCGACTCTTTTCTTTATCATGCTCATTAGTTGAGAGAGATACATTTCTAACCCTTTATTGCAATTTAATCTTCAGGTGGATTTTGAAATGCCATGCTTGCTACACAGTAACTCCTGAAATTGGAAGAATCTTCTGTCCTAAGTGTGGGAATGGCGGCACTCTACGCAAGGTAGCGGTTACAATAGGCCAGAACGGAACCATCATAGCTGCACGTAAACCTCGTATTACACTTCGAGGGACCCAAGTAAGTACTCGTTATTAGCAGAAGCTAACCGAAACACCTTGTAGTAGTGAAGTATAAGCTAACTGAAACACCTTGTAGTAGTGAAGAATCTGTCTTCTTTATTTGTCACTGCTTTTAAACAGAAACCCTTGTTTACTTTAAAATACATAACCCTAATACACAGACAAAAGCTTCTGCTGATACCTTCTTTTTCTGTGCAGTATTCAATACCAATGCCTAAAGGAGGAAGAGAGGCAATCACCAAGAATCTTGTTCTACGGGAAGATCAACTCCCTCAAAAGCTTCTCCACCCTAAGACCAAGAAGCAAGCAAGCAAACCGGTTAGTCTCTTTCGTGTCTTCTATCTCAGACTCACATCTGTTAACTTTGATTGAAAGAAACCTTAAGGTAATTATGTTGTTGTTTTCAGGGTGATGAGTACTTCGTATCAGACGATGTGTTCTTGAACCATCATAGTGATAGAAAGGCGCCATTGCAGCCTCCTGTGAGAAAAGCTATGGCGGTTTTCAGCCAGAAAAGAAACCCTAATGACAACCATTACTCTCGTTCCATGCACTGATAAATTCTCCGACACAACAAGCATCTCCTTTGCTTCAGAAGAAATGCCAATGATTTTGTCTCTTTTTTTTTCACTTTTTCGTTTTGATTGTTGGCTTGTAGTCCAAAACTAGTCTGAAAAGGTGAGTTTATTATAACTTTTATTCGGTTACCAGATTTGTATCTTGATCAAAAAGTTATGAGAGGTGTGAGAAATAGTTATATCTTATCACTCTAATTTTTTTGGCTTAAAACTCAAGTTCAGTTCTCCAAGAATCTAGTACTACAAGATTACACCTCCAGCCTTCACAATAGATTGACCGTAACAAATAAGTGATGACTTATCCAAGGCGTGGCCTCTACTATCAAATTCTTCTTGTAAGCCATGTACAAATAAGAGATGTCATCTAGCTTTGGCAACAACCATGCAAAAAAGTAGCAAAATGTTTGAAAAAGTTAATGTCATAACTCATAAGCCAATTTATTTACTCCTTTCATCTTCGTCATCGTTGGAAGGCGAGGCCAGCGCGAGCTCGGCCCATGCCAAAGAAGATGATTTGAATTCTGCAGAAATAGACACAGAGATTCTACTCTCTAGTGTCTCACAAAGCGTCTGAATCGAACAGGAAGGCTTATCCTTGTCTTTTTCACTCTGGTCCAAGTTCAGACATTGATTGGCCACTTCACATACCGCCTCAAGCTCTTTTTGATTGAAATGCTTGAGCTCAGGATCCACCAAGCTAGTCATCACATCTGGTGCACTAAGGTATTTTTCCCTTGCCTGCAAAATTTAGGAGTTGGAATCAGATCTCAGCATCCACAAGTATTCTCATTTTTGTTGATGGATTAAATAAAGGTCAATACTTTGCAACCCTGGAACCAATTCTTCACCCTCATCGACTAACACATTGTACCCATTTGGTTTGAATTGTAGCAAAGTTTGAAACTTTCTCCAGTTTCGAGAATGGGGTAAAAAAAGGTAATCCAACTATAAGAGAAGGGTTCTTGGCTTTTATACCGCTAAAAGAGAGAGAGAGACTTATAATAATCACTCAACTTTAAGCTTATAGAGAAAAACTATTCTTACCCATTCCACCAAGCAACCTCTCTCTTGGCAATAAGAAGGTCTTCCGCTTACAATTTCCAGCAAAAGTATGCCAAATGAGTAGATATTTCCTTGTAAATCAAGATGTCGGTGCTCCATTGCATTGGGCAGTACACATATAGCTCCTTCACAACTGATATTCCTCAGATTCTTCTCTGATCTTACCTGAATCGACTTCCAGGATTTGAAATCAACCAGCTGCATAGAAAAGGAGGATTAAAATAAGTGTATAAAGATAGTAGCGAGGCTTAGTTAACTGCATAGAGAAAAGGGGATCAATTTACCTTGGGAGTAAACTCTTCAGTGAGATACACTGCAGTTGAGCTCAACTCAGAGACAGTAAATGGAGGATTGAGTTCAGTATGAAGGTACTTGAGACCACGTGCGATGCCTATAACGATTTTCATGCGTTTTGCCCACGATACTAAACTCCCTTCCCCATCTGCATCAAATATTTATGAACATTTGGTATTACTATCAGTTATCTTTACTCTTTGTGAAAACTACCAAAGACAGAGCTCTAAAGAAGTTTGATTATATATTACAGTGGAGATGGTCGTATAGTGTCCCGTTCGATGCATACTCAAAAACAAGCATTCTTGTAAACGGTGTGCTCTCTTTACAGTATCCCAATAATTTCCCCGCATTCTCATGGTTTAACCTAGCCAAATCCGCAACCTGAAACAATGAATGGTACAAAAAAAATCAGGCTTATACTGATGTTTTCTTGCAAGTGACTTGGTGATTAACAAACATAAGAAGAAGAAGAACCTCTCTCTGGAAATTAAGCTCGAGATATCCGGTCCAATCTTCTTCTTTAACGCAGAGAGAGATCACTGCGATCTCAGTCTCGCTTTTTATTGTTCCTTTGTATATCTGACTATCTGCACAAGAATCGATGATGTTGCTGAAGTCTTCACATGCCACTTCTAGCTCTTGTCTTGTGAATCTTGCAACATCCTTCAACATTTCAGAATCTGTAAAAGAAAACGGTTCTCAGTATTTCTTTTTCATCTCTGGAAGCTCTGTCAGGCTTTTTTGTATTCATATTAGAACTTCCAAATTTTACTAACCAACATAGACAGTGAACTTCTCCTTTTCACTTGCAGATTTCTTCCAAGGAACGATGAGAGAGCGCTTTACGTTGCACAAGCTAAATGCAGAGAAAAGTACAACTAGAAAGAGCAAACCAACAGATGATCCCGTGACTATCTCAAAATTCCGAAGCCAGATAGGATGCTTCTTCTTGGCCACGGTTGCAGCTAAATGAATTAACCAGTTGAAAGAATTCAAAAAATGAAAAATAAGATCAAGAAAACGTTTAATCGGCATTATTAAAGTCAAAACTCATTTTTTTACAAACCACATTGTGAAAAAGGCCTCTGCTTAACATCCTTGATTTGCATGCAGTTTCCTTGGAAGCTCGTTCTACAATGATTTTAAATGACACAGAGAGATATTATCAAATGAACAAAATAAAGGCTAGTTGGACAAAAGGCTCTTAAGAGAAATACCTTGGAAGGTAATCCAAGCAACTCGGAATACTTCCCACGAAAAAGTTGTAAGAAAAATCTGCCACTTTCGGTAGAGAAGACTCGCACAAACCACTGATGATTCAGACAAACCAAAAAAAGAAGATAGATTAACATTTCAATCATAGACAATAAGTGTTCATCTTATGCCACATTGGACTATAGGCTAAACTCACATTTTTGATGTATTTGCGGCAATAGGAATACTTCCTACAAGCCTATTCCTGTCAATAATAAGTTCTTTAAGGTACTTCAAGTTCCCAATATCAGGAGGTAACGTTCCTATTAACCCATTGGACTGAAGGTTTCTGTAGTGTAAAAAAAAATCACAAGAATGGTCATCTCAGCACATTATCGGATAGATGACATTGCAAGCATCAATGGATCGTGGAAAAAAAGCTTAAAGCGTTTCTTACAGTGTCCTAATGCTTGACAATCTCCCTATCTCTGCTGGAATCTCTCCTGTCAAATGATTGTTTCCCAAGTCCAAGATCTTGAGTCTCTTCAACTTTCCTATCTCCTTTGGGATTGTCCCCATTAAAATGTTCCCACTCAGGATCCTAAAGAAGCATTCAACACCCACACAAAAAAAAAGCCATCTAAGAATTTCTAAACACTATTCATCATCAACCTTATATATTTTCAGGTATTGTCATTAAAAAAAAAAATCAAAACCATACAGTTCTTGCAAGTAGGTCATCTGACCAAGTTCTGGCACAAGAAACCCTCTCAACGATGTATTCGATATAATTCTGCAAGTTACACAGCATGAAAGAGATATCAAATCATCATAATACTAGATTCTTTACATCGTTAAAGATAACTAACTCTAAAAAAAAGGAGGAGACTGTAGTTTCTTACATCTTGATAACATATTCCTTAGTTGGAGAACATATAATCCCGTTCCAATCACAAGGACTCAAATTGGGGACATTCCAATTAGACAAAATTAGCAAAGGGTCCTTATACATAGCTTCCTTGAATCTAATAAGAGCTTCAACTGAATACAAGAACAACAACAACAAAAAAAAAAAAAAATCAATTACTTCTTATGATCATGAGTTTACAGAACTAAAGTTTCAACTTCCTAGATTAACTCAATAGGCAAGTGTTAACATAGAGGCTAAAAGAAGTAAACTTTCACAGCAACCAGAATCGGCGATAGAAACACTAACACATCGAAGAAAAGATGGAGAAATCAAAATACCTTCATTAGAGGCAAACGCGTCACAGGACACAAAGAGGAACCCTAAAACAAGAAGACTCACAAGAGAAAGCTGCATAGTTGAAGATAAGTAAAGTTTTCTACTTCCCTAAATATTTCTTCAAATTCTAATTCAGCAAAAGAAGGAAAACCCCCAAAATCTCTCACTGAGTAGTCATCACAAAGACCTAAATAACTTGCAGAAGAAAATTAAGAACAATGACAAGAGCTTAAAGAAAGATTTATTAGCCAAAAAGGAAGATACTTTAATTAATATTCAGGGTATTAAGCAAAAACCCATGAGAGCCAAATGAAGTTTCTTAGTAAGTGTAACACAGAGATGGTGACGAAGGAGAGAGAAAAGACAGAGACTTTGGATTCAAAGACAGTTTTTTTTTGTTCTTTTTCTATATGGAGACGAAGAAATTAGTGCTTTAAACCTTTTTGTCCCTTTAGAAAAGAAGCATATTGTAATACTTTTTATTTTTTTAATATTTGTCCCTATTGAATACAATTAAGCTATTACATTTAATTTAGCAATAGATCCCAGTTTTATGTAATAAAATTGTTTAATATTTCTTTCAAGCTAAAAATTATATAGATTTATTTATGAACATGCACATATTATATGTATATCAATTAAAGTCAATATATTTACCTGCTTTGAATGTGAAAGGAAGACAAAATATTTTTACATGAGAACTGATGATATATGTTTCCAATTAAATTTTATGTGTTAGATTTTTTTTTTTTTTTTTTTTTATGTTAGTGGTATCTTAAGATATATATATGAATTATAGATGACATAAATGATAATTAAAATGTTATTTTAGAACATTAAATTTTAAAAAGAGAATTTCCATATCACATTACCTTATCCTACGAAAGATTTGAAGTTTTGTTTTGTATGTTTTTTTCTTTTGTCGGCGATCCCAAATTTTGTTTAATAAAACTTCTAAATCATCATTATAGAGGAGAAAGAATATTTTCAAAAATGGTTATATTCCTCAAAGCATCTATCTTTTACTATATCAATTAGCATTTGAAATAATTTTTGACAAACAAAATAAGAAAGGTTCACACAGATTAAAGTACATATTCTTCTAATTTCCTTCTTTATTTCCTTTTTTCTCATTTAAATATTGTTTTTGGCACTTTTTCTTAAACTTTATCAATTAATTTAATAAAGTAAATGAGGATTAGAATATTTATAAGGCCCTACTATAACTACTCTAGATTTTTTTCTTTCTTATTTTTAAAGATCACTATCTAATAAAAATAGATCTGAAAAAAAAAAATATAATAAAAATATATATTTCATTTTTAATAACATGTACATAGTAATGACATCAATATTTCTTACTGATTTGTCACTAAATATATGTTGTTATTTTTTTTTAAAGGTTTTATTGTTTTAGATGTACATAGTAATTAAGAAAACCATTTAATATAGTGGTTAATCAATATTTTAATGTTTTTAAATTTGACTTTTAAATTATATGTACTAAAATAATGAATTATTACAATAATCTAAGTGTTGTATACACTGTACCGTAGTTATATTTATTTGTTCGGATTAACAACATCATTTACATAATGAAAAATTATAGACTTAATATACACAACCGGAATATAATGTAAATTTGTGGAAATTATGTAAATTATATGAAAAAAACTAATGTAAATTTGGGAAAGTCATTGTTTAAAATATACTCCCTCCGTTTCATAAAGAGTGTCATTCTGACACTTTTCACGCAAATTAATAAAACATTGAAATATACATATATGCCCTTATTTAATAGGTTAATTTAGTTATAGATTAAGGGTAAAACTAGAAAATCTAATGTAAAATATGCATTGGAAATATAAAATAATGCATTGGAATTGTAAAGTGACACTCTTTGTGAAACAAAGAAAAATCTACAGAATGACACTCTTTGTGAAACGGAGGGAGTATATGACTGCAAATCACTTTCCTAACAGAGAATTACACATTTATATTTAGGATAGTGGATATATCCAATTAACATTTTTACAAACAGTTGGGCTTTTTACCCATTTGAGTGATCCATTTAGCTCGGATCTATCAAATAACGTGAAGTCAACGATCTTCCCAAAAAAAGTCAAAACAATACACGTGTACAAATGTTGGCCTTCTTCCTTCCTTCCTTCCTCCGCCGCTTCTTTGGTTCTCAAATTCTCGAATTCGTAGCTTCCAAGTAAACGGATTTTTAGAAACCTTCGATCTCTCTCAACCCACTCTGTTGATGTAACTTTCGATTTGGAACGAACCCAATCGATTTCTTCTTGGATTTGCATCAATGGCGATGAGGTTTCTTCATCTTCACCGACATCGTCTTGAGAAAGGTAATCCTGGGAAAGCTCTCTCCTTTAGCCGTCTTTTAGGTTTTAGTTTCTGGTTCCGACGAGCTTTTTGTAATTACCGAGAGATTTTGAGAAATGGGCTTCACTCTCTTCAGTTTAACGAAGCTCTCGATTTGTTCGCTCACATGGTTGAGTCTCGTCCTCTTCCTTCTATCATCGATTTCACCAGATTGTTAACTGCTATTGCCAAAATGAAGAAGTTTGATGTCGTGATCAATCTCTGCGGACATTTACAAGTGATGGGAGTTTCACATGATCTCTATACTTGTAATCTTTTGATGAATTGTTTCTGCCAATCTTCTCAGCCTTTTCTTGCTTCGTCTTTTCTTGGGAAGATGACGAAGCTTGGATTTGAGCCTGACATTGTCACGTTTACCTCTCTTGTTAATGGGTTCTGTCTCGGGAATAGAGTCGAGGAGGCCATGTTTATGGTGAATCAGATGGTGGAGATGGGGATTAAACCTGATGTTGTAATGTATACAACGATCATTGATAGTCTTTGCAAAAACGGGCATGTGGATAACGCGTTGAACGTTTTCAACCAAATGGAGAACAATGGGATTAGACCAGATGTGGTTGCGTACACTTCTCTTGTAAACGGTCTTTGTAATTCTGGTAGATGGAGAGAAGCTGCTCCTTTGCTGAGGGGTATGATGAAGAGGCAAATCAACCCTGATGTAATCACTTTCAATGCATTGATCGATGCGTTTGTGAAAGAAGGAAAGCTTTTGGATGCTAAAGAGTTGTACAATGAGATGATTCAAATGTCTATAGCTCCTAACATTGTTACTTACACTTCATTGATCAATGGGCTTTGCATGGATGGTCGCTTAGATGAGGCCAAAGAAATGTTTTATTGGATGGAAACCAAGGGTTGTTTTCCAGACGTAGTAGCTTATACTTCTCTCATAAATGGGTTTTGCAAGTGTAAGAAGGTAGAGGATGCGATGAAAATCTTCTACGAGATGTCTCAAAAAAAGGATTGGCGGGGAACACAGTCACTTACACTACTCTTATCCAAGGTTTTGGTCAAGTGGGTAAACCTAATGTCGCCCAAGAGGTTTTTAGCCATATGGTTTCTCGAGGCGTGCCTCCGAATATTAGGACCTACAATGTTTTATTACATTGTCTATGTTATAACGGGAAGCTAAAGAAAGCGTTGATGATATTTGAAGATATGCAAAAGAGAGGAATGGATGGTGTGCCTCCCAATATTAGGACTTACAACGTTTTGTTACATGGTCTATGCTATAATGGGAAGCTAGAGAAAGCGTTGATGATATTAGAAGATATGCAAAAGAGAGAGATGGATATTGGTATTATTACATATACAATCATCATTCAAGGGATGTGCAAGGCCGGTAAAGTGAAAGATGCTGTTGATTTGTTTTGTAGCCTCCCTTCCAAAGGAGTGAAGCCTAATATTGTAACCTACACTATAATGATATCAGGGTTGTCTAGGGAAGGGTTAAAGCTTGAAGCTCATGTGTTGTTCAAGAAAATGAAAGAAGATGGGGTTTTGTAATTAGGTTGGTGACACCATGTAATTGTGCTGATCAGTTTATGATGGTGCAGTATGATGGCACATACAACCTCTTGTATCTTACAAAAGCTGTGTAAATTGATTCAGGTTAGGCTGACTCCTGATTATTTCACATTTGCATCTTTGACTCTGGGTTACTCTAGAAGAAAGGATTTGGATGCAACTTTTCTGATTTTCATTGCGATACCTCATAGTCATAGAAACACCCAACTGTTGTACATGGTCTTTATGAAGCGAGGAGGATTTGATGGAGCTGTGAGGTTGTTCGTTTGTGGAAATGAGAGGTTCGCCCTCGAGTACGAACAAAGGTTTAGTCCACTCCAAGCATAACCAATCTGATTTCTGTAACTTGTGGGTGCTAAAGTCATGCCACTTCACACAAAAAGAAAATATGTGTATTCTTCGACAACTATTAATTGAAAATCAAAGTCAATAATAATGATACAATATGTTCCACTTATTGGTTTAAATAATAGATACTGTAAAGCTGGGAATTTGAAAATAACATTGGATCATATGCAACAAGGATGATCATTGCTACATGATGTTGTTCTCTTGTATTGAAGTCAACAATCTATTTTAAGTCAAATCAGTGCAATTCGTATGCTTACTTGGTACTAATAAATAATAAAGCTAGATAATACTCTCTCCGATCTCCATTCTATTTCCATCTCAAAAATGGAGATCTCCGACTTTCAATTTGTTTTTCTATTTTGAATTTGATTGCAAATAAATCGTTTAAATTTATTAATATATTTATTAATTGTTTTTTTAGAAAAAAATCTTTAATTACAATTCATGTCGTCTCAAGACGTGATCTTAATTTTTCATAGGGCACAAGAATATGAGACCAAACATGTATTTTAATTTCTAATTTAAGTAAACAAGAGATTAGAGACCACATTGCTTTCTAATTTAACTAAATAACAAAGTTGGCATTTTAGGTTTTTGCTCCGACATTTTGAAGATGTGATATTTCGCTCTTTCACTTATGAATTACGATCCCAAGTTGTAAACTATAGAGCCAAATTGGCTTAAAAATTAAAACCTTTGTGGATTTAGACAATATGTAACTTAGCTTTGATTAATGAAAAGTTGTTATTCAACCCAAAATCTCATCAGTCATCACATTCACACTTATTCTTACTTTGCTTTTCATGTTTTAAATTGAACTTTTTTAAATTTCTAATTGTCTTTATCCATTTACAAAAAATTTATTTATGCTTAAAGAGCTTTAAAATAGATTGAGTAAAAGTAAAAAAAAAATGTTTTGTAGAATCATTAACTTCAAATTTTATTTATGAGGTCAATTGTTATATTTGCTTATTACTTTGTAAACGGAACCAAAACCACCTTTTCCTAACTTATTATTTCCACAGAAAAAGTTAACTTTATTTCTTGCAACCACTATTTCACTTAGCGTTAGACTATGTACGTTGGTTCAGTGTTTCAACACCCTAATTTTTACCTTTTAACACTCCACATCATCTTCTCTCTTCTCCATTTCATAATTCACCACTTATTCAATTTTTATCATCTACAATAGTTTTGTTTAATAAAATTCAACACCTTACCCCACTATGTTATATTTTTCATATTTTTATTTTGTTTATGATTTATGATTATATATTTAATAACAATTATTGAGTAAAAATAAATTAAAATAATTTAAAAGGTAAATAATTTTTATAGAGATTTTTCTATTGTCCAAATAAAACAAGAATAGCCTCTATTTACAGATTTTTTAAAATGATGAATTTTGGTATACTTTTTATTTTATAAAAAATTAAATTAATATAAAATAATTGAGATAAAATAATTAGGATGAAACAAAAACTCACAAAAAGCAACTGAGTACAACCCATTCACCATCTTCTTATCTCACACTTCACCACGTGGCAATGTGGTTTCCATTTTCTTCAGATTTAACTTGTTGATTTTTTTCAACTGAGTTTAATACATGTAAGTTTTTTAAAAAAAATTAACAGGTTCATTGCATCAATTAAACAGCTGAAAATTTTATTCAACACCCTCATTGTACATGGTCTTAGGTCAACCATCAATCTTCATCATAATAGTTACTCCGCTAATGCCTCACCCAAATATCTCCATGACTCCATGCAATGGTTTTTTTCTACGCAAACAATAATCATTATTGTAGAAACTTATTAACAATTTTAGTACAATTAAGCTTTTAAATTTGAAATCACCCAAAAATTAGATTATTTCGTTATGCTCTTCTATTTCTCCGCCGAGATGAAAGGTAAATATATAAACCAAAGAAAAACGCATTGTCGATGATACTACGATGACACTCATTTTTACTTTGCTTCTAATAATGTTTCAAATTTGAACTTTTTGATTTCTAATTTGCTTTATTTCGTCATTTGTTTTGCTTAACTTTTATTTATGTTTTGCTTACTTTTTTTAATTATTTTCCCCCAATTGGATTTTTTCTTTTAAATGTTTTGTCCTATAGCCAACTATTTTACATGGTTTTGTGAAAAAAATAGGTATATTTAGGCTCTGATTGGTTCCACTCAAACGCTATGGTTAGAAACGAACTGCTTGAGTAGCTACCAATCAAAATATCAATTGAAATTAGTGGTTCATAATAGTGGTTGGGTTTAGTGATTAAAATGAGCGTTTAAAATAGATTTTGAGTGGTTGGAAGAGTGATTGCAAACTCCCCTCTACATGGTATGTTTGTTTTGGGTGGGTGTACAGTAACCTCTTTTGAAAAATTTTATTCTTTGCTTTTTGATTATTATATCATTAAATACTAGATATTCACCCGCGGTACACCGCGGGGCTATCTTTTAATAAAAAAATTTTGTTTTATAGATTAACTATATATATAACTAATGTTTAATTTATATTTTTTAAATATACAACCTTATAAATATAGATATATTAGTTAGTATAGAATTAGAAAGTATTTTGTTAGTAGTATAGAATTTCTACGTGTACTAAAAGTAGAAATGTTATATCGACCGCTAATACTTAACTATGTATGTTTTGTTCATATATTTATAGAAAAGTAGATGTTATATTCATAAATTATAAACAAACCAATAAACTAATTGACTTGTGGTTCAACCAGTTTAACTAATTGGCCCAGTAATTCGAAAGACTTCCGGTTCACCTTCCGATCCAGTTTTTAAAATATTTTCGTTTATTGGTTAGGCCAATTGTTTAGGAAATGTCTATATAGAGAAAATATTATTTTATAAAATTGGAAATTTAATATTAATTAAATTAATTATACAACACCGCCGAGACGTCGTCCGTACGTTTTCTTAAGTGGACAAAAACCTAGTTTCTTAATACTTAATGAAAAACCCTAAATACAATCCCAACTAATATTGATACTCTGTGGCTATACCTCGTTTTCATAGCTCGTTAAATTGTATTGCTCTTCTCTGTTATTCGGTATTCCTCTTTGGTTTATCTCTCTACTCCGATTGACCTTCTTCTTAACGTAAGCTGCTTCATGGTCACTTTCGTGTACCGCAGTCTTTGTGGTACAGTTCTTTCTTTATTATTTAATATTATGCTATACTAGTAATAGTTTGTTGATGCCTCTGATACCTTTGGTTTATTGTTCGTGGCTATTCCTCGTGAAGTGTTTATATAACATCGATTGTTGGAGTAATAATCATGTTCTGTTGTCATGATTTGATTATTTAATTATTTCTGTTTATATTTTTGTATTGTTTTTCAGTAAAAATTAGAGGGGATTATCATCAAAATTCAGCTGCTATGAACTATGACTGAATCTGCATAAATAACTGCTTTAAGAATATAACTATCTTATAATTTATATATTACATATATGTATATTTATATAATTATTTAGTATATATTTAGGTTGCAACTTTTCTTTGTTAAATGTCTCCAAAAATATATATATAGATATATATAATTGTTTGGCATAATATCAAAATATTATTGTGGCTCAACGGTAGAGAGATTATCATGGAAATTAAGCCTGTCATTACCGTTTTTATGAAAACTAGGTTAGACCCGCGCGATGCTGCGGGATATTTTCTATACATTTTGAAGTACATTTGATGTTAAAAATATAATTTTTTATCTTTTAAAATTATGTTAATCATGAAAATTATGGTTTATAAAATGCTAAGATATAGAAATGGACTGAAAAAACCTACAATAGTTTGTAACTTCGTAGTATTTGTTATTACAATCATTTACATTTAAATCGGGTAAATTTAATCCATTTTATATTGTTTACGACATGAAAACAGCCACAATAAGTGACGTTTATAGCCTGTAAAAATAGTCTTCCAAATTTGTAATATGCTAATGTGAATAACAATTCTTAAAAAGAAAGAACCTGAAAAGTCATTACTTCATCTATGAGAATGTTTTTCTTTTCATGATCCCATTTTCTTGCTAATTTTAAAGCGGTTTCCACACCTTCAGCACCAATGTTCATAGGAATCACCATATCGTAACAAAACATATTTGTGAGATATCAAGTTTTCTGATTTCATGATGTAATATATATGTTATTTGATATCAAGTTTCATTATTTTTTGATAGTTCAATGGTTATTTGTACTTTTAGTATTATTTCTATTTTCATATGATATTTGAGTTTTTAATTTCATAAATTTAGTTTATATATATATTTTAAATTTTATTATTAAGAAAGAAGTTTTTGTTTCTTTGACTTGAAAATTATATTCTTCTCTTACTAAAACAATACTGAATATATTGGATGTTAATATAGTTAATCCAAAATGTTCAGTTTTCATTAAACCAAAAAATTAGATGTATATTTGAAAAATTAAAATATCTTCCAATGAAATTAAAATTGCATTTTTAATTAATTTAGATTTTTTTACGCTTGTTGTTGTTAATATATGTTTTTCTTGTTGCTCATGTTTGTTGATGCATTTTTTTGTTATTATTTTTATGAAATCATGTAGTAAAGTAACATTTACGTTTTCTTGTCTTGTCTTAACTTAAATCTTACACTAAACAAATTCATTTACACATATGAGCTTTTACTACAACAATGGTCCGATGGTCTTTTTCTTTTAGTGACCATGTTTCTTCTCCTTTACCAAATAGTTTTTTAATTGGTCCATAAATCTTAGCTGTATTAATTCAAATGTTTTTATTGGCTACCCACTTTAAATGATGTGTCAATCTCTGCTTCAATACAGAAGATGATGTGTCAGAGTAGGAAAGCAACACATTTTACTTTTATTGTATTGATTTAATTTGTCTATAAAATTTAAATTTAAGGGTGTATTACAATAGATTAACTGTTATTTTTTTACCATAAATATAAATACTTGTGATTTTTGCTATTTTAATAGCTACTTGAATTGTTGTATTTTTATTTTACAAAAAAGTATTTTAATTTAATCATATACTATATAACAAAAAATTAACAAATCTCAGTCTCAGTATGTTATGCATTCATAATTTATACTTAAAACTTATGTATATGATTTTCCTATTGTAACTATATTTTTATTGTTACTTAAAACTTAATATTATTAATAAATGAAGTCGAGGTTTACAACCTAAAGAAAGTAGCCAAGGCAAAAAAAATAAAACAAGCCTACATTAAGAACAATTTGGGGGTTTTAACGGATCCATAAAAGCATAAGCTTACGCCAACGCTTTCTATGCCTTCTTGCGGTGATGTTGTTGCGGAGTTCACGATCTATACACCGTTTCTGAAGTTTCAACGACACCGTTTTTCTTGTGAAGTTGGAACGACACCGTTTTGAGCCGAATACAAAGATTTTATCGTCCCCTTCAATCTTTTCATTAGTCTGTTTCTCCGATATAGCGCCGTTTCTTCAATCAATGGCGCTGAAATTTCATCAACAGATCATATCGGACCTTCTCGAGGACTCTAATATTCAACTCATTCATCTTCAAAATAGTGGTTAAACAAGTTGAAGATTTTTGCTATAGGATTAGTTTATTTTTTCAACTTTTTGAGTTGAACAGGCTGAATAATTTTTTCCAACCTCTTCAACCTCTAAAACGCAAATGATGAAAATTGGTTGAATAATTTTTTTCAACCTGTTCAATCTCTTCAACCTTGCAACCATTTGCAGCCAAAGCTATTTTGGGAAAAATTAAAGCATTAATCGGTTTATACATTTGACTGGTTTACAGAATTTTGGTTATATTAAACCGGTTAGAACATTTGAGTTAATTTGACTCAATGAAAGTAGAATTGATGGATTAAATGGTTAAACCATTACCCATTACAACTCAATTCATTTGATTTACTAAACCAATTGACCCATTAACTCATTTTATCCATGAACTCATTAGGGTGAAATTTTTTAACTCGTTAGGGTTCATGGGTTGATTTGAGTTGAGTTGATTCATGAAATTTGACCCATTTTGACACCTCTAATCAAGCTACATACTCAACCGCTCTCTTTTACCACACCATTTTTTCTATCCACTATTTTTAACCGCCTCTTTTACAACTGCTCATAATTTTCTAACCGCCTCATTTAAACGTGGTTTCCAATCAGAATCTTAAACTTTAAAATATAGCTTCTGTCTGGATTAATGATACTTGGTATTGAACTAAAATTATTTGCAGGGGCGGATCTACATGTATACTAGGTGGGGCACGTGCCCCATAATATACACCGTTTCTGAAGTTTCAACGACACCGTTTTTCTTGTGAAGTTGGAACGACACCGTTTTGAGCCCAATACAAAGATTTTATCGTCCATCGTCCCCTTCAATCTTTCTTCATTAGTCTGTTTCTCCGATATCGCGCCGTTTCTTTCTTCAATCAATGGCGCTGAAATTTCATCAACAGATCATATCGGACCTTCTCGAGGACTCTAATGGCGGATTAGTGATCATCTCTTCTGGTCTCTCCCTCGCTAAATTAATGGCTTCTCTCCTCATCCTCCACTCTCCTTCCCAGGGTACTCTACTTCTCCTCCTTTCCCCCGCCGCTCAATCCCTCAAATCCAGAATCATCCATTACATCTCCTCTCTTCAATCCCCTGTTCCGGCGGAGATCACCGCAGACCTTCCGGCGAATCAGCGTTACTCGCTTTACTCATCCGGTTCTCCTTTCTTCATCACACCGCGGATTCTAATCGTCGATTTGTTGACTCAACGGATTCCTGTTTCTTCGCTTGCCGGTATCTTCATCCTAAATGCTCATTCGCTTTCGGAAACATCCACTGAAGCTTTCATTGTGCGAATCGTTAAATCCCTAAATAGCTCCGCGTATGTACGTGCTTTTTCTGATAGACCGCAAGCTATGGTCTCTGGTTTTGCCAAGACTGAACGCACCATGCGTGCTCTCTTCCTCCGCAGACTCCATTTATGGCCAAGGTTTTGTAAAATTGAACTTTAATTTTGTTGAAAAAAAAAACAATGTTGGTTTGGATCATTAAGCCATAGTTATGAATTTTCTGGATTAGGTTTCAGTTGGATGTGTCTCAGGAGTTGGAGCGAGAACCGCCTGAGGTTGTGGATATAAGAGTTTCCATGTCGAACTATATGGTGGGAATACAGAAAGCAATTATTGAAGTTATGGACGCTTGCCTCAAAGAGATGAAGAAGACTAATAAGGTTGATGTGGATGATTTGACTGTGGAGAGTGGTTTGTTTAAGTCCTTTGATGAGATTGTGAGGAGGCAGCTTGACCCAATTTGGCATACTCTCGGGAAGAGAACTAAACAGCTTGTTTCTGATTTGAAGACTTTAAGGAAGCTGCTTGACTATCTTGTTAGGTAATAGCTCTATGTCTTCTCTTTACATTAGTAATGTGCTTATGCAACTGTATACTTCTTTTTCTCTGATCATAGAATCAAGTTGGGTGTTTGTGCAGTTTCTGACATCACTTTGTTGTTATGTTTATGGATTCATGGGTAGGTATGATGCTGTGAGTTTTCTGAAGTTCTTGGATACACTCAGGGTATCAGAGAGTTATCGGTCTGTTTGGTTATTTGCAGAGTCCAGCTATAAAATATTTGATTTTGCAAAGAAACGAGTGTATCGTCTTCTGAAGGCAAGTGATGTCAAGTCAAAAGAACATGTAACAAATAAAAGTGGTAAGAAGAGAAAGTCAAAGGGCGAAAGTGACTCTGTAGAAACAGGTAACAAAGTCTTGATCTAAATGGTTGTATCTTGCATCTAGTGACTTGTGTGTTATAAGTATTTCAAATTTTTTTCCTGATAATTGGACCTGAATCAGTTGGTGGGGGAACTGCAACAAGTGTGACTACTGGCGTTGTTATTGAAGAAGTTCTTGAAGAGGCACCAAAATGGAAAGTCTTACGTGTGAGTGACTGAGTGAGTTTCAGTTTCAATGCCGTTTGTCTGTTACTGTTTTTTTAATGATGGAAGTTGGTTTAGCTAGTGACCATATCTGTTCTTTGTTTTTTGACCTCTTCTGTCAAACATGTTTTCATGGATATCTGTACAAAATCGCATTAAACTTATGGTGTGCCCATGATTAACACAGGAGATTTTAGAAGAGACACAAGAAGAAAGACAAAAGCAGGCTTATTCTGAGGAAGACAACAGTGACAACAACGGAATAGTTCTTGTGGCTTGCAAAGATGAACGGTCCTGCATGCAGCTTGAAGATTGCGTCACAAACAATCCACAGAAGGTCCAGTCAGATAACTATCTTTTACTAGATTTTACATCAGTCATTAACAGCCGATACGAACCCTGTCACTACCAACCATATAAGCCAACATCCAATTTCAGAATTTGTCTGGCCCACTCAAATCTTCTCACTTTACCTACACTTATGCAGGTAATGCGGGAAGAATGGGAAATGTACCTGCTGAGCAAAATCGAGCTCCGCAGTATGCAGACACCACAAAAGAAGAAACAAAAGACTCCCAAGGGTTTTGGGATTCTTGATGGAGTTGTTCCAGTAACTACAATACAGAACTCGGAAGGTAGCAGTGTTGGCAGACAAGAGCATGAGGCGCTTATGGCTGCTGCGTCTTCTATTCGCAAGCTAGGAAAGACTACAGATGTGGCTTCTGGAAATAACAACCCAGAGCCTCATGTTGAAAAGGCTTCATGTACCAAAGGAAAAGCTAAAAAGGATTCAACAAGTCTCAGAAGATCCATAAGAAGTTGCAATAAGAAAACGACGGATAGTAAACCTGAAATCTTAAAAGGCCCAGAGAATGAAGAAAAAGCTACTGAAGCTAGCACATCAGGTCCCCAAGAAGCCAATGCTGTTCACCCAAGCAGTGCTAAAAAGATACCGCCTGTGCATTTTTATGCTTTAGAAAGCGATCAACCTATACTAGATATCTTGAAACCCTCTGTGATCATTGTCTACCATCCTGACATGGCTTTTGTCAGAGAACTTGAGGTGTACAAAGCAGAGAATCCTCTGAGAAAGCTGAAAGTTTATTTTCTTTTCTATGATGAGTCCACAGAAGTGCAGAAGTTTGAAGCAAGCATACGTCGGGAGAATGGAGCGTTTGAATCATTGATCAGGCAAAAATCTTCGATGATGATTCCCGTTGATCAGGTTTGAAACTCAAATTCCAATATTTTAATTGAAACGAAGCCTGTGTGAGTTGTTTCCTGCTTCAAAAATTACAATTTTATATGAAAGTACATTGAACCAACTCAATTAATGGTATAGCGGACTAACACACGTTAAACAATTTTAAGAAATTGAATCAGACCAAGTAGATGGAACTATTAATTGAAATTTTGCGTTATCCTCTTGTTTTCTACCCTGGATTCCATATTTTTTCTCCTGCTTTTATCTAATCCATCCTGTACTATAAACTTGGAATTAGGATGGGCTCTGCATGGGGTCGAATTCATCTACAGAGTTTCCAGCGTCAAGTACTCAAAACTCATTAACCCGAAAAGCAGGCGGAAGAAAGGAATTGGAGAAAGAGACACAGGTTCATATCTCAATACTGATCTTATCTCCAAAAATTAACTCCGATTTGGAAAGCCTTCCATGTGAAAATTTCAATGGGTTTTTTCACCAGGTAATAGTTGACATGAGGGAATTCATGAGCAGCCTACCAAATGTTCTTCACCAGAAAGGCATGAAGATAATACCAGTTACACTAGAGGTCGGTGACTATATCCTATCTCCTTCAATCTGCGTGGAGAGAAAGAGCATTCAAGATCTCTTCCAGAGCTTTACATCAGGTCGTTTATTTCACCAAGTCGAAATGATGTCCCGTTATTACAGAATACCAGTTCTTCTCATCGAGTTCTCTCAAGACAAAAGCTTCTCCTTTCAGGTATCCTCTCATGTTCCAAGCTTCACGGTCAAAACACTTTCATTTTCTCTTATCTGTATTATGTGTAAGTTCTGGTTTTCATTGAGTTTGGATCTAATCTTTTTTTTCTTGCAGTCTGCGAGTGATATATCAGATGATGTGGCTCCATATAACATCATATCAAAACTATCGTTGCTAGTTCTGCATTTTCCCCGGCTAAGGATATTATGGTCTCGAAGTCTACATGCAACCGCAGAAATCTTCACTACCTTAAAATCCAACCAAGACGAGCCTGATGAGACGCGAGCAATAAGAGTTGGTGTGCCTTCAGAAGAAGGTATCATAGAAAATGACATCAGGTAAAAAGCTCTCTTTCTTCGTAAACTGCAAAGCTAGCTTAATTTTGTTTTGCATTGGTAATATTGAAATTGCCTCATGATGTGAAACAGAGCCGAAAACTACAACACATCAGCAGTTGAGTTTCTGAGAAGGCTTCCTGGAGTTACAGACGCGAATTACAGAACGATTATGGAGAAATGTAAGAGTTTGGCTGAGCTCGCGTCTTTGCCTGTGGAGACATTAGCAGAACTCATGGGTGGTCACAAAGTTGCTAAAAGTCTCAGAGAATTTTTTGACGCTAAGTATCCGACTTTGCTTTAAAAAAGAGAGAGGTAACACTCTATTTAATTTAGATGCTCAATTACAAATCTAGTTAGTTCGTTCATATTTTACATTTGTTGTAGATTAGAAACTAATTATCTCCATTTGATTAATCTGTTGTAACAATTACACTAGTTGATTGTATTTAAATCTTGATTTCATTGTGTTACACCTTTGGTAGTTTGAGTGGTAGAAACAATTTAAACATTGAAATGGTGAATTTGTAAGTAAAACTTTTCTTTAGGGTCAAGATTTGGATATTACTTAAATGATGATAATATGCAAACTAACATAAATAATTATATATCCATGATATCTATTAAGAATTTTAAATACAGCAAAACAAAGAAACTCAAAACTCACTTTTTCTCTCAGAAAAAAATACATATTAAAAGAGAAACTATATATATGTAAAAAAAAAATGAAGATAAGAGAAATTTGTACAATGCACACCATTTGGTTTTACTTCTTCTTGGCATTTTTAAGATAACGTACAGTCATAACAAGTTGTTGTCTCTCACCTTCAACTTCTGCAAATTTTAGACTTATCTCTGAATATCTCTCTTGTATCTCCTTCAATTCCATCCCCATCAATCCATTTTGCTCTCTTAGCAACGCTACTTCATTTACCAAAACTTGAAGATTGTCACTGTAAAAAAGCATAAAAACGATCAGACATCTATCATTGGTGTGTTCTTTGTTTATACTGCTTAATGAACAAATTACCTCTTGTTCAATGGCAATACTTCACTGTTATGCATAGCAATCGCTTCTGGACTTTGCAGAGTTTCACCAGTCTGTTCATAAAGCCAGAGTTATGATATAATGTTTGAGGTTGTAGGAAAGTATATCTAAACTGTAAAAGGTTAATTCTTTTACCTCTTGGCTATTTTGACTTCGTTCGTTGAGTTTAGTCTGCAACTCTTCGATTCTGTTCTTCAAATCATTTTCCTTTTCGATGAACATCTTTAAAGAGGCTTCCAAAGCATTTTCCTTGAGTTTGATTTGTTCCTGGATTGCCAAAATTAGGCATCAGCATCAAAACAATTAGCCAAATAGTGAATGTTCTAGTATTTAGACGCATTACCTCAAGCTGTTTTATATTATCTTCGTTGCTTCTTTGCTCTGTTTTTGTTATGTGATCACATTGCGCTATTGCGGTCTCTAGTTGTGATCTTAAAATGGTAATGACTGCTTCTTTTTCATCTTTGATTCGCTGCAAATCCTCTGACAAAGATGCCTCGGTTTCCATACTTGATTTTCTCGTCCCTTCCAGTTCAAGTCTCAAGATCTTAATCTCATCATGTAGCCTTGTGATCTCTTGTGTTAAATCTGCATTAACATCTTCTTTTTGCCTCTTTTTATTCTCTAGATCCACTACATTCTCTCCATCTCCTTCGTTTTAAGATCTGTCTTTCCCGACAGCTCGTTGAGCTTTGCTTCATACTCGCCCTTATTTGCTCGAAGTTCATCGTTAGCGTTCATGAGAAGTTCTTCTAGCTGACGCTTCTGCATGCGCAGTTCGCGGGTTTCGTTCATTGCTTTCATAGTCACCTTCTCATTTGCTGCTAACGTAGAAGACATCTGTTCAGAGATTCTCTTGAACTCGTCCTGTATTTTGCCGGCTACACTAGCATTTTTCCACCTCGTCTTTCTCAGGGCTTCTTCGGCTTCAATAGCTCTTTGCTCTTGCTCTACTTTAGCACGTGTGACAGCTTCAATATCTTCCTCAAAGATCTGAGCTTGTTTCTCAAATTCTTCTTCCATTCCCTCGATCTGCTTTTCAAGTTCCTTAATGCGGCACAAGGACTCAGAGAACTCCTCGGTCTGCTTCCTGAGCTTACCTTCTAGGCTCTCTATATGATTCTCAAGCTCATTCACGTTTACAAGAGAAGATGAACATTCATATTGCATCTTCAACTGTTCTTGCACTTGGCTTTGCTCTAGCTTGTATGAGATATCATGATTTTCCTGCTTTAGTATCTCATAATCCAGAGAAAGCTGCTCCACCTGTATCTCAAGATCCTCTTTGTCTCGTTTATAGATCTCTATCTCATTGTATAGGTCAGTGATCCTTCGCTCCAGGACGTGTGCTTCTTTTGCATCCATGTGCCCCTTCACAAGCTCATCTAGTGCCTTTTGATCCTCATCGTCATCTGTCTCACTTGTGCAGGACCTTCTCCTCGATTCTTCGATGTTCCTCTCGCAGGGTCTTGGTCTAGGAAGATCAACTGTTTTCTTACTTCGTTTCCCCACCATTGCTTCTAGCTCTTGCACAGCAAGACTCAACTTGGTGTTTGATTCCTGTGTCTTCTGAAGCTGTAACTGTAGATTGGAGTTCAGATCCTTCTCACAATCCAGTTCTTCTCGGGTTTCTTCTAAAAGAACTTGCGGATCCCTTCCTTCAAGCTGCAACTGGTTCCTAATTTTTGCCTCTTCCTTTCGTTTGTCAGATGCTTTACTACTCTCATTATCAGCCTTCAGCAAATCCCTCTCCTGCTTCAGGCTAGTTACTTCCCTCAGGAGATCCTGACTTCTTTTGGTCTCTTTAACAATCTGTTTCCGCAGGCTTTGTAGCTCTAGTTCAGAAAGATCCGCTCGCCTTGCCAAAGCAACAAGTTCGGCTTTAAGCTTATCCACATCTTCATTCGAGGAAGTCCTTGAGATATCTCTCGGGATTGTATCATTTGAACTATTCATGGAGTCATCAGTACTGATTCCCTGATCAGAGCTTCCAGACCACTCGGATTCTGATATATGAGGCTCTTCATATACATTTGTAACCGAATGATGATGCATAGTTGAGTGGCTTTGCTGAATATGATCACCTCTGCTTCCAATCTCTCCCAGTGTATCCAGTTCAGACCCACTGTCAAAGCTTGACAACGTACTATCAGATTCAATGGATGCTCGACGCCTCAATTCAGCAATCCTGGAAGCTTTACCAAATGGACCTTCCTATGAGAGCAGAACACAAACAGAATTTTCAAACCATTAAATACACCAACGACTTAACAAAATCAAGAAAATGGAAAAGCAATAATAGAACAAAAGTAGGTAGGTACCTCTTGTGAATCACTTTTATGGGTTTCATCTGCTTCAATACCTAAATGGGATTTCAAATCTTGACCCCGTGACCTTTTCACCAAGCTATCAATTTCTTTCACCACTCTGCAAAACAGAGACTCCCAATAAGAACCTAAGAAAAAAGAACTCATAATAGCAGAGTCCAGTTTCTTATATATATACCTTTGTGGATCTGCATTTTCTAGCTGCCTTTGTATCGAAACCTGATATAGAAGAAAAAACACCAGCTCAAATCTCAGTATCAATCACAGTTCAAAAAGACAAAGAAGCAAGAATCATGTGAGCTTTTTTCTTTGGATGCAAACACTGTAACATCTCATGACCAACATTAATGCAAAGAAAGAGAGAGAGCTAACGTGCAACATTGCTTTTGAATTCGAATTCGAATTCTGGAGAGGAAGAGAAACATTGCAAGTCTTAACAGCATCAAAGTAATCAGCAAAATCAATCGAAGTCTCTCCCAAAACACCAGATTTGTTAGATCCCTGCAAAAGAAAAAAAAAACTCTTTAAAGAAACTAATCCCATCTTTCCAAAAAAAGAAAAAAAAAGTTGTAAACAATTATTTTAGTCTCTCACCGTAGTAGAAGACACAATAAAGTGATAGATTCTCTGATTAACTTTGCCAGTCTTCAAATCCTGAAGAAACTTAACCGTCTCGTACACCGGAGATTCCCACCGACAATGTCCGTCGAGTACCGTAGCCTTCTCTGCCTTCCCCGTCGACTTCCCAACATCTCCGAGTACTACAGAGATCGTTAATCCATCCGCCTTCAACTGAGTCACCTAACCAACAACAAAAAAAGGAATCAAATCAATCAAAATCACACAGTGATTAACTTGATCTCACATTATCCAAGATCCAAATTTCAAAATTCGAATTCTAAACATTTTTTTTTTTGTAATTCACTGTTTAAACTGGTCATATCAGATGTCAGATTTGACTAATTTTTGTTTCCCCCGATTTCTTAAACAATTCAAAATCTAAGCAACATTTTCCCGAGAAAATCAGGTAGAAAAGAGTAAATCGCCACCAAAGTTCACTGTATAGAATCGGAAAAAAAAATGTCGGAGAAGGAGAAGGAGAGTGAAATTGACCTGAGTCGCATGAAACTGCAACTTGAAAACGACTTTGATTTTGTTGCTCTTCTCGCTCCGCCATCTCCCTGACTTAAACATCCTCCTCTCTCCACCGTCTTCGAGTATTCGATCGCCGCTTACTTACTTAAACAGAATCTATCACCGGAGCTCCGGCCATTGTCGCTGATTGAGAATTAGCCATTACTGTCTTCTTCTTCTTCTTCTTCAGTCCAATGTAGAGTAGCTGATCATCACAGTTCACAAACAGCTAGAAAAAAAGAAGACGTAACTGCCAAATCCGAGTTGGCTCAGTGAGTTCAATTCCCGATTAACGTCAAAGAGGAAGAAGACGCGAGCGTTAGCTCCCCACCAGTTGATTTTTTCTTTTGTTTTTTTATAAATGGGACAAAAACAAAAAGTAGATCTCAATTCTCAAGTGAGACGATGACGATATATACTTTTTATTTTTATATTTTTGTTAATTAGTACTAGTGGTAGTGGTAGTACATAAACTTTTTTAGTAACATTTCATTAACCTAAAAATCATACTACTACATAGTAGTAAAAATGTTGTATCACCAAACCGAAGAAAATAATTAGCTTATCAATTAACATCACTAGATTAGTTTATCAATTCACGGAAAACTAAATAATTAGGTTATCATTTACTACTAATTAATTTTTTTGTTACTTATTGAAACATAGGCTGCTCTAGTTGGTGGTGGTACCTGAACCTATTGTCTAGCGCAATAGAATAGGTTGTTAATGTAAACGAGTCAAAAAGTCAAAACTAGTTTTAATATTTGTATAATAGTATTGCTTATTGGTTTTTTTTATCATACTTTTTTTTTTTTTAAACAATAATGTTAGGCTCTACTGAATTTTAACTATATAAAGTACTTATTTTTGCTATAAACAGATATTATAAGATACTGTATGTATAAAAACTTGTACCGACAGATTTGGAAACAAAAAAATTTTAATATATATAATCGACTTAAAATAATAATGTTACGCTCTGCTCTCTACTGAAACGGTTACACACCACAATAATTTATTTTTATATATAGTGGAAAATTAGCTTTATTTTTATTTATTTATTTAATATAGGAAAGAAAGAGTATGATTTATTTATTGACAAAAAGATTACATGTTGTTGGTGGAGGGAACAGTGACCAATCAAGACCGTAATGACGTGTTTGACCTTCTAGCTGTTGTTAGAAATAGAACCTGATATCAGTTTCGTAAGGCGTGCTAATAGGGGTAATATAGTCATTTACATACAAATATATGCATGGTCGTTGGTCTCGATGACGGTACAATAAAATAGGCAACGGTCATTTTTTTTCTTACAAAGAAATAGTCAAACTTTAACGTTAATTCCAATGTAATTACATTATTTTTAACTACACCACTTTTGGATTATTTAATCATCATCAGTATTTATAAACTTACATGACAACATCATGTTTAACCAGTCTGCTTTTTTATTTACACAAAACAATTATTTTGGTAAATTTTAAAAGCCATCATTGGTATGGACATGGAACATGCGAATTTTTTCATAAGCTGTGTGACATCAAAAACCTTATAGTTATTATTTTGTTTTTTCGTTGTACATTCCAATACTTGTGGGGTATGTAAGCAGCTGTATATTTCTTGGTAGCTTATACAACAAAATTAATTAAAATAACATCAAAATAATTCAGCTAAAGTCCCTATTGAGATACTACCAAAAAATTGGTGTCCTCTGTGGTGGTTATCTGAATATGTCACCTAATTTTGGTGCCTTTATATATGCTAAGTAAAAGATTCCCATTAATTACTATACAAAAACAGTTCCTAAACTATATAGTCTATTACTCGTATCGTACGTAGTATATAACTTCTTTTTTTAGTTGTATGGTTCTTGAGGGAAGGCTTAAAATGTTTGCTAAATTAACTATATATTTTGTTGTACTATCTTTTTCATTTGTTAAATTTTCTTGTATTTATTCCTTTTTAGTTTATATGTATAAATATATAATCTGAAACTTACAAAAATAGAGAAACGAATTAATACAAAAGAGAGAAATAGTTTGAGCTAGTGTACATACACGTATATCTTTACACATTGAGTGGTTAATTAGAGTAGCATTTGTTTGTACTGATATATCATGGTTTTTACGGTTTTTAACCATGATATAAGTGTGTTTTTTGAGTCTTTTGATTTGTTTCTAGGTTGTTTTTGAGTCTTTACAGGTTATCTAGGAATTTGGTACGGATAGAGCAATATGGAACAATTTGGATCATTTTGGAGCATTTTACCGAAGGAAATCAAGTTGGAGTCGGATCAGAGTCATGGCATCGATCGACACCACAAGGGCATCGATCGACACTCCTGTTTACCCGACGAGAGAACCAGAAATTGGAAGTTTTACAAATTTGCCCAAAATCTTCTCTAATTGCAACATAAGCCCCTGGACGTGTTTTAGGATGTATATATATTATTTTTGGGTTTTAGAAACCCTTAAGTTATCTTCTAGCAGTTTTTGAGAGAAAGAATATTGAGAGCTTTTGGGAGAGATAGATCAATTTTTGTAGAGAGAAGATTTCTTGAACTCCCTCTTTTACTTTTAATATCTATTGCATGTTATTCAGAATTATGATTTGTGCTTTATTTAACATGTCTGAGTAATTTGCTTGTTAGGTTTAGGGTTTTTCATAGGGTTTTTATGAATTATTAGATCTGAGATTTTTAGGGTTCTTAATCTTTTATGATCTTCATCCTTGGTTGTTCTTCACAATAATTCTTGATTGATCACCTAGAATTGTTATCTTAGGAAAATAAATTGATATGAGAATATAATTGTTTTCCTGATTAAACCATTGATGAACAGAATTGTTTCTTACAAAGAGATTTGACTTAATAATTTTGTGAACTTATCTAAACCTGTTCTTAAAGCTGATTTTTAACTTGGAATTTTACAAAGAGATTTGGATTTTCTAGTTTTAAATTTAGATATTATCTGCAGTGAAAACTGATTTAATTTACTAAAAGTTTAGAGTTCTAGATCTGATCTTTATTGCCTGAACCTTAATTAATTTATCTGATTTAATATTTCATAATTTTCTGAGAAATTCCCTAGGCTTAACTCTTTTGATTTTCTGAATTCACAACACTTTATTTAAATATTTGCTTTGCTTTTATTTTAATTCAATTTAACTTGTTTAGCGTAATTTACAAAACTCTATAATCTATTGTGTTTGATCTTGAGTCTCTGTGGATTCGACCCCTAAGTACTGCAGTGATCTCTTGTTTGAGAGAATAGCTCTAGGGATTAATTTGAGCTTATCAAATTTTGGCGCCGTTGTCGGGGACTCTCTGATCTACCAATAGATCTGAGTAATTTCGTCTAAATTTTTCTTTTTATTTTCTACTTACACGTTTTTGTTTTTCTTCTCTTGTGTGTTTCAGGTGTATGCCTAATAAGCCTAACACAAGGAGCAACAAGACTGGTCCAATTCTGAAGCTTTCAGACCAAGAGTTGGGAAAACTTGAGCGTGAGAACAGAAAAGCAGCTAAATCTCTGAAGATGGTTAATACGATCATTCTGATGTGTGCTGAGGCTGGTGTTTTGAGGGATCAAGAGGGCCACTTGCGCAATGAGCAGGGCCAAAAGCTTGATGCAGAAGGAAACGTGATTGTTGAGCCTGTTGTCAACGAGCAGGCTGTCGTGAACCAGCAAGCTGGTATCGATGATGATCCGAATCTTGGTGTCGATCGACACCAACCAGGTGGCATCGATCGACACCCACCTGCAGACGTGCGTGGAGCTGCCAACCACGTACAGAACCCAGTTCAAAGACAGAAGCAGAACCGGGATCTGATCAGGACCATTGCTAACTACAACCGAGCTGATTTGGTGTATGAGAACAGGTCCGCTATTGTTCCTCCACCATTCCAGAGGAACGACTTTTAGCTGAAGCCTGCTTACTTTCAACTGGTTGGACAGAGACCTTTCTCTACTTTGCCCAGTGAGAAGCCTCTGGACCATATTGAACATTTTGAGGATCTTGTGACCAGTATCAAGGCTAATGGAGTGACTGAGGACTTCATATTCTGCAAGCTCTTTCCATACTCACTTGCAGGAGAGGCATCTCAGTGGTTGAAGCAGTTGCCAGCTGGATCTTTGACAAACTGGCATGATATCAAGGTGGCTTTCCTCAACCATTTCTATGATGATGCAATGTCAGATGAGCTGAGAGTCAAAATCTTTTCATTCAAGCAAGGATATGATGAAACTTTCAAGGCAGCTTGGGTGAGATTCAAAGCTTATCAGAGAGACTGTCCACACCATGGTTTTTCAAAGGTACAACTGTTGAGTATCTTCTTCAGAGGGTGTGACTGGAAATATCAGTTAGCTTTGGATTCTGTAAGTCATGGGAATTTCAAAACAAGATTTCCAGAAGATGCAGAAGTTTTGATTGAGAATTTGGCTTCTAGAAATAACACTAAGTGAGCATATGCTGAAAGGAAGAGATTGCATGGAAGATTTGATTCAAACCAGTTAGCTTCTGTTAATGCTAAGCTGGATTCAGTGCATAATCTCCTTATGGGTAAGAAATCTGTTCATTTTGCTGCTGAGGTTGAGACATATGAGCCAGAACCTGATCAAGGACACCAAGAGGAAGATGTGAACTATGTGTATGGGAATCAGGGACAGCGGTTTGGAAATCAGCAAGGCAATAGGCCTTACAGTGGGAACTCTTCAGGCTACACTTCCAAGCCAGAGTATCAGCAGCAACAACAGAACAATGGCTATACAAGGACATATGGGAACTCATCTTATCAGTCTCCACCTCCTAAGAATTCTTCAGAGAGTAGAAGTGAAGCCATGTTTGAGCAGCTTTTGCAAGGACATGAGCAATTTACAGTGACATTCAATGGGAAGATTGACAATGTCTACACTGAGCTGAATGGGAAGATTGATGCATTGAATGTTCATGTTAAGAAGCTGGAGATTCAAGTTGCACAGACTGCTGGGTCTGTCAAACGACAAGAGGGTTATCTTCCTGGAAGAACTGAGTCAAACCCCAAACATGCTTGTAATGCCATATATGTGAGAGATGAAGATGCTGTTGAAATTGTTTCTGCAGAAAAAGGTGAGAAATCGACAAATCTCTCGGTTTCAGATGATGGCATTGATCGACACCACCTCGGTGTCGATCGACACTCCTCTCAGACAAACCTAGAAACTACAAAATCTCAAGTTCCAGCATCAGTTGAGAGGGTTTACAAGCCTAAGGTTCCTTTTCCCAAGCCAAGGAGGTCTAAGCAGGAGCTTGAGGAAGCTAGATGCAAGGCAATGATGGACAAGGTGATGATTGAGATGCCATTGATTGATGCAGTAAAGCTTTCACCACCTCTTAAGCGCTATGTGAAAGAATGGTGTCAAATGGTTTGAGCCCTGAGGAAGGAGCACTACTTACAAAAGATGTCAGTGCAATTCTGTTGAACCAGCCTGTTCAGAGGAAGAAGGAGAGAAAGCAAGAAGTGGTTGTCTCTAAGGAAGTGAGTGCAATCATTGAATGTAAGACTACGGAAAAGTTACCAGATCCTGGAAGCTTTGTACTTGATTGCTCTATCTCCACAGGAAGGTTTGCACACTCACTTTGTGACCTTGGTTCTAGCATCAACTTAGTGCCACATTCTGTTGTTGTGAGACTTGGGATGACAGAATTCAAGCCAACTCAGATTTCTCTAATCCTAGCTGATCGATCCCAAAGAATTCCTGAAGGTGTTTTAGAGGATATTCCAATTAAGGTTGGCAACTTCATGATTTCCACTGACTTTGTGATGCTGAAGTATGATCAAGAGCCCAAAGATCCTCTCATTCTAGGAAGATCTTTCTTGGCTACAGCTGGTGCCATCATAGATGTGCAGAAGGGACACATAGCACTGAATGTGGATGGTTTGAGTATGAACTTTGAGATGGATAAGTATTGATGTACAGACTTTTTCTGTTGAAAAAGTTTCTGCTACACGAGCAACAGGCTCAGTGTCGATCGACACTCCATCAGCATCGATCGACACCCCTCCACCTCCGAGACTGAACTTGTCCACAACTGATGCTTCAAGTCAGAAAGCTGTTCCTAGACAGAAAACCCCATACTCCACACTCCAGAGTCCTCAGGTAAGGCCAAGGTACACATCTTCTTTACCCAAACCCCCTCTTATCATCAATAGGATTTTCAAAGATACAAAGACTGTTTTACAGTTAACCAAGCCACGAGATTATCGTAGAGCGCTTGTTTCTTCTGTTGATGATTTTGCAAGGCTTAAAAGAACCAAACCCATCCCTAAATCCCGCCCTGGTCCTGTTCTTCACATCTTTGGCAAGCCTCATGCACCTAAAGCTTAAACACCACCTTGGATGAAGAGATCATTCACTCAGAGGCATTCACTGCCACGTTCTGATCCACCCGATGCCTGAGCTTCAAAACAGTCAAGCTAATGACTGAAAACAAGCGCTTAGTGGGAGACAACCCACTCATAGGTTTTTCTTTTTCTTTTGATTTTGATTTTTATTTATTTTATTTTTATTTTTGCTTTCCTCTTACTTGATAACACTGGGGACAGTGTTGTTTAAGTCTGGGGGAGGTTGTTTAGTAACTATGTTTTTTTGTTTTTGAGTTTCAGTTGTGTCAGTCAAAACCATAAAGTTTGAGTCAAATTTTTCAAAAATTTTCTTTTTGTCTTTGGGAATTATGATATTGATTAATGATTTCTCTTATTTGGCTAACACTCTAATGATTACTTGTTTATGCTTGATCTCAGAACTGAAGCTTAGAAAGACTATGAGCCTTATCAACAATACTGAAAGCCCTTATTCAATGGATATCTGATTGATCTAACGTTGTCTCAACCTTTATCAGGATTTTAACCGGACTTAATCTCTTACTTTGGGGTTGGACATCAGTGGACTAGACTTCTTCTTCAGGCCATACAAGACAGTGCAATTTTTCAAAGTATGTCTCCCCTCTCTCTTCCCTTCTGTGCTTTAAGAAAAAAAATAAAGAATAAAAGATGAGATGATTTTGATCAGTTTAGAGAGGTAGGTAAATTACATGTGACCTCATTATTCTACTCTTGAGTCAAATAATCACACAAAGCTTGGAAGCGAGGGGTAGGTAAATTACCGATGACCCTGGTATTTGCTTACACCTTTGATTTAGAAAAAAAAAATAATGGAAGTGAGAAAAGGGAGAGGAAAGGAGATGTAAGAAGAATGTCTTGGCCTGAAGAGAGTCCATATGCCACTGATCAATACACCCAAGGTAAGAATTCACCTTATTTATGCCTTAATTTTGACTAATGAAATGACAATGGAGATTTCATATATTCCAAAGGATTGTAGGATTTGAGTAAGGAATGTTGATGTTTATCATGGTTGAGTATAAAAAGTAAGTTCTTGAGTCAAGTAAATGAAGTGTGAATAAGAATAATCTGCAATTGAGTGAGTTCCCTGTTTTCAAACCTCTTTCACAGGTCTAAGTTTCTGTTTTGCTTGAGGGCAAGCGCAAAGGATAAGTCTGGGGGAGTTGATATATCATGGTTTTTACGGTTTTTAACCATGATATAAGTGTGCTTTTTGAGTCTTTTGATTTGTTTCTAGGTTGTTTTTGAGTCTTTACAGGTCATCTAGGAATTTGGCACGGATGGAGCAATATGGAACAATTTGGATCATTTTACCGAAGGAAATCAAGTTGGAGTCGGATCAGAGTCATGGCATCGATCGACACCACAAGGGCATCGATCGACACTCCTGTTTACCCGACGAGAGAACCAGAAATTGGAAGTTTTACAAATTTGCCCAAAATCTTCTCTAATTGCAACATAAGCCCCTGGACGTGTTTTAGGATGTATATATATATATTATTTTTGGGTTTTAGAAACCCTTAAGTTATCTTCTAGCAGTTTTTGAGAGAAAGAATATTGAGAGCTTTTGGGAGAGATAGATCTGAATTCTTTGTAGAGAGAAGATTTCTTGAACTCCCTCTTTTACTTTTAATATCTATTGCATGTTATTCAGAATTATGATTTGTGCTTTATTTAACATGTCTGAGTAATTTGCTTGTTAGGTTTATGGTTTTTCATAGGGTTTTTATGAATTATTAGATCTGAGATTTTTAGGGTTCTTAATCTTTTATGATCTTCATCATTGGTTGTTCTTCACAATAATTCTTGATTGATCACCTAGAATTGTTATCTTAGGAAAATAAATTGATATGAGAATATAATTGTTTTCCTGATTAAACCATTGATGAACAGAATTGTTTCTTACAAAGAGATTTGACTTAATAATTCTGTGAACTTATCTAAACCTGTTCTTAAAGCTGATTTTTAACTTGGAATTTTACAAAGAGATTTGAATTTTCTGGTTTTAAATTTAGATATTATTTGCAGTGAAAACTGATTTAATTTACTAAAAGTTTAGAGTTCTAGATCTGATCTTTATTGTCTGAACCTTAATTAATTTATCTGATTTAATATTTCATAATATTTTGAGAAATTCCCTAAGTTTAACTCTTTTGATTTTCCGAATTCACAACACTTTATTTAAATATTTGCTTTGCTTTTATTTTAATTCAATTTAACTTGTTTAGCGTAATTTACAAAACTCTATAATCTATTGTGTTTGATCTTGAGTCTCTGTGGATTCGACCCCTAAGTACTGCAGTGATCTCTTGTTTGAGAGAGTAGCTCTAGGGATTAATTTGAGCTTATCATGTACTATAATTAGATTCGATTTCTTAGATGAGAGAGTTGAACAAAGAGATCCCATAAATGAAGTCACGGAAGCTGCCCCGACGTCAGATACCTAACTGCTTCGTTAAAGATTTATCTGTATCCCATAACCCATATATGTATATGCTTTAATCTGTGACAGCTACCAACTTTATATCTAAGTTTTAATTGACAAGACACACCAACTGTTGCCATAAATGTTAGTTTTGTGTTAAGATTCTATGAGCATTAATCCAAGCAATCAAACACAGTATACCAAATTTGTGATACACACAATCTGTATCTATCAATACACTCTTAACATTTTTTAGTGGGTTTTGGTGTTTAGGTTTGAAACATATCAGAACTATAATAGACTGTGTACAAGGGGAAGGTTGAAATTGAAATAAATGCTTGGTATTATTTATCTGAAATTCTCTGTGTTGTATTGGTGCTTTTAGAGTCCCTTCCACAGGGTTTAAGACTCCAGGGACATATCTGTTGTCCGCTGGCTTTAGCTGCCCTTGTTTGGGCGTTTGTATTCCTCCTGGGTTCCAAACCAAGTTCAATAATATAATTCAGATGACAAAAAAAAAAAAGACAACTAACGAAAGTACATATAACACATATTAAAAATAATAGAACATATGCGCCTCAGTTTACTTATTACCCATCTATATATAAGTAAAAGAGAAGTACAAAATTGACAATGGGTCAGGTCAATTAAATGGAAATAACCCGAAATAAAAAAAAACAGACACGGTGAGAAAAATCCGAAATATAGAGATGGATCACCCGTTTACAAGGAAATATTCTAAACTGAATATCATATTTCACCAACCTTAAATGTCTAACAACCCGAAATTAAACGGTTTCTTAAATTTAAATAAAAACATTTACTATCCGAATAATTAAGGAAAGCATTTAAGGAAAACAAATCTTCATCGGTTGTTAGACATTCCAAAAACTCATCGAATATTTACTATCCGAATAATTATATTTCCTATAATGTAGGCAACTATCAAGCTTTATCTAATTCTAATCAATCGTAATTACATTTAAATCTATCA
The DNA here is from genome assembly GCA_023657505.1 of Camelina hispida. Lineage (NCBI taxonomy): Eukaryota > Viridiplantae > Streptophyta > Magnoliopsida > Brassicales > Brassicaceae > Camelina > Camelina hispida. Next base: position 40,673,718 of record CP094635.1, on the reverse strand, counting down.
TATATTTATCAAATATCTTTATAAAAAATTGGCAAGCATGAATTCTAGCTCACATGGGTTTTTTCGACTCAACATCATATACAATAGGAGATATACATAAAAATGGAACATGTATCAAAACACTTGGCAAGCATAAATTCCAACTGATATTATATTTTGCTATGTAATTTTTAATATTTTTTTTCCTTGGCTTTTTTTCTTGGCTTTGACCAACTAAAGTCATGTATTAAACACATTTTTTATTTTTCTACATGTTTTTCCAAAACAAAAAAAATAGTATTCCAATGGCAATCACTTATTAATCATAATATTTTCTATTGTTCATATTGAAATTTGAAAACTACCTCATTTAAAGTAAAAAAATTACCACATTTGGATTACATAATATATAGGCTTTGTAATATTACTTTAGCAACAAACAATGACCAAATATATGTTATAACACTACATTATTATAAAATGATCCGAAAATATAAGTTGATATATTTTTTGTATTCAAAATTCTACTGTATTATAATCCTATATTATAAGGATTTACAATATCTATAATATCTTAAAAATTTACTTCTCAACATCATATTTTTGAAAAGTTTATCAAATCTAACAATAGGATTTAGAATATAGGATTCTCTTTTATAAAAATTCATAGGTTGGTTTGCAAAACTCACAATAATACGGTAGAGCGGGTTAAGATTGATATTTTTATGAATGCAATATTTTACGGCTTGGTCCATCAAAATATAGTTGTGACTGTATTTTTTAGAAATGCATATTTTAATGCATACAATCTTTTAGTGGGTTGGTCCGTTAAAATATACACTCTGAGTGTGTATTTCTTACATATATATCTTTTTACAAATGCAATATTTGACGGGTTGTTTCGTAAAAAAGTACAGACATTGTGATTTTCTATTTTTTACACAATGTAATTTTTTTACGGATTAGTTTCGTCAAATATAAAATGTAAATGTGTATTATTATAAGTGTATATTTTCAAAGCATATGTTATGAGTGTGTGTTTTTACAGATGCAATTTTCTATAATATTTTATGTATATTTCAATTTCTACTACAAATCATATTAAATAGATGAATATTCCTTCGTACCTAGTTTAACTTTCTTATTTGAAGCATAATTAATACATGTACATAATTTGTAAGTAACCTTTAATTTGGGGGGTCACTACAAGAAAAGTGAGTATTAATAGCGCGTCATATCCGCTATGGTAGGATTCCATAGCGCTCTTACGGACGTTGTCTATACGCCGTTATAAAAAGTACGAGACTTTAGATAACGTTTTTTCCATACGCTATAATTTAGGTGATTTAACATAGCGCTGTTTTACATGCAATATAAAATTATATTATAACGCTTGTGCAATATTAAAGTTTATAATAGCATTTTTTGGTTGTTATCATTTTGCTAAAATAATCATAATTACGATTTAATTTTTGTTTATTAAATCAAAAAAATAAAATCTGATAAACACAAATTTATAATAGAAACAAATATATGATCAATGTATTCCAACATCTGATACAAGCTTAAAACAAAGAACTACTTAACACAACACCAAGAATTAAAATCAAAGACTAGTATGGTCACTGAACTTGCTCACGACCGGTCGATTTTGTGTCAAACAAAAAAATAATGTAAGTTGATGTTTTATGATATGCAAATGCAAGTAGAGTGTATAGTAATTAGTACAAATACAAGAACAACAAAAATTGCTCTTTAGCAGCTAAAATTAGATTACTTACGCATATACTATATCATTTTAGCATCTTGATTGCACGTTTGTCCAAAAAAAAATAAAAGCATCTTGACTATCTAACCTAATAATCGATCATCAATCATATATATATTGATTGCATATCGATCAAACCAACTAGAGCCATATTAAAATTTCAGTACGCATGCATCGACCACACTAACCATAATTCTATATCTTCGTCCACTCTAAATAGGTTGAATCTTTGAACTCATTAGTCCACATACATATAACACGATGATTTCGAATCTCTCTTCCACAAGAAGCCAATAGAATGGCTAAGAGGTCATCCGCGTTAAACCACCAACTAGATTATGACCCGTGCTAGAGCACGGGTTGAAATTCATTCTATTTATTGTATTTTTATATAATATAAAATTTATGTGATTGTTTTAAAAAAAATTTTGGATAAAACATTATGCAATAAAATCATAAGCTAAATATGATGGCTTGAAAATGACACCTATTTTGTAAGTTTTATATTGTTAATGATTTTAGATAAGTACCCGTGCTATAACACTGATTAAATTTTATTTTATACAATTTTGTATATTTTATAGTCAAATTTTGAGGTTAAATAGTCAAATTTTGACCCGTTACTCAGTAAATTTTTTTAATTCAATAGATATTATTTTTAAACAATAATATTACTAAAGCTTGAATATTTTATAGATTAAACAATTTATATTTGTTTTTAAAAATTCAACTTATGTTATATCCGGAAATAAAACTATTTTTTAATTATAATAAATAGTATGATAATTTATTTGTTTCACAAAATAGAATCATATATAAAAATGAGAGTGTGAAGTATAATGATAATTAACAAATTAATTTGTTAAGTTAGATATCAAAAGATTTTATTTGAAAAATAATTTAATAAAAGAAATTAATATGATAAGTTAGATATGATTCTTTAAAATATTCTCTTTAAGATTTTTTGTATAACCTATTTGTAACCAATTAATCCATCAATTAATGTAAAACCTATTTGTAACCAACTTATTAAAATTATATAGTATACAAAACAATGTTGTGTACTTCCGTTTTATTATAAAGGGGATATAGAGAAATTCCTTTAAATACCACTAATTTTTTTTTTTTCCAAAAATACTATCAAATTTTTTTTTGTTCCAAATTTACCACAAACACAAAAATTGATTTTTAAGGATGTAGAATGTTTCTTTTAGGTTTGGGTTGACACATTTAGTTTTAGGATATAGTTTTTAGGGGTAGGGTTTATTATTTAGAATTTAGAAATTAGTTTTTAATATTAGAACTTTAGTTTAATTATGTGGTATTTTTAACAAAAAATATATATATTAGTGATATTTTTGGGAAAAACTATTATTTGTGGTATTTTTGGAACAAAAACCTATTTGAGTGGTATTTATGACAACTGCCCTTATATATACAGTCTTTAATTATTTGATTATTATAGAGTCTATTGTTCGGTTTATTATCAAACAATTTAAATTAGATGGAAATTATAAGATAAATGTTTTTATTCGCAATTCCGCATCGAATTTGAAATATGCCTTTTTTTTTTTGTCGAAGTTTGTTTTATATATATCAAAAGGCAGCTACAACCAGCAGTTCTGGTGATACATGATTGTTACAACATACATGGAACTAAAATGATCTTAAATTACAAAGACGAAATTAGAGCTATTGGATGATGGGGAAGCAAGTTAAACTCCAGATCAGGCACATCAAGACTGAGAGTTCAATGAAGATCATTGAAATTGGTCTTGAAGCATACATCATAGGCTTAAGATGTGAAAGTTTCTTGCTTATCACCAAATCACCTTCAAAAAGATTGTAGTCTTAGGTCTTCATGAGTTTCCTCTGCGACCTTACTTCTTCATCTGTTAAGCAGATCAAACACCAAAAGGTGTAACAAAAGATTCACTTCCTTGAACATAAAAGTGATGATTATTGTTTAAACCAAACAAGCACCTAAATCTAAAAGTAGAAATCTCAGAGTCTAAGATTCTAAACAATCTCTGAGAACAAAAAGTTTCATTCAGTTTTCATGAAGGTTAATGATCAGTCGAATAAAACCGAATTCCGGGACCCTTTCTGCGTTGGCAAGATTTTCTCTCATTCTCAACTTTAATTTCTTTCCCTTTCCTGCGTTTGGAACCCTCTCCATCTACATAAAGAACCTTCTCTTTCCCTCTGATACCATCCTTAGGTTTTGATTCAGCACCAAAACAGTTTGAGCTTGAAGAGGGTCTAGTTCTGGGAGGATATGCAGCTAGGAATTCTTCCAAGTTAGGCCCCGGTGTAGGAGGTCTTGGCGGTTGTGAGATAGGAGAGTAGGAGGAGATCTCAGAGCTAAGAGACGAAGGCTTCCCATCCAGGAAGCTGTAGATGTTGGAACCCTCTCCTTCTTCAAAAACAGGGGGTGGCGGGACATCCATGATGTCTTCATGATAGACAGGGGGAACAAGATATGGACAGTGGGAGGAGTCATGGTTTATGCGAGAACAATTAGTACATATCCTCTTGAGATTTTCATACTCGAAACCTAACATGGCCTTTTCACCTGATTCAAATCTGACTTTTCTCAAGAAACGCAAACGATCTGTGATTCCAATGGCTATTTTAACTCTTATAAAAGCAATCTGTGAGGACGTTTCTTCATTGAAATCCATCTTAACAAACTCCCCAATGGTTTTAGCGATAAACTTAACAGTTGCTTCTGAGACATAAGGCAGAGGTATACCTCGAATTTGAACCCACAGATCAATACTTGTAAGAAAGTCTAGTTCAGGGAAGTCTTCCCACCTTTGCAGAGCTACAAACCAGTTATCAACCATCCAAGGTCCCCTTCTAAGAACGTCAACCATATCAGCTTCTGAAGAAAACAGGAACTGGACATAACTTTCGTCTAAAACCCGACCATGGACCCTCGATGCTATTCCCCAAAGAGAAGGTAAGTATGAGATCACACGACTAAGATCTTGCTCTCTGGGGTTTAGAAGTCTCCCAATTAAGCTAACACGGTTCCTAGCAAGCATACTAGCATAATTCTCATGTGCGATAAATAGTTCTGGGTCATCTCTGCCCAAAACCATATACTGCAAATCATACCACAATTCGTCAGACATGAGAAAGAAAGGAAAAGAAAGGGAAAGGAGAGGAGATAGAAAAAAGAGGAAGACTAGGGGAATATATAGGAGGTAAAAAGGTAAAGAGAGTAATAAACAACTGAAAACTTAGGGCTTAAGAGATGGAAAACAAAAAGTCAAAGAAGACAAAAGGGAGAGTAAACCAATGTAAGAGATGATTATGAAAATAATCAACGCTTAGGAGAATGGAAACAAACATTTTGTCTTTCTGCCAGAGGTTAAAACCCACCTATAAAGAGGACCAACTAGAAGAGGAAAGAGCTAAACAAACCCAAGGGAGAAGGAAACCTATGACAACAAAGAGATGATGGACACGTTGCAGGTCTACCTCATACTCTGTTCTTGCTTAAAAAGACCAGTTAGCCATATAGGAGGTCCCCGTGCAACATAAGAAGACAATCTCAGGTCCATAGTAACACTTTTTGCTATTAGTGAAGCTCCATTGTTGCAATTGGTTGGCTCAAAAAGAAGAAACCAGTTTGGCTTATCAATTCCAAACTCAATGAGCGGACAGATAAAACTTACTAATGCTGGCCATTGAATAGGATTGTGCATCGCATTAATGATTTCCATGGTAGATGCACCAAACGTTACATGCTCCAAATGCAAACTAGTCATACTCTCTAGCGCCCATTCCCAACTTTTAATCTTTGCATCAAAGACTGAAGCAACAAACGCAAAGGATCTTCGACTATGAAGAATAACATTACCTGCATGATCTCTTAATACCCAAGAAGCCCCAGATAAACACAATCTTTTGGACCAAGAGAATCCAATATTGCATTTGACTTCCCCCTGCAGAGGAGGTAGCCATCTCTATTCCTGCTGTAATAGAGCCGAAGACTGAGACTTATCTTGCCTATGAACTAAAGACCAATCCCTAGAAATATGCCTTTCAAACAGATCATTTGGAAACTATCATATATGTATAAAGTTATAATTAAAAATAATAATTATGCATTTAATATATATATCTGATCGGATGCTTTTTCCACACAAGTTATATACTAATATAAACAAATTGATAAATTGATAAAGAAAGACGTACAATCTTATATTGGTAAGTTGATGGCTTGAGAAATAAGACAAGTATATATAATTCACCAAGTATCTCTCTGTTTCACTCTTTCGGAATGTGAAAATACAAGTGACATTTTTCCTTTTGTCTGTAAAGCTTTAATGCTCATGTGATTACACATGAATAAACATATATATATATATATAGATATATATATACTAATAGTCATAGAGAACTTCGAACACGTCATATAGATGTCATCACTCCTCATCTAGTTTATGATTTAATCTCCACTTTTAGTTTAAACTTTTGAATGTAATTAACATGAAGTCGCAGATATGCACATTTTATATCGTGGCATGCATGGCTGATAAATAATGGTATTCATTAATAAGCGGATTATTAAAACAATACTTCATAGTTCTATATACTAAAAGTCACTGATCAATATCTTGAATATTGGCAAAAAAAAATATGTGTTCTTAAAATGAAGAATCTAAATGTGTATATAGATATAGTTTTTGTCAAATGTTTTTTTACCAAGAAATCTAATGATGGCATGAGTAAAGAAATTATTAGAAAAAGGATGTGTAATGATTACGAGCATATCAAGTAGTGCTCACATGAGCGACAACCCGATGTGCCCACGTGAAGCACCTTTACCCCATTCTCTGAGCCAACTCATCGGTTCGGTTATCTTCGGTTCAAACACAAGATTCAAAGCGAATACTTGTGGCTTTTCTTTAAAGGAATAAAGCATCAGAAGTACAAACGACATCGCGGGCTCTTACTACTACTGGGCCTATAAAATGGCCGAATATTAAACCCATTTATTACTGAAATTGAGTATTATTAAATCTTTTTATTTTTAATTATTTGGTATCAAGAGACAAGAACAAGAGTAATATTAAATCTGTTGAACCATCCGACTAATCGATTTCAGTATCCAAAATCTACTTATTTATGTCTGTCAAAACTTATGAAGATCACATACTAATACTGTTCCAAAATTCTAAAGAAAGTTACTTAATTGGGTACACTGTGGAAACTTAAGCTTAAGTCAATACTCAATATATATGTGGAAACTTATAAGGTTGTAGTATGTGATCTATAAACAATTGAAGTAACTCAGACAACATTAGAAGTATTAGTGTTAAAAATAGGTAAACCGATTTTGCAGAGGTAAACGACATGCACCAAATTTATAATTGTCCTATATAAGTCTGCTGATTTCATTGTATACAATGTATACTACAATACTAGGTAACAACATGTACATTATTTGAAATAAAATAATTATTCAATAATTTTACTATAATTTTTATTTACAAAATCTATTATACTTATTGATAAAAAATTTATTTGGAATGTAACATTTATTTGTTTAGTATATATCTTTTTAGTTTTTTTTTTAAATATGTAAAATTTTAGTATAATAACTAGATATTCACCCGCGGGGATATTTTTTTAATAAAAAATGTAATTTGTTTTATATATATGACTAATGTTTAATTTGTATCTTTAAAAAATGTACAACCTTACAAATATAGATATATTACTTAGTATAGAAATTAGAAAATATTTTGTTAGTAGCATGGAATTCATACGTGTACTAAAAGTATGAATGTTATATCGACCGCTAATACTTAACTATTTATGTTTTGTTCATATATTTATAGAAAATTAGATGTTATATTTATAAAATATAAACAAACCAATAAACAAATTGACCTGTGGTTCAACCGGTCCGACTAATTGACCCAGCAACCCGAAAGACTTCCGGTTCACATTCCGGTATGGTTTTAAAAACATTGTTGTTTATTGATTAGGCAGATTGTTTAGGAAATGTTTGTATGGAGAAAATATTGTTTTGTAAAATTGGAAACTTAATATTAATTAAATTAATTATAAACTTAATACTTAATGTTGGTTCCGATTGTTTTGGAAATTTTATTAGGACAAGAAATATTGTTTCCAAAAAACAAAACTTAATATCAATCAATTAGATAAAAATAAATTAATAATTAATGCTAATGGTATGCTTGTACATGGTTTGAACTTTGAACCAAACCGAACCATCTAAAATTGAATTAGGTAAGGTTCTTTTAAAACCAAAAATTGAGTTTGGCAAAATGTGAGTCTGAACCAAAAAAATAATTCAAACAGAAAACGCGGAACTCGATAAAAGAAAAGGCGGAGCACTCATCGCTGTTTTCTCGTGTGCACGAGCTTCTTGTGTTCTTCCACCTCTCTTGAAGTTGAAGATGATGAAGATGTTTGAGCTACGAAATCGTTCTTCTATCCATCTATGGCGGTTCCCTCACTCTGTATCGCCGATGGAACCTTTCCCACTGATTTTTTCCACCGGAGTTCAACCCGACGACCGACATATGATCGGTTTACGAACCCGAAACTCGGATTCCATAGACGTTTTCGTTACGGTGGGAGAGTGACGGCGACGGTGAATCCCTATTCGTACACGGAGGCGGCACGGCCCGAGGAGAGGAAGGGGTTGAACGATTTTTTGGTGGAGGCTAGAGGTTTCGTCAGATCAGACGGCGGAGCTGGTGGTCCTCCTCGGTGGTTCTCTCCTTTGGAATGTGGCGCACGTGCTCCGGATTCTCCTCTCCTTCTCTACTTACCTGGTCTGTTCTTTCAATTTTTTTTTTTATTTCTATAGATTTGTGAAAATGTAGTCTTTTCAAGTTAACAAGACCTAGAAGTCTAAATTGTAGGGATCGATGGTACTGGATTAGGGCTCATTCGCCAGCATAAGAAGCTTGGAGAGTAATTCTTGTTTGATCCAATCTTCTTTATTGCCTTTAGAGCCTTAGATTTGAATGTTTCAACACTTCAATATTTATCTACAAGGTTTACTCTTAGTTTCTGATGTCATTCATCTATAGGATATTTGAGATATGGTGCCTTCACTTTCCAGTCAGTGATCGTACCCCTTCTCGAGGTGCGTCTTAGCTTCAGCAATTTTCTGTTGTCTCATTACGATTTTATAACCAAACGGATCAAGTCTTGTGTGGATGAAACTATTTCTGTTGTGTTCTTTCGTCTTCAGACATTGTGAAGCTTATTGAGAGGACAGTTAGGTCAGAGTACTTCCGTTTACCGAAAAGACCCATTTATATTGTTGGAGAATCTATTGGAGCTTCTTTTGCTATAGATGTTGCAGCCAGTAACCCTGACATCGATCTTATCTTGATTCTGGCTAATCCAGGTAAAATAAGTTCTTTTATTGTCTTTCTCTAGATTCTCTAGGCCAATGTTATGTAAGCACACATTGTTTCAAGCTCAAAAATGTGTCATGGAGCACAGCGTGTACTTTATGATTTGAGCATTTTCAGTAAAAGAGCTTTCCTCTTTTTGTTGGCTTCTTTACATCTCATGAACTGTATGCATCTTGTCTTGTGCTCATAATATATTTTGATTGATGCAGTCACGCGTTTTAATAACCTCATGTTGCAACCTTTATCGAGTCTACTGGAAATGTTGCCTGACAGAGTTCCCAGTTTGCTTGAAGAGTATTTTAGGTTTGAACAAGGTGAAATTTACCACTCCTTGTATATCTTCCAATCAAAGACAAATTAATTGCAGAGAATAGATCTAAATTGTCTCAAAGATGGGTTTTAGTATCAGGTTTTGGTTCAAAATTATGGTTTACTGTGTTTGATTTTATAGGTTATCCGTTTGCGGCAATGTTCGAGACAATGCTGAATGAAACTGATGTCGCACAGATGGGTAGAGGGCTATTAAGAGACTACTTTGCAACTTCAGTTAATCTAACAGTAAAACAATTAATTGATGCATGTTCTTTCCGTCTTTACAGATTGTAGTGTTTGATTTAGTAACATGCTCTTGTTCGTTCTTCGTTTTTGTTGTTTAATTTTGTTGTCATGTGATAAACTCACGGAAACAAATTATTTGCAGACTCTGGTTAAGATCTTTCCAAAGGACACACTTCTATGGAAGCTTCAACTGCTTAAGTCTGCTTCAGCATCTGCTAATTCTCATATGTACAAAGTCAAAGCCCAAACACTGATACTTCTGAGGTTCATACACAGTAAACTTCTCTGCGTCATTATTAAGTATAAGTAGAAGTTCAGTGATCTTTTTGTTCAAAAAAGATTGTCTTAGCTGGCAGCTGATTTGTAGCTTTAATATGACTACTGCAGTGGACGCGATCAATGGTTACTGAACAAGGAAGACATTGAAAGACTCCGTTGTACATTGCCGAAATGTGAAGTCCGTAAGTTTGAGAATAACGGACAGCTGCTCTTTTTGGTAAGGTGTTCTTTGTCCTCATGTAAGAAAGTTTTTCTTTGTATCAGTTTATAACCAGTAGAAAGCTTGTTGCATAAAATTTGGCTCAGTTAACTTTGAGATTGATTATTTTAATGTCATGACAGGAGGATGGGGTAGATCTGGTGACAATCATCAAGTGTAGTTATTATTATCGCCGTGGAAAATCACTTGATTACGTTTCTGATTACATTCCTCCTACCCCATTTGAGCTTAAAGAGTATGAAGAATCACAAAGGTATATGACTATCCGCTGTGTCAGAGATGTTACACATTCTTATGTAGACTATGTAGTGAAAATAGTTTGTATAGCTAGAATATAATATTTGCTTATGCTACTGTAAGCATATACTGAAATATTGTCTTTATATCTTTGGTCCAGATGGCTACCTGCTATTACCTCCCCAGTGTTTCTCTCAACTCTAGACAATGGTACAATAGTAAGATCACTAGCGGGAATACCTTCAGAGGGACCTGTTCTGTATGTCGGCAATCACATGTTGCTCGGTACGGAATTGCGTCCAGCAGCAATTCATTTCTTGAAAGAAAAGAACATTTCGTTGCGAGGAATGGCACATCCAGTGATGTTTACCAGAAAGATTGGCTCAAAACTCCCGGATATGCAGATGTTCGACTCAATTAGGATGATAGGCGCAGTTCCTGTCTCAAATATCAATTTCTACAAACTACTACGTTCAAAGGCTCATGTGGTTTTGTATCCTGGAGGTGTTCGTGAAGCTTTGCACAGAAAGGTAAATGATTGTATATATCTGATATTTAGCCTTCATTTTTATTTTTTGAGGCTTTACTACATTGACCAAAGATTCATTTCTGCAGGGTGAAGTATACAAGTTATTTTGGCCAGAACATTCAGAGTTTGTAAGGACCGCATCTACATTTGGAGCGAAAATCATTCCTTTTGGGGTTGTTGGAGAAGATGATCTCTGTGAAGTAAGCAAAATCTCTTCTTATTCTTCGTTTTAACTTTCAGTAGCTGCACTTCTAAAAACTCTCTTTTGTTCGAGTAACTCTTTTAAGAAATGGAATGATTCTCTCTCAGGTGGTCTTCGATTACAATGATCAAATGAAGATCCCTTTCCTGAAGAATCTTATAAAAGAGATAACAGAAGAATCTACTTACTTGAGGTATTTTGTTTTGTTTTCGACTCTCTGTTAGAGATAATAATCACATGAAACTGTTTATATATAATTAACATTTGTGTGATGATAATAAATGGTTAGGACCGGTGAAGAAGGAGAAGTAGGAAACCAAGATTTGCATATGCCTGGAATAATTCCCAAGATTCCGGGACGGTTTTACGTACACTTTGGAAAACCAATAGAAACAAAAGGTAGAGAGAAAGAGCTAAAGGATAAAGAGAGAGCTCATGAGGTTTACTTGCAGGTCAAGTCTGAGGTGGAAAGATGTATGGCCTATTTGAAGACCAAAAGAGAAAGTGATCCTTACAGAAACATTTTGCCGAGGTCGCTCTATCACCTCGCACACGGTTTCTCTTCTGAAATCCCAACCTTTGATCTCTGAAATCAATAAATCTTGTTACTTGATTTGTGACTTAAGTAACTTTGTGGAATTTGGATACTGTAACTTCAAGAAGCATATTGCAATTACAAGAAAACTGTGTAATCTTTTGAGGGCATGAAAACACCTTTTAAATTTTAATTTCTGTCGTTGTAAGAAATGTTATAAAAACTGAACGCATCTTAATCAACCAATCAAAGACCGGAACTAAAAAACTCTTGGCAACTTTATCCTCGGTGCATTTTGAAACCCCGAGTGTGATTCAAAGGTATTTTAGTCATTTGGGTATTGGACTCTTGCAATTCCAACGACAATGCAATGATTATTGTCCAGTGTAGGAGTCCAACGCGACGCTTGCTCTTCTAATTACTCTCTCTGGGGTTTTTGAAACAAAGAAGACTCGTTTCTCTCAACTTGGGAAAGAACTAGGGTTTTTCAAATTTCCAAATTTAAAAGTTATATATCATCAATGAAGCCGATTATTATTCAGGGAAGTGCTTCCAGCGACTACTCAAACTCTCGGTCTCGGCCTTACTTTGAAGTCGGACACAACAACAACAGTAAACCAATGCTTCCATATCCTCAGTCAAGGAAGCGTGAACATGATGAAAACATCTCCGGTAGGGAGGCCTTGCTCATGAGGAGAAAGCTACCGAAGACAACGACCACTTTTGTACAACCTTCTTCTTCTTTGAAGATAGCATGGTCTAAAAAAGCGGAGATCTCTATTCTCTCGGTTTGTAATTAACATCTCTGTTTAATTACTATCTTTTTTTTTTTTTTTTATTTATATAATTCCTCTTTATATAAAGTGTTTACCTTTTTTTTTTGTTGTTGTTGTGTGGAAAAGGGGATTTTGGAGTTTCAGAAAGAAACAGAATCGAGCTACCGTCAGAACTGGGATGATTTTTACGGTTATATGAGCGTAACCATGGGATCAGATTTCTCTAAGCAACAGCTAATGGATAAGGTTAACAAGTTGAAGAAGAGGTTTAGAGATAATCAGGCGAGAGATAATGATGGAATAAGACTCTCTTTTACTAATACCGATGATGAAGAATTGTTCAGATTGTCAAAGGCCATATGGGTTTATGAGGAGAACAAGGACCAGACAAAGGTGAGTGTGTTTTTTCTTCATACCAATCTCATCTCTTAACATTATGTGAAGTTTATGATAATTACTTGTATGTAATGATCATCATAGTGTATTGTGCTGAAGGAGGATGTGCCTTGTGCTGAGCACGAACAACGGGTGGTGAGAAATGCGAATACTGAGGTTAACAATGGTGAGGAAGAAGATGGTGTGGGTGATTTGTGTGTTATAAAGGACGCGCTTGAGGCGGCGGCATCATATCAGAGTTTAAGTGAAGATCTAAGGAAGTTTCTGCTTGGAAACTTGAAAAATGTTGGAGCTAATCAAAGAAAAGAGTTGACTGATGGATGGACAGCATTGCTTGCCAAGGACACGGAATTGGATATCAAGAAACGAACCTTCTTTGCAAAGCTTGTAAACATGGGATTTGTTTCTGCGCCTTAATTAGTTTCAAGAAGTGAAAAAAGTTGTGCTTTTGTAATGTTTTAGATGTTTTCGGTTGTTCCTATCAATGGTTTTTGTTGTGTTTAAGCCATCTTTTGAACGGTTTTTGTTGTGGTTAAGCCATCTTTTGAACATTTATTATTATTACGGCTTCTTTTTCTGTTAAATGTAATGGTTTTTTTTTTGTTGGCTTGTGCACTCTATGATATTTTTAAGGTTCATAAACTTGTAAAACTTCTCTGCTTCATTATTAATTATAAGTAGAAGTTCAGCTATCTTTGTTTGTAAAGAATTGTTTTAGCTATGGCTATTGCAGTGGAGGTGATCTATGGTTCCTGAACAAGGAAGACACTGAGAGACTCCAGCGTGAGGACTGCATCTAAATTTGGAGAAAAAAATCATTACTGTTAGCCTTGTTGGAGAAGATGATGCCTGTGAAGTAAGCAAGAAACTCTTTCTGTTCTTTTTCATATATATGGATGTGTTCTTTAAACTCTTTCTTTTTAGCAATGGAATTGGAATGATTTGCTGATGGTCTTTGATTACAAATGATCAGTGCATTCTCAAAACTAGCTTTATAACGTGAAATCTCTTCTCCGGTGGTACCTGCATATATTCATAAAACTCTTTTTGTTACTATATATCGGATTTCGGATAACTCCTTTTCTACAACTCGAATGATTCTCAGATGATGGTATTGGTTTCAAAGATCAAATGAAGACCCCTTTGAAGGCAAAAAATAAAGAGCTATATTGTTACAGAGATGATAACTCATGAGGTTTACTTGGAGATCAAGTCTGAGGTAGAAAGATGTTTGAACTTATTTGAAGATCAAAAAGAGAATGTTGTGATCCCTACAAAACATTAATTCTGTGAAGGGGTTATGTTATTCGAGAACGTGATCTCCAAGTTCAGCATTCGAGAACGTGATCTCCAAGTTCAGCAAGACCTCACATTTATCTCCTTCTTAAAGTCTCTTTCTATTTTGTACATGAATGTATATTTTAGATTCCTTTTGTGAATCGACTCTGGTATTGTATATAAGAAAACACCAATCAATGGAAGAACACACAGAGAGAGTTTTCCCGTTAGCTTGTGTTGTTTTACATGGTATCAGAGCTTTGGTTCTAATAACTAAATCTGAAAACACGCAATGGCTACGGGATCGAACAACGATTTGAAAAACATTGTCCAGAAAATTGAGAGTGTTGCACCAGTTTATGAATTGGCTGCAAATGAAAATTCTGGTGCCATCATCGCACAAGTCCAGTTCAATGGAGAGAACTTTGATGAATGGCACAAGCTGTGAGAACAGCCCTTCGTGTGAAGAAGAAGTATGGGTTCGTGGACGGCAGCGTGCCCAAGCCCAAGGTGGATTCACCGGAATTTGAAGATTGGATCTCGGTGAATTCAATGGTATCGTTGTGGATCTTGAACACGGTTGAACCAAAGGTGCGGAGAAAACTGACGAACAAGGAGGATCCGCAGGAGCTCTGGAAGGAAATCAAGGATCGTTTTTCCAAGGGAAACGGACCAAGGTTTCAGGAGATCAAAGCAGAGCTTGCAAACTGTAGGCAAGGTAATCTAAGTGTAATTGATTACTATGGAAAACTTCAAGTGCTTTGGGAGGACTTGATGAATTATGAGAAACAGTTGGTGTGCAAGTGTGGAGGGTGCTCGTGTAATCTCAGCGGGCAACTGGAGAAAAAGAGAGAGGAGGAACATATACATCAGTTTCTCTTGGGTCTTGAAGATGACATGTACGGGTCAGTGCGGGCGTCTATTATTAGCACTGATCCGATCCCTAACATGAATCAAGTGTATTCAAAGGTGAAATCGATCGAGAGGATCAATACAGTGATGAGAGGAAGAGATACGCAAGGAGGACAAGTTTCTTTTGTGGCACGAACCAATGGAGGTGGTGCAAGTGAAGACAAAAGCAAATTGACTTGCATAAAATGCAAGAAGACCGGACACACGGCAGAGACGTGTTTCCAGATCATTGGTTACCCAACTTGGTGGGAGAAAAATCAAGAGGTGGCGGCCGCATAGGAGCAAGAGGAGGCGGTCGTGGACATGGGAGCGTTCGAGCCAATGCTGTGTCTATTCATGATGGTGGAGAGACAAGTATAGAAGCTGAAAAGAACGGGTACACAGGGTTGAGCAATGAACAATGGACAACTTTGATTAAGTTTTTGGAGGAGAAACAAGGGTCAACCTCTCGTCTAAGTGGTAAGTGTATCTCTATGGATTGGGTACTTGATACGGGTGCGTCTAACCATATGACAGGTTACGAGGATTTGGTTAGTGACTCTAAATATATGTTGCCTTGTGCTGTGGGGTTGCCAAATGGAGCATATAGTATGTCGAGAAAGAAAGGAACCGTTGTTTTTGATGATGGGTTTAAGCTTAAGAATGTGTTGTTTGTCCCAGATTTGAAGTGCAATTTGATCTCTGTTTCCCAACTTATTGCTGAGTCAGATCTTGTGATGCAAATTGCTAATAAAGGATGTGTGATTCAGGACCGTATAACGAGGAATCTGACAGGAGGAGGTGAGCTCAAGGATGGGCTGAATTTCTTTCGGCGTGTGACTGAATTTTCTGCTTTGCGTATGAATAAGGATGGAGCTGAAGATGTGTGGCATCAAAGGCTAGGACATCCATCTATTTATGTTTTTGATTTTCTTCCTACTGTTGGTGGTAGAACTAGAGATTTTTCGACTTGTGATACTTGCTTAAAAGCTAAACAATGTCGTGATACGTTTGTTTTAAGTGATAATAAAAGCGCCGATGTTTTTGATATGATACACTATGATTTATGGGGGCCGTATCGAGTTTCTAGTATTTGCAATTCATATTATTTCTTAACCATAGTGGAACGACAAGTCAAGGGCTGTTTGGGTGTATTTGATTCGTGACAAAACACAAGTAGGAAGAAACTTGAGAGATTTTGTTGCAATGATCCATAGACAGTATGGAAAACAAATCAAGATTGTAAGGAGCGACAATAGAACATAATTCACTTGTCTCACTTCAGAATTTTGTGAACAAGGGATTGTTCATCAAACAAGTTGTGTAGGAACGCCACAGCACAATGGGAGAGTAGAGAGAAAACATAGACACATTTTAAATGTGGCAAGAGCTTTGTTGTTTTAGTCTTCATTGTCAACAAAGTTTTGGGGAGAAAGTGTGTTGACTGCAGTCTATTTGATAAATAGAACACCGAGTCGTCTATTGGGAGGAAAGACACCGTATGAGATATTACATGGGGTCTCTCCTAATTATGATAATCTTAGAGTCTTTGGGTGCTTGGCATATGAGCATAATCAAAGACGACGTGGAGATAAATTTGAGTCAAGAAGCAGGAAGTGTCTTTTTATTGGTTATCCATTTGGGAAAAAGGGATGGAGCCTTTATGATCTGGCCAGTGGAGAAGTGTTTGTGTCGAGAGACGTTGTGTTCGTTGAGAATACGTTTCCTATGTTGACTGAGAAAGTAGAAGAAACATGGACACAGGAAATGGAAGATTTTGATTGTGTAATAGCGGGAAATAGAGAAGCGGAGTTGTTACAACGGGTGAAGAACAAACAGGCTTGTTGGAAAAAGAGACAGAAGTTGTTGTTCTACCTCGATATGTTGCTGCAAACGGAGATGTTGAATCTCAAAATCAGTCACAGGAGGAAAGTGTTGGTCTCTCACATTCTGGTGTTGACAGTGGGATCGATGAAGACGGAGCTCCTCGTAATGAAATTTTAGAGGCAGACCCAATTGTTGCAGAAGCACCTGCAGGAGAACAGAGGAAAAAGGTCAGAAAATCTACTCGATCAAAAACTGCTCCTGTCAAGCTAAAAGACTATGTTTTACGTATGGTGGCTGAGATCGACGTGAGTGCTAATGAAAATAATTTTTCTATTCTGAAATTTGTTGATATTAGCGAGTTTTCAGCAAAACACAGAGCATTTGTTGCAGCAATCACTAAAGGGATCGAACCGAAACACTTTCGTGATGCTGTTGCAATTAAGGTGTGGTGTGATATGATGCAAAGTGAAATCGGTGCTCTAGAGGTAAACAAAACATGGGAAATAACAGAGCTTCCTCCTGGGAAGAAGGCTTTGGGGTGTATGTGGGTCTATAAAATAAAATATCGAGCTGATGGAGAATAGAGAGATACAAAGCACGATTGGTGGTGCTTGGAAACAAACAAAGAGAAGGGATCGATTATTCTGAGACCTTTGCATCGGTAATTAAAATGACCACCGTACGACTGTTTCTAAGTGTTGGAGCAGCTCGACAATGGGAGTTCCATCAAATGGATGTGCATAACGCTTTTCTACACGGTGACTTAGAGGAAGAAGTGTACATGACGTTGCCTCCGGGGTTTCGTACGACGAAACCGGGTAAAGTGTGTCGACTGAGAAAATTGCTTTATGGCTTGAAGCAAGCTCCAAGATGTTGGTTTGCAAAGTTGCGGTCATCTCTTATGGATTACGGGTTTGTTCAGTCTTACCATGATTATTCTTTATTTTCTCTTCGTAGAGGGGCCTCAGAAATTTATGTGTTGGTTTATGTGGATGACTTGATCATTGGAGGAAATGATTCTAAAGGAATTGCAGAGTTTAAAGAGTACTTGGGGAGATGTTTTTACATGAAAGATCTTGGAAACTTGAAATATTTTTTCGGCATTGAAGTTGCTAGAAGAAGTGAAGGTATTTTCTTGTGTCAAAGAAAATATATTTTGGATATTGTGAGTGAAGCAGGACTGTTAGGAGGGAAACCTGAAACGTTTCCAACGGAACAACAACATCACTTAGCTCTTTCCGATGGACTGTTGTTGGCTGATCCGGCACGGTATAGACGGCTAGTAGGAAGGCTCATTTACCTGTTAGCTACTCGACCAGACTTGGCATATTCAGTGCATGTGTTGTCTCAGTTTATGAAAGAGCCTCGTGAGGATCACTTGAACGCAGCGTTGAGAGTGGTTCGTTATTTGAAAAATACAGTGGGACAAGGAATATTTTTGAAATCGGATTGTGATTTGCAGCTGCATGGTTGGAGTGATTCAGATTACGCAGGATGTCCGCTCACAAGACGTTCTTTGAGTGGGTGGTTTGTTACTCTCGGGGATTCACCGGTGTCTTGGAAAACCAAGAAACAAGACATCGTCTCACACTCCTCGGCTGAGGCAGAATATCGGTGTATGTCTCTAACTACAAGGGAACTTAAGTGGTTAAGAGGTGTACTTGGTGATTTTGGAGTTTCTCATGATCAAGCAATGGATTTGCATTGCGATATCAACCAGCTCTGTATATCGCGGCAAATCCCGTGTTTCACGAACGAACGAAACACGTCGAGGTTGATTGTCACTCTGTAAGAGATGCGATTCAAGATGGGTTGATACGAACAAGGAAGGTTCACACAACTGATCAACTAGCTGATGTGTCCACTAAAGCTTTAGGCCGACGTGAATTCGAGTCTATCATCGTCAAGCTTGGCATTTGTAATCCATATGCTCCAGCTTGAGGGGGGGGTGTTATTCGAGAACGTGATCTCCAAGTTCAGCATTCGAGAACGTGATCTCCAAGTTCAGCAAGATCTCACATTTATCTCCTTCTTAAAGTCTCTTTCTATTTTGTACATGAATGTATATTTTAGATTCCTTTTGTGAATCGACTCTGGTATTATATATAAGAAAACACCAATCAATGGAAGAACACACAGAGAGAGTTTTCCCGTTACCTTGTGTTGTTTTACATGTTCTCTATTACCTCTCTTCCTAAAACAGTTCAAACTGTTGTATTGACACTCAATCAAGTTTTGGATTCTTAAAACACATTATTAACGTTTACATTGTGATTGGACATTTTGGATCATACAGTATTTTGGAAATTGAGTTACAACTTCGGGATGATTTTGTAGATGCTGTTCAACTTTAGGGGTGTTGGGTGAAATATTTTAATAACAAGAAAGAGACTGAGTTCTTGATTTGTATATAAAGAAGACCTCAGACTTTTTTTCTTCCTTGGGTGCATTTTTAAGAATCCCAAAAATGTGAGAAAAGGGTATTTTCGTCATTTACGGTTTTTGTACTTTCTACACTCACAAGTCACACACACAATGCTTGTGTTGCTCTCAGTTGCTTTTGGAGAGAGAGAGAGAGACTAGGTAGGGGTTTTTCCCAAAAATCACCCAAATTTCTAAAACCTTTGGAAAAGTTTTGATCTTTGATCACTAAACCGATGAAGCGACATCATCGTCAAGGAAGTGATTCCAGCGAGGACACGAGCTCAGATTGCTTTGTAATACGACACAATCCCCTGATGAAGCATGAAGATGACGACGAAATCTCCGGTACAGAGGTGATGCTCGGAAAGAGAAATCAGCAGCTGAAGACGGAGACATTTTCTTTTTCTTCTGGTGTTTGGAAGCTAAACTGGACTAAAGCCGGAGAGATCCTCATCCTCAAGGTTTGTAATTTCAATGGCTTTTAACTTTTTTTCTCTGTTTTCTTAAATAAAGTTGTGACCTTTTTTTGTTGTTGTTGTTGCTGTTGTGGTGGATAAAATAAAGGGTATTGTGGACTATGAAAAGGAAACCAAATCTAGCTACATGTCTGACCGGAATGCGATTTACACTCGTATCAGAGGTTCCATGGAATCCGATTTCTCTAAGAGACAGCTACTAGATAAGATTAACAAGATGAAGAGGAGATTTAATCGGGAGAGATCTAATGGTAGAAAAATTGTTTCTTTTACTGATGCTGATGATAAACAAATCTTTGAATTGTCGACGGTCATATGGGGTGGAAACAATACCAAAACTGCTTCTTGTGACAACTATATGGACCAAAGAAAGGTGAGTCGTCTATGCGTGTGTGTGTGTTCTCTAGACCAGTCTCTTCTTATTATCTCTACCATCTCTGACGAATTGGTAACTTGCTGTCTTGTTTTTTGAAGGAGGACGATGTACCTTGTGGGGAGCAGCATGTTCTGATTGATGATGGTGAGAAAGACAAGTCTGAGGATTTGAATGTTCTGCAAGAGGCACTTGAGATGGCTGCATCGTTTAGGAGTTTAGGTAACCATCAACAGAAGTCGCTGCTTCGGAATTTGAAGAACATTGAAGATACACAAAGGAAAGAGCTAACCGACGAGTGGAAGGGATTGCTTGCTCAGGACATGCAATTGGGTATCAAGAAACAAAGTTTCTATGCAAAGCTTGTAAACGCTGGCTTTTCTGCTTAACTCAACAACAAGGAAAACAAGTTCGTTCTGCTTTTTGGAATGTTATTATGATGTTTTAGGTTAATTTCTATAAATTTCTGTTTAAGCCAATCTCTTTGAACAGTTAAATTACAAAGGGCTTATGACTTATTTTTTGGTAAGTGTAAGTGTAATGGTGTCTGCTTTTATGGGGGCGGATCTGTGTTGAGTGAGTAAATCTCATGTGCATCTGGTCTTGTGCTCATATATAATACACTCTTGTTTGATGCAGTCACACATTTCAACAACTTCATGTTGCAATATTTTGTATATAATATGGTCTAATATCGCCTGACTTGCTAGAGGAGACTTTGGATTACAATGATCAAATGAAGATCCCTTTTCTTGAAAAATCATATTCCATGAGATTCTTCGAATAATTAAGATCCATGAATCTTCTTGACTAGATAACCACATGAATCTTGAGTTAGATAACCAAAAGTAAAACCAATCCATTCGATTTGTATCAGAAGACCGAACCAGCTACAATAATTGAATTTAAGGCAAGTTCCTCCACCAACTAAACCGAGCCAAAATTGAGAATTTGAAAAAGATTCAAACTGAAAAAAAATCAAACTTGGTTTTTTCTCGTGTGCAGTGCAGGAGCCACGAGCTTGTCGTGTTCGACCTATTATATTACTATTAGGGACGAAGAAACTAAACAACAATAATAAATAAATAAATAAATAAATAAAAAGGACCTTCGATCAAACTTTTTCTTAATTCTGATCGTCAATGGCGATTACGAGTACTGTTACAGTTCGTATCACTGATGAAATCTCTCCAACCTTCACCTCCTCAGCTTCAACGAGAGCTTACTGGAAGTTAATCCGACGACTGACCTCCTTCGCGTACGATCGCCTTACGGATCGGGAATTCGGAGTCGGTGGTAAGTTGAAGGCGACGGTGAATCCGTATTCGTACACGGAAGTGGTAAGGCCTGAGGAGAGGAAGAGTTTGACGGATTTTTTGGTGGAAGCTGGAGATTTCGTCGGACCAGACGACGGCGGAGATGGTGGTCCGCCTCGGTGGTTCTCTCCGTTGGAATGTGGCGCTCGTGCTCCAGAATCGCCTCTTCTTATCTACTTACCTGGTCTGTTTCTTTCGATTTCGATTGCTCTCGTTTGATTGATTTCGAGATTTCTGATTGATTTGGGTTGATGATTATCGAAATTGTGAAAACTAGTTTTTCCAAAATTGCAGGGATCGATGGTACTGGATTAGGGCTCATTCGCCACCATAAGAGGCTTGGAGAGTAAGTATTGTTTGATCTAATCTTCTTTATTTGCCTTAGAGCTTCAGATAGGCTCTTCACTGACTTAAAAATTTCAAGTAGAGATCTAGTGAATACTTTTTTTTTTTTTGTCTCTGATGTCATGCTCTTCATTGACTTCATGTTTTGATCAATGCATAGGATATTTGACATATGGTGCCTTCACTTTCCAGTCAGTGATCGTACCCCTTCTCGAGGTCCTTCTTTTCTTCAGCAATTGTTTTTTAGTGTTCGTATGTGGGTGAAACTCTTACTTACTGTTGGCTTTTGCAGATCTTGTGAAGCTCATTGAGAAGACAGTTAGGTCAGAGCACTACCGTTTCCCAAATAGACCCATTTATATTGTTGGAGATTCTATTGGAGCTTCTCTTGCTCTAGTTGTTGCTGCCAGTAACCCCGACATCGATCTTGTCTTGATCCTGGCTAATCCAGGTAACTAAAACAAGCGCTACTCTTTTTTTTTTCTTTCTGGATCATTGAGATCCTTTGCTTTGTTGGTAAAGCATAACATTATTACTCTTTTTACTTTGGGAAATTTCAGTAGGTAGATCTCATGGAGTGTAAACATCTTATCTTGTGCTAATAAATACACTCTTCTTTGATGCAGTCACTCGTTTCAACAACTTCATGTTGCAATCTTTATTGGGCTTCCTGGAAATTTTGCCTGACGGAGTTCCCAGCTTGATATCAGAGAATTTTGGATTTAACCAAGGTCAAGTTTCAACCCTTTGTATATCTTCCACGTCTATCTATCGGTGTTAAGCAAATACAAATTAGATGCAAAGACTGAGCCTTAAAAATTTCTGTCTCAAAGATGGGTTTCAGTGTCAGGTTTTGCTTCAAAGTCAGGACTTACCGTGTCTTATAACCTTTATTACATAGGTTCTCCGTTGACAGAAATGTTCGAGACCATGCTCAATGAAACTGATGCCGCGCAGATGGCTCGAGGGCTATTAGGAGAATTCTTTGCAACTTCAGCTAATCTGCCTGTAAGACTCTATTTTAGCACATCACTAGTTAAACACTATATATGATCTGCAACTGCAAGACAAAAAATATGCATCTATCATTCTTGGTGTTTCGATTATACTTCCCATAGTCATTCGCTACATGTCAGGAGATAAACTCACGATAACAAATAATATACAGACTCTGATGAGAATCTTTCCCAAGGACACACTTCTATGGAAGCTTCAATTGCTAAAGTCTGCTTCAGCCTCTGCTAATTCTCAGATGGACACAGTCAACGCCCAAACATTGATACTTCTGAGGTTCATACACTAGTAAACTTCTCTGTTTCGTTACTGAATATAAGTAGAAGTTTCAGTGCTTTGTTTGTTTGTAATGAACTTATTTAATTGGAAGCTGAGTTGTAGCTTTAAGACGCCTGTGTTATTGCAGTGGACGTGATCAATGGTTAGTGAACAAGGAAGACATTGAAAGACTCCGTGCATTGCCAAGATGTGAAGTTCGTGAGTTTGAAAATAATGGACAGTTCTTCTTATTGGTAAGGAGCTCTTTCTCCTGATGTCAGCGAGTCCTATTTAATTAATTCACAAGAAAATCTAGTCTCTACGAGTTTCTAGCCAACAAATATTCAGATTATGTTTGCTTTAATAACATACAGCTCGATTGATGTATGTCAGGAGGATGGCGTAGATCTGGTGAGTATCATCAAGCGTGCGTATTATTATCGCCGTGGGAAGTCACTTGATTACATTTCAGATTACATTCTGCCTACCCCATTTGAGTTGAAAGAGTATGAAGAATCCCAAAGGTAAAATGACTCACTTATCATATCAATATCTGTGTGTCACTTCTCTAATTGCTGTGTCAAACGAATACTGAAGTAGTACTCTTTTTTAATTTCTCTGGTCCAGATTGGTAACTGCTGTTACCTCCCCAGTCTTTCTCTCAACTCTAAACAATGGTGCAATAGTAAGATCACTTGCAGGACTACCTTCAGAGGGACCGGTTCTATATGTTGGAAATCACATGTTGCTTGGTATGGAGTTGCATGCAGTAGCGCTTCAGTTTTTGAGAGAAAGGAACATTCTGTTGCGAGGACTGGCACATCCATTGATGTTTACCAAGAAAAAAGGCTCAAAACTCCCTGATATGCAGTTGTATGACATATTTAGGATAATAGGTGCAGTTCCTGTCTCGGGTATGAATTTCTACAAACTCCTTCGCTCAAACGCTCACGTGGTTTTGTATCCTGGTGGTGTCCGTGAAGCTTTGCACAGAAAGGTAATGATGTATCTTCCATATTTGCCTTCATTATAATTTTTTTGAGGCTTTCTATCTAAAGACACATTTTACAGGGTGAAGAATACAAGTTGTTTTGGCCAGAACACTCGGAGTTTGTAAGGATCGCATCTAAATTTGGAGCAAAAATCATTCCTTTTGGAGTTGTTGGGGAAGACGATCTTTTCGAAGTAAGAAATCTCTTTTCCGTTCTAGTTTTAATATACTCTTGAAACTCCTTTTGTTTCAATCGGGTTTGGACTAACTCTCCTCTGTTACAATGGAATGAATCTCAGATGGTTTTAGATTACAATGATCAGATGAAGATCCCTTTCTTGAAGAATCTTATAGAAGAGATAACACAAGACTCTGTTAACTTGAGGTATGTTCTTTTATCGACTCTGTTAGAAATAATCAGATAATATAACATTTGATTCTGAATCTAGTGATGATTATGTTTATGGTCAGGAACGATGAAGAAGGTGAACTGGGAAAACAGGATTTGCATGTGCCTGGGATAATTCCCAAGATTCCGGGACGGTTTTATGTATACTTTGGGAAACCAATAGAAACAGAAGGTAGAGAGAAAGAGCTAAGTGATAAAGAGAAAGCTCAGGAGGTTTACTTGCAGGTCAAGTCTGAGGTAGAAAAGTGTATGACCTATTTAAAGATCAAAAGAGAAACTGATCCTTACAGAAACATTTTGCCGAGGTCGCTCTATTACCTCCTTCATGGTTTCTCTTCCCAAATCCCAACCTTTGATCTACGAGATCGTTAAATTTAGTATATTTACAGGACACCTGATTTAGCTCTGTGATAAGAAAAATAAAAACTCGTAAATTTGGGTATGTATTTATAACTTTAAAAGTGTGTATGGCTGTTAGTTAATGTGTAAGTGAGGTAGTCGGGATTTTTTTTTTTTTTTTTTTAAACATTAGCAGATGTATAAAATATTAAAATTGCATGTTTTCGGGGGAAGTATTGAACCATGATTTTAGAAGATTTTGAATTTTTTAAAAATCAGATATTATTCAACTTGTGATTTTAAAATCTTTACACAAATACCTATTCAATTTGGAATTTACATAAAATCATTTAAAATAATTCACAATCTCTTGTTATTCAATCAATGATTTATAAAAGTTATATCAAATCTACTGTTATTCAAATTTAACAAGCACTTTTAAAAATACTACTAAAAGCTGATTTTGAGAGATTTTGGATGCATTTTTACTTGAAAATTAGGAATGAACAAATCTCACATCTGAAAGTGTTATTTTGAAGGATTTGACAAATACTCTCATTGTTCCTTTTCGTCAAAAAAAAAAAAAACCAATTTTTTTTTGTCGTTCTTCACTTTATCAAAACAGAGCTTCAATGGAGGAGGGATTCTCTTTTCAGTTTCATATTGAACCCAAATTTTGATTCTTCAATCAATTGTATATCTTTCACACTTCTTCTTCAAATATCATACTCTCGCTCTTAGTTGCATCTCCCTTAAGAACAATAAATCTCTTAACCTGGAGAATTTTTTTGAAACATTTTATATTATTTCAAACATGAGAGAGTCGAAATCGTTAATCGTTTTTCTGTGATTAGGAATTTAAAATGTGTTTAGAGTTTAGACTTTAGATCATTAGATCTTATATAGAACAATGGCTATAGCCGAAATATGCTTGGTGACTGGGATTTACTTGGTGGATGCAATCATCATATCTCCTCCCACATACTCAATCTAAACATTTGTTATTATTTTATTATTCCTCTTCTGTTCTCGATTATGCGGGTTAAAGAACAACTCATAAAAGAGAGCATCAAAAAGTGAATAAAAAGTTGTTGTGGAGGTAAACGTTTCCAAAAATCTCTTTGACCCATACCAAATACTCCAAAATCTCCTAACAAATCTCATAAAATTATCACTAATATTTAATTATTAAAATTAAAAATCTTCTAAAACTCCATTAAATCGTTAGATATCTTTCAAAGTCTCACAAAAACTAAAATCCACCAAATCTCTCAAAATGCTAATCCAATACCCCCCTCTTCGTTTTTTACAGTAGTCTAAAGCAGAAAACGATTTAGCTAGGAAGCAGAGAGATTCACTTGGTTACACGTCGAAGTATCTTGGATTTTCTGGGTAATGATACTCCACATTCAACTGCAATTTCAAAAACCACATCAGCGTTTTGCGTTTGCGTTCAAAAGTAGATTTTACCAAATGACGTTTGAATAAAAAATTCTTAAAACATACCTTTCCTTCATCAGAATCAGTGTGGCGTTGAGGAAACACAACTCTCAAGTCGTTATACAAATAGAATCTCCTCTCTCCATCGTCTGCTGCATCCAAGCTTTTCTTCTGACCTAATTTTGTGGCTTTCTTGCGTAACGGGCAAATAAATTTTAGATGTAGAGCGTAGCGTATGACTCCGGATTTTGAACAGCGTTTTCCTGTTTCTCTGTACGTCTCACGACAATTCTTGTTCCCACACTCATTCGGCGAATGCAATTCATCCACTGACTCAGATCCTTCACTACCTTTGTTTGCAAGACTTTGGTCTATTCTATCTGTAGATTTGTTGGCTTTCGTCAGAACAGAGGAGGCCAGAGTAACCTTTTGGCGCAGGAAGGTCTGACCATGAAACAAGACTTCGATCAATCATTGAATCATTGCATCTTTTAGATAGCAAATGAATTAAACAAGGGGAGGAAGGTTTGAAGTTACCTTTGTACCGTGTGGCATATCAGATAAGTCATAATTACAGAGGAAAGTGTGAAGAGGTGTCTTTTCAGGGTTACTCAGAACCTGCAAAACAGAAGATCATATCATGAATAAGTCATCATATAATTCTAATTTTAATCATTACTGCGAGAATCTACTTTTTCAAATAAGACAAGAGACAAAGAGGGTACCAGTTGGATCCGACCCTTCATAGGAATTCGAAGCCGTCTATTAATGCTCTGAGCATCAGAATTGTTTTGGTTAGTTTTCAATTTCTGACCCCATAATTTGTTTTGCGAAGATCCTCCAGATATATCTATGGAGGCATAGTATAGTAAGAAGCAATCATCACCAACACTTGTAACTGAGAATGGAAGCTTTTGTGATTTTGGAGAGATGTTTCCACCAGCAATACTAAGAATGGCAAGAAAACCGTCGATCTTCTACAAAGAAGGACACAAAAGAGAGTAAGTGAATCAAATTTAAATGTCTTAATGACTTTTTTGGTTTCTGACAACAAAGAGTTTTTGACTGGAGGTTTTGTGAATTTTTTATGGGTTTTGGTGTGAGTGAGACCTGATTAGTTTGCCCATAGGAGAATCTTCCCGAAAAGAGGGATTCTTCAAAAGAACCAACCAATGACCTTTGAATGGGACGTCCACTCAAGCTTCTACTAAACCTTGTACATGGAGATGTAGGAACTGATTCGATAGCTCTATCCATTGAAAAGGCTCTCTGGATACCATTACTATCATCAAACAATCTACGACCAGTCCTGAGCTCTGCTTCTTCACCAGTATTCCTTAAACAAACACCATCTTCAAAAACCTTCCCATTCAGGCCTCCTTGGAGAGCTTTCATTCTCTCAGAAAATCTTGGCCCAAGAGGTGAAAGAGAAAGTGGAGGAGAGACAGATATATTCTTATGACATGGTAATGGCTTAACGGGTACTTGAGATCTTTCATGTACTGGTGAATATAAGTAAGGTATATCTTTTGTGGGATGCAGATCATTGGAGTCAAGCAATGGACCATCCGTGAAGATGGTAGATGAAAGTTTACCCCTGTGAGACGAGTCATTCCCCCATTCAGAGCAGGTAGAAGTGGTAAAGAAACTTAATGTCCCAGAGACATTGGCCTTTTTATGATCTTGTGCAACAGGAGTGTTGGTTGTTAACTGTTGGTTGCTACGGCTGATATCGAGCGAGTCACCTCTAAATTTCTCAGGGAAAAGCTTACTCAGAGGAGAGCTAACCCGTTTCCTGACTAATGATGATCCACCGGTGATATCTACTTCATTAGATCCAGCAGTGCGATTACAAGTGATACGTGTGTATTCATTACTCGGGGAGCTAGATTCATTAGACTCGAAACCAACTATCCTTCTAACTTGAGTTCGACTCGAATTAACCTTATCCATGGCATAAGCCGGTTGGTGATCAGATAATGAAGTAACAGCACGAGTGTCATGAAATCTCCAAAAGTCATCATCTCTAAACTCCAAAGATTTCAATGCATTTTTCCTATCAGATTCTCCTCCAATAAAAGAGCAGAGGCTTCCTTCATTATTCCCTCTTAATT
Organism: Camelina hispida; assembly: GCA_023657505.1. Taxonomy (NCBI): domain Eukaryota; kingdom Viridiplantae; phylum Streptophyta; class Magnoliopsida; order Brassicales; family Brassicaceae; genus Camelina; species Camelina hispida. Next base: position 40,645,326 of record CP094635.1, on the reverse strand, counting down.
TACCGGTGGAATCACCAGAAGTAGAATTTACAGGAAGACTTTGAGAAAGGCTGCAACTTGAAGCAGATGACAAACCTTCATTTGCTTGCTCGTTTGAAGCAGTATGTGGCAGACCCATGCCAATGCTCAGAGGACCTTATCACTTCCAAGAATATAGTTCCCTAAAACATATATGTTGAGGATTCGAGTAATACAGAGTTGATAGATGTCACAGTCTCCTGAAATGAACAAAATGAGAGAAGAAGAATCAACAACATATCCAATTACAATACGGCTCTAATCCAAAAAACTAATCTAAAAGATTCATGAGCTGCATCACACTAAACACAAGCTGTAAGAGTAAGAAGAGATGATGATCATTGATCAAGGAACATTAATCATATAAAACCAGAACCATTCGTAAGCTTAGAATCAATGAAGAATCATCATAGTATAGAAAAAAAAAATTCAAATAAGGCACAAATCAACAAACGACATACATCAAAAAAAATCAAAATCATTCTCATAAAGGTTATCATCAGTGTATAAGATCCTCTCAAGCACACAGTGTCTTTTTTAAGTTTTTAAAAATCGTTAAATAGAAATTGATCGAATTCACAAAAACCACCTAAGAAAAAAAGTGCGGATCATCAAATGGTGAAAGATGAACCCAGAGAGATTACACAGGGGAAACATTTTGTGTGATCAAAATCAAACAATGAAGAGCTCTCTCACAGCAACATCAAAATAAAAAAAAACAAAAAAAAAAACAGAAGAATCGATGATGAAACGCACCGATGAAGCAATAAAAATCAAAGAATCTGAGGATGATTGCAAAAAAAAAAAAAGTTTCTAAACGCCAAAATCCAAAATCGCAATACCACAATCCCCAAAATCGAACAACAACAAAGTGAATTCGAAGGATACAAACGAATAAGGGAGAACAAAAAAGAAGAAGAATGTAGATGATGGAGACCTCTTCTTCTTCACGTCCCGTCTCGTCTCTTCTCTTTCGCTTATAAATAAAATCCCAACATCGCATCACCATTCTATAGCTCCCCATTTTCTTTTCTTTTTTTCCTTTTTTTTTTTTTTTTTTTTTTTAAATTTGATATTTCTGGAAACTGTAGTGTTTACTGTATAATACCAATATTTTGGCATTAACGCATAATAATCGTTTTTCCCCCTAACGGCTGCTTAGTTAATCAAAATTTGTTATTTTCGTCTCTTTATAAAATGGGAACCCAAAGAAGAAAAAAAAATCCAACTTATAATTAATTTTTCAGTCTCATGCGCACAGTCACAAAAATCACGATCAATCTCAAGACTGAAACTTAATAAATAAATAAAATTAGTTTACAATGCAAATTATATACTTGAAATCAAAATACTCGAATAAAGCTTTTAAAATACAAAAATTCCAATTAAATCAAAGAATAAAGGGTAGAGCGAGAAGCTGTACAAGTTAGGTATTTTATCCTCTTTAAGTGAACCGGATAGTAAATTAGGCCCATTTTCTAGCCATCTTCACGTGTTATCCGGTTAACACATTTCTCCAGCCAATACTCTCTCTCTCTCTCTCATCATGTTACTGTCATTTTCACTCTCCTTTTTTTTTGTGTACACATTAATTAGAAACTAGGCCTTGAATGTTTTGTAGATTTTAAAAGAGATTTTGGTTTCTGTTTTTCAAAATCTCATTTTTAACCAATCAAGATTTTAAAATTTTGGATTCCCTAGAATTTAGAAAAACTCTTTCGTTGTACTCTCCCATTCACGATTTTAGATTTTTACTACTCCTATAATTTAGAGAATCTAGTTTTTACTCTTTTTATATTCTTTACTCTCAAAAACCAAAAACCAATTTTTTTGGGATTTTTCAAACAAAAACCTAATAGCAAAATCTAAAACTAAAATCTAAAATTGAAAAACTAAAAACCAAATCGAAAAACTGAATCAAAAACTGCATCCATTCATGGCCTAAATAAACTTTAGCTTATAAACTCAAAAAAAAAAAAAATGTCTACTTTCTTCTTTAAAGGAGAAATCGATGGATTTTGTAAGGTTTATTTAGTTTCTTGGTGGGAGAAAGGTAGTATCCTATCATTTCCCCTCAAAACTCTTTTTATCCTATTTTTCAGAAGTAAAGAACTAATTTTTACGTTAACATTGGTATCAAAGTGAAATAACAGGTAAAAAAAAAAAAAGACAAATTTTGAAGCCTAAGGACATATTAGGAGATTCAACAACTAAAGAATTACAAAATATTGACTTCTATATTTACTCGCGTACGTAGGTCTCTTTCTACAACTAACGTTTTGATCAAACGCGACGTTACAGCGTCAGTGTTCAGTCAGTTTTACTCCTGCGTTTATAATATAAACAAATTATGTCTTCAAATCATTAATGATGAAGATAAGTTACAGAAAGATCAAGTTAGTTTTGTTTCCGTTACCTCTAATTAGTCCACTCTGATGAGCAACTTCCCCGACTTGAGACCGAGACAGCGATCTGAGATTCATCAGAGACGCTGGAGTTAGCGGCAGAGGCGGTGGAGAGGCTACTCTGTTTTGGTTCCTCTCAGGCAAGGGTTGTTGAACCATGGCTCTCTGGTTTCTAGAAGGTATAGAGAAGCTTCTCGCTACCACAAGTGGTGGAACCGGAAGTGGTGATGCTACAATGTTGGTTGACACACCTACATTGCTTCTTTCTTGATTCCAAGCCGCTAATGGCGCCGAATGACCAACCAGACCAGGAGATTTCGAGCGTCGTGGCGGTGCAAACTGACCTGGTGGTCTCGGAAGCTCATGGAGTTCGTTGATCCGCGGAGAAGAAGAAGGCGGAGGTGAAGCGGAAGGAGAGATCCGTGGAGAAGATGACTGAGCCTGAGCCGGAACTGGAACTGGAAGACGGGTCGAGGATGGTTTAAGCGGTCCAGAAAATGCGTGTTCTGAAGGACGGGGAAGACGGGAATAGAGGTTGTTTTCAACATCTTTATGAGCGGTCTTTATCGGTTCAAGCGGAGAAGAATGCCATAAGTTTGCACTGTGGCTTGTTTTGGTAACGGGTTTTGTGAAGATTGACGAAGACTTTGAATCGACTGGAGTTGGTAATATGTAAGCATTTGCAGATGGCGTCATCTGTCTCATCAATCTATCTGCTATATCAGATTTATTTTCCGGAAACAAAGGTGCTGAATGGCTGCTCGTTCTGCGATCTCGATTTGAAATTGGGTGCTCTTCTCTATGATCTGCATTTACCTGCAGCAGAGAATATAATAACTTCAACACCAAATCACTCATGCAATTCTCATACAATTGAGAGTTCACAAATTTTTAAGTACATACAAAATGTTTAAAATCTGATATAAGATTCAAGAAAATAACATACTGTTGCTGATGCTGTAGGTGAAGGGCGTTGAAACGAGAGATCTGTGTCATCCATCTGTATGGAAATGGCAGTACATGAGATTCTGTTATTTACAATGGGTAAAGTTTCTCTTTTCCAGTTTCAGGTTCATTTTAAAATTCAAATTACCTTCATCGATCCATGTGGTGTAGATATAACTTCTACTCTCTGCTCACTTGTTATGTAGTCAAAACTTAGTTCTCCATCTCTGTTAACAAGTCGGTCATCATCATCATTATCCTCACTACATTCCATTTCGTTCCCATGATCAGAGAGCTCACAGTCGATGTGTTGTCTCTCCGCAGCAATTCTGACTTGATGTTCTACTGCCTCCAGCGATTTTAGACCAGCAAAGAACATATGCATCTATATAAATACAAGAAAACACAAGAGACACTGATTGAGCAATTGCAGATTGGTTTCTTACAGAGATTAGTAATCATATTCATATGGTACCTGAGCAGTGTGATGGCGGGCAGCTTGTGTGAGGAGACTTCGAGCTTGTCCTTCCTTTAGAGATTTCAACCGGAAAATGCACAAAGTCGCCTCATCTTGTAGCTCATCACGGGCAGTCTCTAACTGACGGCGAATAAGTCTTTCCCCTTTACTGCCTTTCAGTTGTACCTTGTCTTTCACATGCTCCGTAATCATGTGCTTAACGACGTCTCTGTAATAAGTAAGACTCAGAGGTTAAGGCAAGATTATATCAAACCAAAACCAAGAAAATAAAAAACTACATTGCAGAAAATAACTAACCTCTTTTCTTCACATTGTTGCTTCATATCCTGAGAGGGGGAGACAAGAAAAGATGAGAATATAAGTGGTCTTTATAAGGTTGTACCGAGAATTTTTCTGGCTTTCATATAAACTCTGACTTCAAAAGACTAAAGCTAGGGCATACCTCGACGGTTCTAAGGTCACTGAGAAGTGACTCTGATGGTCGTGTAATGGTCTTGAATATTTGAGAACGCTGAAGAAAGAGTGAAACAAGAACTTCCTCAGTTTTGTTCATAATTATACATATTTGGTTCATGAAAAGTACAAGGTTGCAACATACAACTTACATAAGTGTCGACGAGTTTCTGAAGCTCAAACTGAACTTTACCTAACATTAGCAGAATTCCACCTGCAGAAGAAACCATGTTACTGCATGGAAACAGGACAAACAAACTTCCATGATAGCCGAATCTTGGAAAGCTTACCAGTTTCTTGATCATTATGAGGCGCGATTTGTGCCAAGCATGAACCCATTTCCCCCAATGATTCAGAAAACTCTGATAATAATACCAAACGAAAGAAACAAGAAAAATGATTTAAGTCTAAGAATATACCGATGTTCGTATATGAAGCAGAACGAATACAAAATATAAAAGAAACCTAAAACATCAACAAAGGTTTCTAACAAAGTTAACAAAAAAAATACTTATCAAGAAATGCTGAAGACACTAGGAAATGAAGATTTCGCATGGTGACTAATTTATCGAAGACATCTACGAGGCTAGCAGCAATTGTATAAATTGAAGTAAATTCAATCCAGTAGAGCTCACATGCACTACTTACAAGCCCCATTTCATATGAAGCAAGCAACCATACACATTACAGTTACAATGTCAGAGAACATCAAGCACCCAAATTCATACAAGAAGCTACAAAAGTGATTAATAAATAATTGAAAAGCTTATTTTACCATATGCGCTATTAGCCATCGCAGCAGCTACCTCAAGTAATCTATCATAACCTTCTCTCATGTCTTGCATATCCTGAAAACAAAATAACTTAAGACTATTAGCATCACCAAATCGCTAAAATTCATAACTCTATGACTAAAAAATTCATGTTTTCCTCCAAATCTAAATTCATGTAATAAGCAAACAAAGTAGCATCAGTTACAATATCAATTCTCTTACCATAACTAATATAAAAGTCAATTCTAAAATTTCTCCATAAGAAATATCTATAAAAGTAGAAACTAATGAACAAAGTTTCTATAAATGTAAATCCTCAAAACAATTCCAATTAGGTATAGTCACAAACAAAAAAAACTCGATCGAAGTACGAAGAACATCAAAACCCTACTTAAAAAATCCCGAGAACGAACATTTGTGAGAGAGTCAGTGAATAAAATAACCTTAGCGGCTCGAGCAAGACCTTCAATCTGAGCGGTGGGAAAAAGCTCTCCAACATCAATCGCATCGGTCTTAGGCAATGCGAATCTCCTTAACCTTCCAAACGAAGCTTTCATCATATCTATATCTCCCCCGACGAAACGATAACAAATACAAAAACCCTAATCACGAAGCTCTCGATGATTTCGCTAAAAGTTATGAGTTGTCTAAAGAGAGAGAGAAGAGAGACGAAGGAGTGAGCGATTTTTTCAAGTATCTTTAGGATGTGTTCAACGACATTGAATAAGAAAAACTGGTAAAGAAAGTTTGTTTTTCTGGTCAAAGAAAGAAAACAGATCGGAAGAAAGAAACAACAGAGAGACGGAGACGAGACCAAAAAGATTGGGAGAGAGAAAAAAAAAAAAATGATACGCGTCGTGTTAACAAGATGAACGGTTCAGATAAGAGATTTTACACGTGGCCTAATCTTAGGAGAGATGCCGAGACTGGAGAAAAGTCAAAGTCAAAGATTTATGACAAAGGCGGAAGAAGGAAGAAGAAGAAATAAAAAAGAGTCAATGTTTGACCCAAAACAATGTTTTTAAGATGGTCAAACATCTCTCTCTCCCTTAATAATTTTGATTTTATTTTTGGATTCTAATTTTCAAATTGACTAATCATATGATCATATCTCTTATATAAATATATCTTTCTACCTTCTCAAATTTTTGGAATAGATTACGACGACGATTTATCATGTAGTTCTAATATATGAGCGCAATTTAGCAAGGTAGGCGGGTGATTACTGAGCCATCAGCGAGCAACTGATGTTTAACGGAAACTGAAATGAGACAATTATCTTTAAAAAAAAAAAACAAACCAGAGAGACAATACCTGTACTTATGTATGCAGCTAGAGGGTAATAAAGATAAGTGTTGCATACATAAGTACAGGTTTTGACAAGAATGATACCAAGGGTAATAAAAATTTATGTATGCAACACTTATCTTTATTACCCTCTAGCTGCATAAGTACAGGTTCTGATAAGTGTTGAGAGAATCTAATACTCTTCTTGATGATGATACCAAGAGCTATTATTATTATTTTTGATGTGATTCTGTTTCTGCATTTTCATTCTGATTCCAAAACTCTTTTATCTCTTCATTTTCTCATAAAAATTATTCTATATACCAAATCAAAAACGGGATAAAAGCTTTTAAATATCTCATTTATTTTTTATTTGGACGTTTAATACATCGTCTTTTTATTATATTCATACTTCTGATTTTATAACAAAAACAAAATTGCATTTTTATTCTTACTATTTCAATTTATAAATAATTTTAAATGACTATAACAACATTTATTTTTTGCGTATTAAATCACCCGTTTTAATTAATCGAAGTATTTTTCTTCCAACCAAACGTCCAAATAAAAAATAATATGTCTTCAAAAGATTGAATAAATTAAATATTATAAAAAGGCACCAAAGCTGCGTTCATGAACACTTGAAAAAACGACCAAAGCACCATGTGATGGATGAAGAAGCCTTAAGGTGAAGCAGGAGGTGGAGGAAGAAGAACAGTTTCGTCCTTTTTTTCTTTAACAAGGTTCAATGTCTCTGCAGGCTTCTCTACACTTTCTTCTTTTTCTTTTTCTTCTTCTTCTTCTTCTTCTCCTTCCGATTGATCCGACTCGGATTCAGATTCGGATTCGGATTCGTATGGGACTACAGGCAAACTTACAAACTCAGGTTTGGTATTCTTGCAATAGACGTGGCAAAAAGTCCAATCAGTTTCAGTAATTGTCAATGGGAGACTAATTTCATCCAAGTACCAATTGTATTCTGGAGTTTCTTCTTCCTCAGGCAAACCGTTATTTTCGGATCCTTCTTCTTCTTCTTCGTTCTCAATGAAAGCAAATGAATGTTTTATACCGACTAATTTGTCATTCTTCTTTGGATCCAACACTTCCGTTTCTTCTCCAGTTGGTATCCAGAGATTATAAGACTTGGTAGGACTTTTAGATTTTTTCCGATAGAAGTACCAATGCTCATCTTCCTTTTCATAGTCTGAAAGAAGAACAAAAACAAAACATAACAAAGATTAGCAAATTCACAAAAAAACACAAAGCTGCTGATTCAAGAAAACAAGGAATAAGCCAACAAAACAGAACATATATTTATGATACAATTCAGAATAAAGCAACCTCATTAAAACCCTTGAGGAGAGGAGAGGGAGGAAGCTAGTCTCACCAGGCAAGTCATGTGGATGTCTTGAGAAGATATCATGACAGTCTTCAGGTACTATACGAGCATTCATCTGATGTCCGAAAGCTCTCTTGTACAAGAAATAAACTGCCATCTCCAAATCTGAAGGACGAAACCTCATCCCTATTGGCAGGTCGTTGTATGTTACAGGCCCCATTGCAATAATAAAGTAAAAAAAGTTAAATAAAGTATCGACCGCCAGGGTTGTATGTTGATGAGATCTTCTGCCGCAAAGCGTGTGAAATATCTGAGGTATGTTTTTTTTTGTTGTGTCGAGGAGTTTGGTAGGTTGAACCCGAAGCTGCCTATAAGATATGTTTGTTGCGAACTAGACTGTGATCATCTTTATATACTGTCGGAACAAAGATAGCTTCTCCTATTCCTAATCAAACTAGGAAGAATGATTTTTCCTTTTAAAAACAAAAAAAAAAATTTGAATAAGATAACACCACGCCACGCATGCATCGATCGTTAATGGTAACTATTAATAGAGTAATATTTACATAACACAATTTTGACTTTTTTTTTATTTACTTAAATCAGAATGGAATATTTACATAACACAATTTTTGAGTTTGTATATTTTTTTATATTTAAAATAGTTAACAATCGAAAGCTCAAACTACTGTTATTTTATTTTTAATGTTCCTAAATATATTTTAAAACGTTTTAAATATATATTATTTTATTTTGTTTGATGTTTCCGTACTAAACAAAAAATGAAGATAAACTTAAATTTTGTGTTCAGATAAATTTGAGTTTTTTTTTTTCGATTCAAATCAATGTTAGAATTAGTGAACAAATCAAGTTTGATTGTACTATCAATCAGTAGTTGGTATAAAACCTTAATACAATGAAAACTGAATTCAGATCTTGAGTGGTAAATATAATTGTAGTAGAACTGAAAACGTAGTCGAAAACGTTTAAATAGAGCATGCATGGAATTATGGAAACAAAATCAATACATTAAGATTGTGTTGAACGAAAGTTTATAATTTAGCGATCGTGAATCAGTTGTTAATTTTTTAGGTTAGGGTATGTATAAAAGAGACTTTCTGTTGTGGCTACTGGAATTGGATTCTTGAATTTGATACTTGAAGAGAAACGAATGTCTTTTTGTTTTCTTCATTGTTAAGGCAGAGGAGTGAGAGCATGAGTTGTAGTTTGAATATTGGAACTTCAAGCATCCTGTAAAGGTTGGAGAACAAAACAATTACTTCACATTCTTATTGGGGATATAATTAAGAATAATCTTGACTTGTTTAGAAGAACACTGCATATGTAAATCAAAGTAAATCTAAAAACATTGATCGACCTATAATTATACTTCAAAGCTGATGTATCAAATATATTAGTATTTTCTAAAATTTCTGAATAATAAATAATAGTTGATTTTCTTTTGTAAAAATTAACCCTTGTGAAAGAAAGAAAATTACATAAAATTATTTACAGTTCCAACTATTGGGCAATACACCCAGCATAATAATTAAAAAAAAAATTATAAAGAAAAACAAACCCTAAAAAGAAACTTGGGGAAAAAGAAAAAGAAAATGCAGAGAATGAAGATCATCAATTTTGTATTAATTGAGAGAGAAGCTTAAGAAGAAAAGCAATCTCCTTCTGTGAAAACTCAGGTCTTGTAATGACACCATCATTATCCTTGGAAGGTGATGGCAATGGTGATGACGATGATGGTGGTGGTCTTATCATCATGAGTCTCGTGGACTCAATAATCTCCTCAACAAAATCTACAATCACTCCATCAATCCCCATCACATATTGCATGTACACAGCCTCTCCCACATTGCTGCAACACAATATATAAAATCTAATCAATGACCGGATCCAACAGCAATAAGAAAATAGACTTGGGGGATTTAGACATTAGTCATAGATTGATTGGTTGTAACATAAGAAAAGTGAAGGAAGCTTTACTTGAGTTTGCCATATGTGAGGAGAGAGAGGTTAGATTCTTTGATCTTGGCAATGGCTGCTGGGTTTCTGAACACTCCTTTTACCTCTGAAACAATGCCTTGAAGACCTCCTTCCAAGCAAACTTTAATGGCTTCTTCGAGTGTGTTTCTTCTCTCGTCATTATGAATCTCATTCCCCGCATCAGTCAGAAAGAAAACCTGGTTTCAATTTAGAAAACATTGTTAAATTAGGACACTCTACATTCATTAAAAGTTAAATTATTGGCATTATTTATCAGAGGAAAGAACGAGAATGGAACATACAGGGTAAGTGCTCTGCAGTTCCTTAACAAGTTTTGCTGCATCTGGTTGGAAACTTGAGAAGATCACTGGTCTGCCTTTAGCATAATCAGAGACCACCTAATAGAATAAGAAAACAGAAAGAAGTTCAAGAGCATTACAATACAAAAGATAAGCAGCTTCTCTGTAATTCCAAGCTCTAACACAAAACCTCGCTAAGTAAAGGCATATGATGTCTTAAAATGATAAGTTAACAAGTCTTGATCTATCAAAAGCCACCTTAGACTAGCATTTTTAGGTCAACAGCACTGATCCAAAAAGGGATATGGACAAAACCCTCTGTTTATGCTAAACAGATTAAAAACATTGTAGAGACCTTTCTCATTCAGTTTCCATTAAGAGCGGAATTTGATGTCACACATTATTAGAAATTGAGCATTTTAAAAAAAATTGGTTCTATTGGAACGTATGAGAATTAGGAGGAATAAGGAACTAGTATTGGGGCATACCTGAAGAACCGCTCTCAGGACATGGACAAGAAACTCTCGTTCATAGACGATATGATCATCGAATTTCAACTCGATATTAAACCCAAGAGTTTGTTCAACTTGTTCGAAAGCATCTTGCAACGTGCAAAGAGAATCATCCAAGTCAACGTCCCATTTCAAAACATTTCCCTCTTTGGATTTCCTCATAAGGGTCTTGCCAATTCTATCAGTTTCCTTCTGAGGTCCATAAAGAAGAAACTCAGACAGACTCAGATCCGTCACTCTACTCTCATTAACAATACCCTGAACCAAATAGATAAAAAAACACCAGATCCATCAAGCCCACAAAGATCCAGAGAAACAAAAAAATACAAAGATCTAAGAAGAAGAAGAGGAAGACTCACGTTTTCTTCAGAGTAGATGAAGTCATCATGGAAAATGACAGGACAATCATCTTTTGTCACCTACAAAAGAAAAACCACACAAAGCTTTTGTCGTTTTTTCACTTTGCTTCTATTGGCCATCTCTCGTTTCTCTTCAAATCTTCTTGTTCTTATTTTTTTTTTTTTTTTTTTCATATCAATTTTCTAAGAAACTATAAATAGCATCTTCTTCCACAAACCCCACCCAAAGAAAGAAAAAAATCGAAATCAGCATCTTCTTCCATTAAAAACATAAACCCCAATGGAACCCCTCTGACCTCATGACCTCAACATCAAATCAAAGATTCGGAGAACCAACCTGAACATCGAACTCAATGAAATCGATAGGATACTTGGCGGCGGAATTGAATGAGAGAATTGAGTTTTCTTTAACACCTCTCGTCCTCCGATCAGATGATTGCAACACATTCATACCGATTCCTCTATGTCCGATCACCGAAAAACCAGGCAACCTAAACGAGCTCGGTTTGCTCAATTCTAAACCTGTAATCAAGAAACAAGACCATAAGAAAAAACAAAAAACATGCATGACGACAACGACATAGCTCAAGAACAGAGGGATAAATCATACCTTCGGTTAACCCGTAAACGGACTCCGGGAGGCTAGGGACGTCGGAGACGAGCACAGTTCTAAGAGCCATTCTCACGAGTAGAGAGAGAGAGAGAGAGGGTAGATTAGGAATTTCGAAAAATGTTTGTGTGAGGATTTGGGGTTTTTTTCTGCAGAGTATTTATAGTAATTAAAAAAGAAGGAGATGAGGCAAAAAGGAGCTGGATCTGCGTTTTCGAATATTCGATTCCAAGTCAGCAAGGTGCTTTTCTTGATGGTTTCCTTCCCGCCTTTTGTGGGATCTGGTACGACGCAAACGAGTACGGTTCTCATCTTTTTACACGTGTCAATGACGCATTGGAGATAAGTTTTTCTTTTGCCCGGCTTAGTCACTCTCTCTATCGCCCGTTTTAATTATGATTTTTTTGGTTTTTTTTTTTTTCCAAACATAGTGAAAATATATTTTTGGATTTATTTAAAAAGATTCCTGCATAAATAGACAAACAATTCCAAAATTCAGACCGGAAAACAGGAAAATAGGGAAAAAAATTTAACCTAAATTATTCTGGAAAGGAAACTTGTGTGAAAAGAATTATAAAATGTAATAGTTTGTTCTAGAAATAATTTAAAAAGTGCGTTTGACATAAATTAAAAATGCAGTTATGATCTGAACACGCAATTTCCATTCAAATCCATATATGTTCTTACACGTTTTAATGATGTTTTGAACTTTTAAAGTAATGTGATTACAACAAGATGAGTTGGTCAAATTTTTAAGCAATGAGGCGGCAGTAGTTTTTTTTAATTAAAAATAAGACTACTGAGTGGAACCACGAAATTCTGACGTGTAAAAATAATTTATTTCTTTGATTCACCAATATTTTATTAACCGTGATTTTCAAGTAAAACAAGATTTAAACAACATATTTGATTATGGTAAATAATAAGGATACACTTAAAGGTGCTTTCCAACAATAAAGAATTTATTAAATTTCGAGTTTAAAAAACAAAATATTAGTATCTTACTCTTAATATACAAGATCTGTTAAGCTTGATTTGCAAGTTAAGAAGAATACGGTAATAGTACTAAATTGATAACCGTTTTTGGAAATCAAATAAAATAAGGATTGCATTTCTTTCTTTTGTTTAGTCCACTAAAAATCTGACCTGTAATAATGGAAGATATATCTGTCAGGATAATGAGAAAGTGGATTTATGGTAGCTTCGTGGGTCATAGTCTCATAGATCAGATCCAACCACATGTGAGCTTTCTGCTACTTGGATCCACGTCATAAAATTTTGTCAAAGCCTATAAGCTGTTTCCAAACCTGGAAAATAGTACTATTATTAATGAAAACCTAAGCCGAACAAGTGGCCGGTTGAGTTGTGTCCGGTAGGTAATAATACGGTTTGGTAGGTACCAATTTAGATTGGTGTTTCGGTTTGTTACCGGCCCACGAGAAAGTTAGAATGGCCACACAAATTAGTGTATCGGCCCAAATGATTGAGACGCAAGTCTCGTGGTTTGTATCAGAAAAAGATTGAGGCGCAAGACACTGAGAGACAACAAACCAAGTCGCAAACTGGAAAAATGAGAAAGCTAATTCGCCACCCAACACTAGGGAAGAAATCGTCCATTTCAGATTCTGGATTACCAAACTTTGTGCCATGTTTCTCACATTGTTCAACACCTACCTTGTTGAAAACAAAATCTGGTGAAACAGTTGTTCCTCAATGAAACCTTCTTTACACTTTGTAAATGCATCTTTGCTACGCTTGTAGCAACGCAGTGGAGATGGTCTTGTTTGCGGATGTTGATGACATCTATTGAATGATGTGGTTCCATATAAGTATGAAGATTTACCGTCCCAAATTTTAATGTGATTCTATAGTATATTTTATCGTCGAGAAAAACAATCTATCAAAGTTAACACTTTTTAAAAAAAATTTGGCTCAATGATAACTTAACATTTATCGAAAACACAATTTCACTTTATCTATTTTACAAGGTTAAGTTATAAAATAGGAATAAATGTTAAGTTTTACTATAGTATAGGAATAACATGCATAAAACTTATGGCTAGAAATAACATGCATAAAACTTATGGCTAGAAATAACATGCATTATATGAAAATACTAGATATTAACCCGTGGTATACCGCGGGTCCGCGGGGCTATATTTTTTGTTTAGAAATACAAAATAAAATTTCTTTATTATATTAATTATAGATGTATATATTGTATTTTTTAATCTACTATAGTTTTACATCAATACATTATGTAGTGTATAATTTTGATTGTCGACATGTAGTGGTTTATTATATACAAGTTAGGATATCTTTATTATTCATTAAATTTAATTTAGTCAACAAATATATTTTGGTTGTTTTATCTCTATATCATTTAACACTTTTGTATTTATAGTTGTGCAAGTCAATTAAAATGGTGGAGTGATTTTTTTTGTAAAGTTTGATTTATATCAATTGTCTCTTATTAGTATGGATAAAAAATCTACATATTAATATATTAGCTACTGAAAAACATTTCGGTGAAGAAGTAATTTTTTTTTTAACAATTTGTGTCAGTTCGGGCCCCAAATTTTTTTTAAAACTAAAGTTATTATCAACTATTTAATCACTTGACTTTCAAACACATGAAAATAAAGTTATTATCAAAAGTTTTTTAGAGCATGAATTAGTTAAATATAAAATATTTAATGCTAATGGGTGTTGGTTTGATATTTTTAGAAATTTGAATTATAGAAAATCTTTTTAAGTTAGATTCCAAATTTGATATTATTTAAAATAAAAATAAATGTAAAATTAATGTTAATGGCATGATTGTAAATAAGTTCCAACTCCAAAATTTATTTCATAAATGTCTACAAAAATGTATATAGATGATAACTTTGATATTATATGGAAGTTGTTTAAAAAAAAATCCATTATAGGAACTTGAATTTTGGAAAATGGTCGTAACATTATATTATTATTTAAGAAATTAAAACATGCATTATATTGTTCGATCTTGACAACGTCTATTATAGTTGGGGAGAATAACACAAATCACAAATGTCTTTTTTTTTTTTTTTTTTTTTTTTAATGTCAAATAAAGCACAAATCACTAATGCCATTTTCAGAAACCATAATGTTTTATATGGTCCAAAATCTTAACTTATTTTTTTATTTTCACACAAAAATGTAACTTGGGGATGTGTATGGAAAGGGGAATTTATAATATTCGAAATATAAATTAATTATTAGAACCGACGGTATAGAGAGCAAAACCATTAATGAAGAAGAGTGGGAAGCAGAGGAGAACAGAGCATTCGGCGCATTAATGGAGGAGGACAAAACCCCATTTATTGTTTTCTTTCTCACCAGCAAAACAACTCACATTTCTCTTCCTCTTCTTCTTCCCCAATTTAATGCTCTCTCTCTTTATGTTTTCGTTCTCTGTGCAATTCGCAAGCATTCAAATTTCATGTCGGACCAGAAAAAATAAAAAAAAAACAAGAACACAATCAAGAAACGGAAACGTATTCTGGTCTATTATACAACTGACAACACTTAACAAGGAAGGATATAATTTGAGATTAACCCCTTAAACCACAAAATTAGCTAACTAATCATCGGTTTGATCTATAACTTTCAATTCTAAACCAAGTTTGATCCTTTCACAGCTTGAACTCTTCTTCTTCTCTTGGCCTCCCAGTCCTGGCGTATTTGGAACAGAACAAGGCTTTATGGATGTGGTGGATTCATTGACTGACGACGGTAATGGTGATGGGTTCGGTTTAAGGTTTGGTTTTGTTGGTGGAGCTGCGAAAACCGGGATCACTGATCTCTTATGAACTGCTGGAGCAAATCTATTAGAGTTTAGGTTACAACTTCCGACGAAGTTGTATCTGCCCTGGTCAGAAAAGGGTGATTGCTTGCTGAAGCTGATTGATGATGGTTCATTGAGTTTGGCCTTATGATCAGCCATTGGTAAAGGAAACGTCTCTGTCTCTGGCTTAGCTTCTGGAGATTTGCTCTAAATGGGAGAATTTTGGAAACTTTAGGCTGTGGTGGTGGGGGAATTAGAGAGATGAAACTTGGGGTTTTGTGTTGAGTCTGTGTTGTTGGTGAAGATGAAACTTGATTGGTCAATAGATTGATCCATCTCAATCTCTCAGTCAGCAAATCCTTGTTTGTTGTATCTTGATGACTTGTTCTTCTACTCCATTGGTTTGTTGTCTCTCTTCTTCTTACTTCTTTGGGTTTGAATCTTGAGAGTACTCTTGCTACTGCTTCTTGTTCCTTCTCTTCATCTTGAGAATCCAGTCTTGACACTACAAATAAGAATAAAAGGATGGATTCAGTTAGAAAAATGAGAAGCTTTTTGGGGTTTATGGAACAACTTGGAATATGAGTACTTTTCTTCAGAGAGGACCAAGCTGCAATTGCTGCGTGTTTCTCAGCTTGTTTCTTTGTCTTTGCTGATTCTCCTGTAAACCTCATCCCAGCAAGTTCCACTGTGCAAGAGAAACCTGGGAAGTGACAAGATCCTGATCTCACACTTGTGTACATAGGTAGATCAAGACCAGCTCTATGTGCTGTCTCTTGAAGCAGGTTCTTGTAAATCCCTGTCTCATCCTTGAATATAGAGAGTGTGACATGAAGATATAATAAGATGTTAACACTTTTTTTGCAGTTTTTTTGTGCATGATGATCAAAACCGAGAAGAAAAAGACAGAGAGAACTTACAAGAATCTTAGCAGTTAAGGATCTTGAAGGGCCTCTAGAAGAAAGGACGTTAAGAGAAACTTCAGCTGCTGCATGCTCAGCTTGTCTGAGAGTAGAGCAGTAAGTGGGACTCTCAAATATCTCACCATTGAAGTTAACAGAAGCTTTGAATCTTGGAGCATGATCTGGTCCTTCTCTTATGCAAGTATATGATGGTAAGTTGAAACAGCTTCTCTGTGCAAGCTCTTGAAGCTGATTCTTATACATTTTGTTCTTGCTGTAAATTACAAAATCAAACCCAAAGTCAACACCACATATCTCTTTTGGTATGTCTAAGAGAAGATAAAGAAAGAAACCTAGCTACCTGTTGAAGTTTGGATATTTAGTGTTTGAAAGTAAGATTTAATGAGAGAGAGAGATTAAAAAAAAAAAAAAAAGAGAGTTTTTGCAGAGGTTTTTGAACTCTTCACTCACATGGTAAGGTACTAAGGTTCTAAATAAAGAGGAGTAGAGGATGCTAAAACAGTAATAGTGACATTTCAACTGAAATATGGTTCGTCTTTTTATATAATTTATAACATGTGCATACAAATCACACTTATGAGCACTCCTATTGACTCTCTTTATTATCTCTGTCGTCTATGGTGTTTTGACTGGTCAGTTACCTTCACTCTCAGTTAAAAACAGTTATTTCTAATTCATAAATGTTTGTGAAAAATGATTTCTTTAGTCTGGTACAGTAAGGCTATTCATATTTAGTTTGACCAATTTGTTGATTCTGTTCATTGTCTTCGTCTTTGTTCAACAATGTCAAATATACCTATGCATTGCTAATCTTTAAATTTGTTAAACCAAAATGTTGGCTTGTAATGTTCAATCTCTAACCTTTCTCTTAAACAAGCCAAAGTTTTTGGTTAAAGAGATTTAAAGATCTTATTACAATGGTCTTTCTTCTCCTTAGAACTTAGAAGAAGAAAGAAGCCTTTATGATTCTTTTGCATTTATTGCAGAGCCGTGCTTCGGTGAACACTAGTATAATAAGAGTTGTCTGGTCTTATGGTCCACTTGTCTGAAAGTTCAGTTTCAGCAATTTTATCATATGCAAAGTACAGTATGAAAATCGTCTGTATTCATTTTGTTTTCTCATTGTGAAAGTCTGAAAGATAAGTACTGTTAAAAGTCATAGATTACACTAACACACAATGATTCAAGATTTAACTGTCTGAAACAATACTACTACAACACACACACAATACATCAATGAATAAAACATTTGAAAACACCTTTCAGTTTTTTCTCTTATCCTGTTTCTAAATTCTTCTTGCTGATAAGGCCATAACTTCTGGTGACATTTCCCAGTTTGAGCTCCTCGGGTGATTGTTTGGCCTATCGACTTGTTCACCACTATCCACTATGGTCCTCATGTCTGGTGATAACTCGTTTAACTCGTTGTCGTTAACATGAAAACGTTCATTGTTATCATCATTTTTGCCACCACCATGTTCAGCCATAGCCCAAACACCCTTCCTCCCTATCTCAATATCATCATTGGCTTTTCCCATGTTTGGACTCATAAAACCGCCAACAACTGATCTCGACGGCATTGGATTTTCCCTTGGTACCATAGCCCTGAAGTTGTTCTTTGAAGGAGGTATTAAAGAAAAAAAGATTTCTTTAAAATTATCAACAACTCCTTTGTTATGTGGGTTGCTACGCCGATCATAACTGTATCTGAAATTCTCATATGTAGTCTACAGAATAAAGGAAGCTCAAATGATTAAACACGCATAGCGAATGAGATAGGTAGGTTTTTCAGAAAGAGGCCAAGGATTAAGAGGGTACCTGATTTGTGCTGATGAGATAGAGATGGAAACATGTTAAGCCTCCAACGAAGAACGTACATATGGATGTGTAGATTATCAGAGCAATGGAAGCTGGAGTTCTGAGCATTGCTTTCAAAATGCTTATATCTTCAGATTTTTTGATCTTCCGTATATAGACACAACAAAAGGCGAACACATATACACAGAGAAGGGTCGTGGAGAAGACAAACATGAAGAAGAATCGATAGTTCCTCTGCAAATTCCCAAGAAGGAGCATGAGATGAATTAAATAGACTAATGTCAGGAAACTAAAGGACATGAAGACGAAAAGACCGAGAAACTTACTTGAGCAATACATTGACCAACCCAAGGACAGTGATGGTCAAACCTTTCTACACAGTTGTTGCAAATCGAACAATGTGAGCAGCGAGGTGGTCTGTAGAGCATGCAAGTATCACAGTACTTGACCTTAAATATTTTCCCATTAACTTCTACTTCCTTTACACGAGGCAGTCTTGGAGTTTGGCTTGTCCCGGATCCTGTGTTACCATCAAGAACTTCTGGCTCAGGAGGATGAGAATTTCTTGGGATAATCCCTGGATCCCTTCCGGATGTGAGCATCAGAAGAATTATGTCCTGAGGGAAGTATAAGGAAGTTATTATGAATGAGCCAAGTCACAGAAAACGTATTACAATGCAAGAGTTAAACTAATGATAACTCACATAGATGGTGAAGACAACAGCAACAAAGACTATTGATACTCCCCAAGTATCAGAGAAGTCCTCCATTAGTTTGCTACCGACGAAGATGCAGAAAATAATAACAGGGACCACAATGAGACTTATGGTCAAACCAAGTGACCTCACGTCTGGTCCGAAGATAAACCTTCCTTGAAGACAAAATATCTGCAGAAATGGGACAAAATAAAAGAGTATTTGTTACAACACTTGAGTAGAGCGCTATGAGCAATAATAACCTTGAAAATGTTTCAGTCCAACTTACTACTAGACTATATATGATCTTTAGGTCAAATTTTTGACATTAAAAGCCAAAGAACAACCTCCAATATACACACTCATTATCAACTATATAACCATTTGTAAGAAGAAGCAATCTGATAACTGTAGCAAGCATATGCAGATAATACCTTAAGTTCTTGGTTAAAGCTAAAGATTTCATTTTTCAAGGTAATGACCTACAATCAGAGAGCTTCTTGACTTTTAACAACAATGACATCAAAAGCTTGGATTGTTAACAGACAAATACCCTAAAAGGGAAACCCCAAGTCCCAATTTTTAAGCTATACAAGATTGGAACAGACTAATCAGAGCCCATGAACAGAGAAAATCTCAACACAATAGAAAAAAACAACAAACATAAATTAGCTCAAGCATAAAAACAGAAGTTGAAAAATTCCAAAAACCTAAAGCTTTCACACAAAAAAAAAAAAAAAAAGGTAAAAAAAAACTCACATTGCTTCCTTTCCATGTTTGGTAAACCCGTAAATCAAAGTCGGATCCCAAACCGGATCTTTGAGGAGGCGTCACTACATACATCTCTCTCTCTTTTTCACTCTCTCTCTCTCTATCGCTTTCTCTTGATTTCTTCAAAAGTAAGCGAAGGGGAAAACACTTAAAACGAAGATAACCGAAAGAACAAGAGAAAAAAAAAGCTTTTCAGTCTCCCTTGAAGAGGCTCTTAGGCTTCCGGCAAGTCTCCGACATGAAAAATGAGTAGTCAGAGAACTTAGATTTGCTCTTGGCTTCTTCTTCTTCCTTCCTCCACTTTACTTTCTTTTTTTTTTTCTTTGCTTCTCTTTTTTCTCACACTGTGCGATAAAATCAATATTTTAAAAATCGACTGGTAAGCTTATAGCTAATGTCAGTCTGTCACCGTCGTTTTAGTTCAGCTTAACACTTTATTTTTTAAGCCAAAAAAGCGAAGAACGAAATTAGCTGACGTGGCGTTTATCTAGTGGTCTGTTTCCTACCTTGACTAGTCGACTATGTCATTCATAAAAGAGATTCGATAACGGAAATTAAATTTAAACATTTGTTTTACAGCCAATTTAACATCTAAACAATTTTGATAGTTTACCAATTATTTAAACATGTATGTGTTGGAGATTATTATGTTAAACTTTAGTACAATATGTTAGAGGTAAACTTTCTTTTTTTTGCTCAAAAAAAAGAAAGTTGATAATAGAAAATTAGAAATGATTGACAAATGGTATCAATCGAGTTGGAGTCACCTTGAAGCATTACAAGAATTAAAGAAAATAAACAAATCCTATAAGAAGAACAGCTATACGCTTAATGGGCCTTCTGCAACCTCAAGCCCATGTAGATTTTAAACCTGAAAATCTTATGCAGCTGTTGTATAATGTGAAGAACAAAAAAAGTCTGTCTATACAGTGAGTATAATGTAAGCTTATCTTTTATGGTTTAAACCTGAAATTCTCTACCAGAGCTCAACCATAACCGAGAGTTAACCGGGAAAATATCGTAGTTGGCTTCTTCTTGTATCTATATATACATTTGTGAAGTACATTTATTTGTACTTATTTATAAAGTGAACCCCTAAATTTTTTTCAAAAATAACATTACTTCAGATTTTGTTTCCTAAATATTTTACATAACATTCCAACTAAAAAAACACAGCATAATCAATATGAAAACAAAAACTATGATACATTTAGTCATACCTTCTATTATGTATTGAAGATATTTTATTTCGGAATCCTTTGCAAGGAAAGAAAACAACAATTTGATTCCTATTTTGTTTTCCAAAACCCAAAAAAATTTGATTCTTACGTAAGAAAAACTTCGATTCACATTTATTTAAATATTATAATTAATATATATAAACTTAATATTACGAATATGTAAAATTAAGAAAAATATATATATATATATATATGGTTATATAGTAGATAAGTCATAAAGAGGACATGTTGGAATTAAAAAAATATCATTAAATTTGTGCTAACACGGGTTATATCCTTATTTTATTATTTGCCAACACTATTAATATTAGAATATTTAACATATAAAAATTAAGTTGATTTAACTAAGATTGTGTAAAATAATTAAATCATTAGGAAAAATATGACTTAATCATAGCGTATAAATGACTTATAATGTATTTAGATCCCTGATTTTTTGTTATAATAATTAAAAATTAAAATATAATCTCAAACACTAAACAAAACAAACAAATGGTCATGAAATATATTGCGGGTTAAACTATTAATATAAACATTTTGCCACACAAACGGTCGGAAAATGTAATTATTTCTCTTTTTGCAAAACATCCAATATTTAACAAATAAATACAATATAAAAATTATATGCACGCAGTATACCGCGGGTTAAAATCTAGTTGATGATATCTAAAAACAGCCACATTTCCTCTGACCACTTTCTTGGTGGTGTTTATGATGATGATGAATTGATGGTTACACTTTAGTTTCAGTGGTCCATACATATATATTCACACTAGTGGTTTACCTTCTCCCTTCTATTTTCCAGTTTTAGTAACTCTTTTAGGGGGGATCATAGACAAAAACCCTTAAAATAGAGAGAGCATGAGAGCTCAATAAATGTAAAACCCAACAAACCAACCTCTCAGTTTCTCTACTTTTCCTTTAACTGGTCTCATCTCTTTGTGCCTCTGCTTTGCTCATCTCTTTCTCCACAGAAGTCTTGAGTTTATAAATAAAAAATGACAACCTTGAAGCTTTGTTTAAATGAAGGAGTTACTGTTTGATCTTTGTTTGTTCTTTTGTCTTTAACCTCTTGGCCCATTCTCTTTGTCTGTTTCTTCCATCAACCACATAAATAAATAGTAAACCTCATCTGTAACCAAGTGTTTATCCAAAGAAACACAAACAAAATATTCTGAAGCTTGTGGACATGGAAAAGAAACTGATAATGCTTCTGTTACTTCTGCAACTTCTGTCCTTAAACTCTCTGTCTCTGAAACATTCTTCAGCCGAACCAAATGCAACGATTACTGTAACTGGTCTTGTTTATTGCGACGTCTGCTACAACAACAGTTTCTCAAAAAACAGCTACTTCATTCCTGGTAAAGATTCTATTTAGCATTTCTAAAATTTTTTAGGTTGAAGTTTGAAACGTTTCTAACTAAAAAAAAAAGAAACAGGTGTGGAAGTGAGAGTAATCTGCAGATTCAGTTCAGCTTCATGGAGAACTAGAGAGATGATAACGTTCTCTGCAAATCGAACCACAAACGAGCTTGGACTCTACAAGCTAGACATAACATCTTTAGAAGGCGTTTCTTGCGCCGAAGATTCTCTAATGGCTTCTTGTCAGGCAAGTTTGGTCGGTAGCTCCTCAGATTCTTGCAACGTTCCAGGCATTAACACTACAACGGATCAGGTCGTGTTTAAGTCCAAGAGCTCTAATCTCTGTGTCTATGGGTTTACGGCTTTAAATTACAGACCCTTACAAAAGAATCTTGACTTGTGTGGCAAGTAATAGAGGACAAACAAACTGGTAATAATCTTATAGTCTTTGTTTGTTTCTACTCTAACTACGTCTTTAAGACTGGAAACAGGGATCACTCTGTTCTGTCTTCTTGTCCTCTGATCTTTTATCTTTAAGACTTTGTTTATTTTATTCATACATAAATTTTAGTTTATTTATTTATTTATAAAACCTAACACTTATCGTCAAAAAAAAAAAAAAAAAACCTAACACTCTTGAAATGAATCAAGTAATAATATAAAAAAATACTAATACAATATAGTTGAAATAATATAAATTTATGGTTGGAACTTGATGCAAGATACAGACAAGTTTAAGATGAAGATAATAATAATAATTCAGCAGAAATCAAAAATAAAATAAGGAAGCAAGAAAAACAGAGTGAAACGAATAGGTTTTAACAATAATTGCCAGATATATGTTTTTTTCTTGTTGTTGTTCATATTATATCTGTAAGAACTGTTCTTGAAACACATCCATAGCTGAAGCAGGAAGTCCAAGAAGCACATTAATGCTTCTCCTCTGTTCCCCATGAGACAAAAACAGAGTTACTTCTTTCTCAGGCAAAGCTACTGGACCGGACAAAACCGGTTCTCCCCAACCGAAATCTGTGGTATGGAACCCCAATCTAGACCATGTAGTGATCAGAAGTGTCGAGGAAAGAGACGGTCTTGCTCTGGTTACTTCGAAGTAATCGATGGCAGATCTCATGTATCCATCAGTGACCATCTTTATCGCTTCTCTGACTAATCCAACAGCGAAACTCAATGGTTTCTCGGTAAGCTCTCCAGCTTCACAGATGGAGTTTGTGAGAACAATACCATTCCCGAAGTATCCTTTTGGCAGTTGAGGCTCAAACTTGGCTCTACCATCAACGGCGAAGAGAAGCTTCGTTTTCTGATCACTCAACATCTTCAACGACTTAGTTCTTGCTCTCCACACGAAAGCAGATAAAGCCTCAAAACTTGTGCAGGAGTTACCAAGGAGAGACTCGCTGTTCTCTATTGCTTGGATCTTAAGTTTCTTGATTTTCTCTGGGTCAAAGCAGAAGGATCTGTAGAGCGTTGGCTCTTTGGTGTAGAGAGAGTTGATGTTGGATTTATCTTCGATCTCTTCGAATTCTTGGTGAAGATTCTCGATCTTTGGAGGGTTTCGAGCACTGAGAATGGTTCGGTCTGAGAATGGAGGAGTTGTTAATGGCAAGCCTCTTGCGACTTGACCCCATGAGTTGACAAACTCCATAGCTCCAATACCATCGAACATACAGTGGTTCATACAGAGTCCGAGAACAAATCCTCCACATTTGAATTTAGTCACCTGTTAACTCAAATCAATTTAAAACCCTAGCAAATCAGAACTCAACTTAAAAAATTTGCAACCCTAAGAATAAAGATTGCTTGAGGAGGAAGACAAGTAAGTATACCTGAGCGGTAACAGGAGGAATCTCAAGAATGTTTTTGGCGTCGACAACATCGTAAACAAGTTTCCCTAAAGTTTCGGGATCTGGTTTGGTAATATCACCAATCTCATCCATTTTACAGTTTGCTTCTGCTTCCACAAACACAACTCCTTCTCCAGTACAGTCAACTGTGAGTTTACCTGAATTCACACCATAAAAGACATTAAGTGATGTTATTTTCTGACTTTAAAAAGATTGAGACGGAACGGAATCCGAAGTAATCATTAATCAACTTCAACCATTTACCTTCAGGACTAATGGTGAGGCGTCCAGCAAGAGGGTAGTAATGAACAAGAACTTGACTCAGAGCTTTCTTAATTACTTGGACTGCTTCCTCGTTCCCTCTCTCCTCAGATTTGAAACAGTAGATTGTACGAACAATCACGGCAATGTTCTGATCAAGATTGGACAAGAAGTAAAGCCCATTTCGTGTCTCGGATTCGGGTTTGACCAAAGCTGGTTCCTTTTGTTGAACCTCAAGATGAACGTTAGTTCCTTTCAAGCTGTTTTCCATTGATGCAGAGAGTGTTACTTCTTTGTTGTTGTTGTTCTCGGCAACCTGAATATACAAAAGAAGCGTGAGGTTTATTTATTAAAAAAGATTATTTAAGGCAAAATAAGAGAACATCAATTATGATAACCAATAAGTACACAAACCATCTTTGATCCAAATGGAGAAGACAGCAAAATGGGTTTGTGGTTGGGATTATAACTAGTGTTAAATGTTATGAAGTCGAGTTGGATTCTCATGTGATATATATGGGGAAACCAATGGACATTGTAGTGTGAGTGTGACCCCACAAGCTCATAAAATTCTCGTCCTCGTTTGGGTAAAAAACGTAAGAATGATGTGAAAGAGAATACTTGGACGGTCTAGATTGAAAGATGGATATTTTTGTTCATTTGAAACAAAAAAAAGTTATATTGACTAATCGTATATTTTTCTATATATGAATTTTAACGTATTTCATATAGTTAGGATTAGGTGACTGAATAAATGACCTAACACAACAAACACTTGTGTGTGTGTTTTTTTTTTTTTTTTTTGGTAGTTGAGAGTAGGCCTCCCAATTTTTGGATGACTTCTTAACTTCCTTTCTCTTTGTCATTTTATCTTACTCGTTACGATGTTTTCATGTTATGCTTTTTATTTATTGTTTTGGCAAATTCAAATAGATGATATCATGCATATTCCCTTTATGTAAGAAAACTTCGATCACAACACATAGTTACTCATTATTTAACGAATATATTAGTTAATGAAGCTACTTTTTTTTTGTTATCGTTTTCAAATTTCAATATATCAGTTTATGCCAAAGAACGGCTCTTAAGTACATAATACTTTGTATACTTTGAGGACTGCGATCTTGATTTGCCTAGACCATGAAAACTCAAGTACTCAGAGAAAATCTAGAATTGTTGAATGATAGAAAACCCAACTATCCAAGCCATGGGCTACTAGCCTACTATCGTATTATCTTGTTTTTTTTTTTTTAAGTAGAATATGTCATTGTTTACATCTAGAATGTCACAGAATACAACAAGCATGTTTTTTTCCCACATGTAATATCTAAGAATTATTTTGACGACTTTTCTTTTTTGAGTTAAATAGAGAGAAGATTAAAATAGAATTTTTCCATTTTAATATAGAGATTGGTAGTTCAATTTATGTACGTAGGTTTCTTCTAGGCAAAGAGAAGGTTTAGGTTACCGAATCAAAACAAGAAGGAGGGACCAAGAGAATCACGTATATATATTAATTAAAGTCAACTTTTTTGTATACTTGACCCATTTTATGTAACATTTATTTTAGTATTTTTTTGCTTTTCTTTGGACCAAATTTTACTTCATATCCACTATGTAAAACGGCTTCTTCATCCACATATTACATATAGAACCGTAAAGATTGAATCTCCTTAAACATAATAGACATGCAAAGGCATAAAATTTAATTAGAGTTAGATAATTAGAGATCTAAAATAAGCATCAAATGTAAGTTTGGAGGCAATTGCATTGGGTTTTCGTTGCTTTGAGGCCCATCTCATTGTTTATGTTGACACAATACAAAAATGTAAACATCATAGTGTTTCACTGTTCTCATGGAACGGCGCGCGTTGTTTTTCACTAAAAAAACGTTGCGTAGTCCAAACTCCATCAAGCATTAGCCATCATCAGAGACTTAAACCAACTCTGAAACAAGATTGTTCTTAAACCAAACAAAAAACTTTCCTTTGTAAACCAAAACTCAATCATCAGGAGTGCTTAATTCAGTGTAGTTTAAAGAGCAGAATATACTTGGTAACTTTATAGGGTAATTAGTAGCCATTGATTAGAGAGAGGTTAAGCAAATTAGCACATTGAGAGTTCAGTAAAAGCAAAGTTTAGTATTCTCACTATATATACGCAAATCCAACATCTAAGTAAAGGCCATTAAAGGTTTGATGAGCTTTGAGAACCAATCTTTCTCTCCTAAAGCTGTTAAAGGTTTGAGATTTCAGCAAAAGCATTATATCACATTCCCTCACTAAAATGTATATATTCAAATCTAAGTAACAAGCCTTTAAAGGTTTGAGCTTTAAGAACCATTTTACTCTGCTCTCTGTTGCTGATCTTCATGAAGTTGATGACGATGAACCCTAGACTATTCTTGACCCATTTGCTGATAAACCTGCGCATTCAAAACCCCTAACATTCCCACTGTCTTGAGACGACAACCCTAATTCAAGTCCAGGCCTTTGATTGTTTCCTAAACCCATCTCTGAAACACCTTTGAAATCAAACCCAATACCGCAGTTCAAATCAAACAACCTTTCAGTGGTGTTTTGCCCTGTTTCATTCATCCACCACAACAACCCATTTGCCGCAATTTGAGACCTTGGAGTTGGAGCTCCTCCATGTGTGTTATGACCCACCATCAGATCCGCCGTGAGAAGAGGACGAGGTTGAGAAACAACAACAGACTCAGTGGTGGCTCCAACGGGTTTGATTCCATTTCCAGTAGCAGAGATTATAGATGGCTCAGCTTGTTGAAGCAACCATTCAATAGTCTCGCCGTCCGATTTGAGACCTAACTCTTTAGTCAACTGATAAATCCTGGCTGCGCAGAGTATAGGCAACCTAACTCTTCGACCTCTTCCTTCAACTTTAAGGTGTCGATCTTTGTTTGGTTTCTTCTTCTTCTGCTCCTCACCAAGAAGCTGAATCTGTTCTTCCTCTTCCTTCTCCTTCGTCTTCGTCTTCCTCTTCAGTTCTTTGTCGCCGACCACAATGTCCAAACCTTTAACCCCTGTTTGTTTACTCTTCTTGTCGTTGTTCTGATGATGTGGTAGTGATGGGTTTAAGAAATTTGGGTTCGTCTTGGGATCCATGACCAGGTCAAGGTGTGGGGGACTGGACTTTTCAGGTCGGTGAGTAAAAAATTACCAAACTTTTCTCTCTCTGAGAATCAAGGTGGTGGTGGGGGCGTGTTGACCTGTTGACCTAGTAGTTCATTTTTTTTTTTTAATTTCATATCAATTTTTATAAATTTAGAATTTAAAGGTAACTATATTATATATTTCAAATTTATTATAGTTGTTTAGAAAATAATTTCGAAGTTCTATAATCACGAAGTTCTATAATTTGCACTACACACGAACTCCAAATTTATAAGAAAAAGGTCTCTCGAGAAAAACTCTCTCTCGGGTCTATGGAATCTGGTCTTTAGGTTTCGTATCGGTTTTGGATTTGATCTGGTTTGGTTTTGATGAGGGCAGATCTCCCCTTGAGATTCTGTTGGGTTATTTGGATCTTTCTCTCTTTTGATTTTGCGGATTCACGATGGAGATTTGGGCAGATTGGGTTTCTTATTTTGGGGTTTTTTCGATTAACTTCGGTCCCATGGAGTGTGCGACGGGGGCTTAATTCAAGTCCTGACGGATCTCGTTTCAGTGTAGATTTCGGGATATTCGGAGGAATTTGGTTTGATCGGGCATGGATTCGGGGCTTCAGGGGTTTTGTTTTACGGCCTCTCTTGGACTCTCAATTTACAGAGAGTGTTTTGTCACAGGCTTCAATTCAGGGGCGTGATTCTAGGGTTTTAAGAGGCGGATCTTGTGGGATGGAGATGTATTCCAGCTTTGAGGATGCGGATTTATGTCTCGTTGTGATTTGGTCGTATGTGGCGGATTATAAACTCCCCCCGTGGGTTGTGTTTGTCACTCATCATTCTTTTCTGTCTCGTGATTGCCTTTTGCAAGTTATTTGGGTTCCCTTTCAGTGCTTGTCACTTCTGTTTTCTCCTTTCGGGTACTTGAGTCGTTTCTGTTTTCCGGAGCGAGTTATGTCTCAGAGCGGTCTGTTGCTTCAGGGTCCGACAGGGAGTTCCTCGGGGTCTGGGAGTAAGCTGAAGATCAAGGTCCCACACTTTGATAACACTGCTTTGATTGAGGGGTATGCTAAAACTTTGATTGGGAGGTGCATGAACCCAGCTATGCAGGATATGAAGGCCTTGCTGTTCATGCTTCCCCGGATATGGAAGATGGAGGAGAGAGTTGTTGGGGCTGATCTTGGTTTGGGGCGCTTTCAATTTGATTTTGACCAAGAGGAGGACATCCTGGAGGTTCTGAAGATGGAACCCTACCACTTTGACCATTGGATGCTCTCTTTGGTCAGATGGGAGCCGGTTGTGGATCCGCGATACCCCTGTCTTATCAAATTCTGGGTTCGTGTGATGGGTGTCCCTCTGCACTTCTGGGCAGATGAGAGCTTTCGGACCATTGGAGCTGATTTGGGAGAGGTGAAAGAGGTTGATCTGGATAATGGTCGGGTGAAGGTAATCTTGAACGGTTTTAAGGCTCTGATCTTTGAAGCTTCTGTTGAGTTTCACAGTGGCGAGGAGACGACAATCTCTCTGAGATATGAACGTTTGTATGGGTATTGTCGGCGATGTCATAGTCTGTGTCATGACGTGAGCCGTTGTCCACTGTTTGGTGATAAGGGGAAACAACGCCTTGAGGATGGGTTTGATCCTCGACCAGTGGATAAGTTACAAAGCTACAAAGGTGCAATGGTGAATGGTGGGGCTCAGGGTTATGCTTCGGGTGCGAGTGGTGCTGTTTCAGGGGCGTCTATCCATGGCTCTTCTCAGGGGAATGGGCGTGGTGTGGGACATCAGGCTGGGTATTCTCGGGCTCATCAAGGTTCGGGTAGCAAGTGGAGGAAGAGTAAAAATCTTCTTCCGGATGCGAGTTTGGTGAAGAAGGATTTGTCTGTGCTTCCACCTTCTACAACAATATCTGAGGTGGTTGGTTCTGTAAGTGGTGCAGCTCAAATCCCCTATAGTAATGAGGGCATTAACCTTTCTCCCACTGAGCAGAAGATGCTTGATGATCTTCTGGGTCCTCAAGGAGATGGTTATGGGGCTGCGGATGATGAGTCGGTGGTTTCTGAGCAGGGGCCTGAAAAAAAGGTGTGTAAGAATCTGTTTCCCAGTTTACCAGTCGCAGGGTCCATGGAGTTGTCACAACAAGAGGTTCTTTTCTCTGAGGATCTTGGTAATTTGTTGGGGCAAGAGTTTCCGACTAGGGGTGAAAATGATTTGAGCTTCATGGATACTATCATGGAGGAGCAAGGGGTGGTGTCCATGGGATCTTCCAAGGAAGATACTGATATAACAGCTGATGAGGGAGAGGTTGATGAGAGTTCTGATGGGGTGGATCACGCTGCTCAAGCTTCGAATGACGAGGTTACTGCGGGTGAGGAAGTTGCTTCCGAGGCTATGACACAAGATGTCGCTGTTGGTGTTTCTGTGCCTCCGGCACTGGTCAGAGTGGAAAAGCAGAAGGGATCTCTTCTGGGTGCTAGTACAAAAAAGAGGAACTTGGTTTCCTTGACATCTCCGCGTAAGAAGGTGGTTGCTAGAGGGGGGGGACCGATTGGGAAAGCCGGTTCTCACCAAGGAGGAAAGCCTCCAATTCACCCAGCTTAGTTCATGTGTCTGGTACGTCGAGGGCAGCATGGTGATGAGCAAGCCTTGGTCTGGGCTTCATTGCGTTTTTTGGTCTTTCCTGTTTTGTTTTCTTTGAATAAGGCATCAATGGATAATCCGCATGGTTGTATTTTTATTTTGTTTTGGGTGTTGTTGCTGTTTTTGTTCTGTTTTATTCAGGGTTGTGTCTTTTGTTTCTTAAGTATTCAAGTAATAAAACCTACATGTTGGCCCTTATTTCGGTTTAATGAATTGCTTTCAAACCTGCTTTGGTATTGGGATATTTTTGGGGTCTGTCGTCATTTTAATTTGAGGCCTCAATGGGCATCGGGTTTTGGGCCCTTATCGGGCCTTTCTATTTTCCTCATGAAAGTTCCGATTCTTGGGCTTTTTAGAGACACAGTAGACTCGTGTTTTTGGTTTCTTTTTGCTAAAGGGAGTTATGCAAACTATTACTCTTGGCTTTTTTCATTTTGCTATGGTTTTTCGGATTCTCATTGTTTAGTCATGACTGGTAAAACGGCTATTTCTGGTCTATGTCAAGTTATCCTTTTCTAGAGGGTGGGAGAAGGAAACCCTGGGGTTTTTAATCCCCATTTTGTTAACAATTTTTTATGAATATAATAAGTTGGAATTGTCAAGGCCTGGGTAACAAGGCCACTATTGGACATCTCAGGGATTTATGGACTAGGCATCGGCCTGATTTTTTATTTCTTATGGAGACGAAACAAGCATATTTTGTGGTTGAAAATTTTGTGGGTCACTTTGGGTATAAAAATTTAAAAACCATTAAACCTATTGGGTGTAGTGGGGGCATGGCCCTTTTTATAATCAAACTGATTTTCAGGTTAACATTCTATTTGAGTATAATCGGTTAATAGATATTGAAGCGGTTTTCAAAGGACGGATAATATACTTAACTTTTATTTATGGTGATCCAGTTCCTAAGAATAGAGATTTGGTTTGGGAACGTCTTGTACGAATTAGTACTACTCGTTCCTCTCCATGGTTTGTGGTTGGGGATTTTAATGAGCTGAGAGGGAATCATGAGAAGCGTGGGGGGAAATTACGTCATCCTTCCTCCTTCCTCCCTTTTAATGGAAGGATTCAGGATTGTGGTTTTTTGGAGTTCCCCTATCTTGGGGACTGTCTGTCCTGGAGGGGCTGGCGAGACAAAAAACCTATCCGCTGTCGTTTGGATAGGGTTTTAGAGAATGAGGATTGGCATAATTTGTTCCCAGATACTGTGTCTGAATATTTGCTGATGATAGCACCCGATCATAAGCCTCTCGTGGTTAATATTGGTGCCAAGCGGCCGCGGGGTAAGCGGACTTTCATTTTTGACCGGCGCTGGATTGGTAAGTCAGGGTTGATGGATGCGATTAATTTGGGCTGGGACGGGGCTCTGGACCCGGGATCAAAATCTTTCGTGGAAAAAATTGGGAATTGCAGAAGGGCAATTTCCCAGTGGCGCAAGGCACAAGTTCCTTTTGGCAGGGAAACCATTGAGGATTTGAAACGACAATTAGAGGTAGCTCTGGAGGATGATGCTATTCCTTCTGCTGTTATCTCAGATTTACAGAATAGGTTGCGCCAGGCATATAGGGATGAGGAAATTCATTGGTATCAGAAGAGTCGGAATAAGTGGATGCGATTGGGAGATCACAATACAAAGTATTTTCATGCCCAAACAAAACAAAGACGTGCTCGCAATCGGATTACGGGTTTGTTTTCTAAGGACAATGTTTGGTCAACTGATGATGGTGACATTTGTCACACGGCGGTATCATATTTCGAGGAATTGTTTACTTCAACAAATCCGGACAATTTTGAGGATATTTTAAGGGAGGTACTTCCTGTAATTACTGTTGAGGAGAATGAGCGGCTTATAGGTCCGGCAACTGAGGCCGAGGTAAAGTCAGCTTTGTTTATGATGCATCCGGATAAAGCCCCAGGTCCGGACGGGATGACTGCTCTATTTTTCCAGAAAGCTTGGGAGATAGTGAAGCAGGACTTAGTGGTTTTGGTTAATAGGTTTTTTGTGGAGGGGTTTTTCGAAAAGGATCTAAATCGGACTCATCTTTGCCTTATTCCAAAGGTGGCAAAGCCTACCAGGATGGCAGAATTGCGTCCGATTAGTTTATGTAATGTGGGATATATAATTATCTCGAAAATACTGTGTCAGAGGCTTAAGAGGGTTTTACCTGGGCTTATTTCCGAGACCCAATCGGCCTTTGTTCCCGGCCGGTTGATATCAGATAATATCCTTATTGCACAAGAGATGTTTCACGGTTTACGCACTAACCCGTCTTGTAAGAAAAAATTTATGGCCATAAAAACGGATATGAGTAAGGCTTATGATAGGGTTGAGTGGGATTTTGTGGCAGCTTTGTTGGAAAAAATGGGGTTTGCGGAGACATGGGTGTCTTGGATAATGTTTTGTGTCACTTCAGTTGAGTATAGAGTTCTTCTCAATGGCCAGCCAAATGGTTTGATTGTTTCACAACGGGGGTTACGACAGGGAGACCCCTTATCTCCTTATCTGTTCATTTTATGTACAGAGGTTTTAATTGCAAATATAAGGAAGGCAGAAAGGGACAAACTAATTACGGGGATCAAGGTGGCGAATAAATGTCCGCCTATTACGCATTTGTTGTTCGCGAATGATAGCTTGTTCTTCTGTAAGGCGGACAGGGAACAATGTCGGGTTATTCTAGATATCCTAAAGCAGTACGAATCTGCTTCGGGCCAACAAATAAATTTTGCAAAGTCATCGGTACAGTTTGGCCACAAAATTGAGGACACAACAAGGTCGGAATTACAGGATGTCCTGGGGATCACCACTTTGGGTGGTATGGGGTCATATCTAGGGTTACCTGAAAGCTTGGGTGGGGCCAAAACCAAAGTCTTCTCTTTTGTTCGTGAACGACTTCAGAGTCGAACGAATGGTTGGACAGCAAATTTGCTTTCGAAAGGAGGGAAAGAAGTAATGATTAAATCTGTAGCTACTGCTGTGCCGACCTTTGTGATGTCTTGTTTTCGGATCCCTAAAACAATCACATCCAAACTCACTAGTGCGGTGGCGAATTTTTGGTGGAGTTCTAATGGTCAGTCAGGAGGCATGCATTGGCTTGCTTGGGAAAAATTATGTGTTAGCAAACAGCTAGGTGGTCTTGGGTTCAGGAATGTAGATGATTTCAATTCGGCCTTGCTGGCTAAACAGCTTTGGCGTCTGATTGATGCTCCGGATTCCCTGTTTGCCAGGGTTTTTAAAAGCAGGTACTATAGGAATACGCATCCGTTGGATCCAATTAGGTCATACTCCCCATCGTATGGGTGGAGGAGTATCTGTTCCGCTCGCTCTCTGGTTAACAAAGGACTTATTAAACGGGTTGGCTTCAGGGACACCATTTCAATATGGTCTGATCCTTGGGTGCCAGCTCAATCCCCGAGACCAGCTTTAATTAGGGGCCCGTTAAAGGACCTCTCCCTTCAAATGACTCATTTAATTGATCGACAGACTAACTCTTGGCGGATGGACATGCTCTCCGAGCATTTTGATCCAGATGATGTGGCTTTGATCCAGGCTATACCTTTAGGAGGTAATCAGAGGACTGACCTTTTCGGTTGGCATTTTACAAAAACAGGGCGGTATACTGTCAAATCGGGATATCACACTGCACGACTGAATGCAAAGCGGACTTTTATGACATGTGGTTCTGGGCCGGAGATTACACCCCTTCTAGCTAGCGTTTGGAAGGTCCCTTGCCCTCCTTAAATCCAACATTTTATGTGGCAGGTTCTATCTGGTTGCATTTCGGTTTCGGCTAACCTGGGGCGTCGAGGTATTGCCTGTGACGTTGGATGTGTTCGTTGTGGAGCAGATGAGGAGACAATAAATCATTCAATTTTTGTCTGCCCTCCAGCTCGTCAGGTATGGGATCCAACGATTAAATTTGAGCTTACATTTCACTCTTTTTTAATTTACCATTGTTTTGTCATAAAAAAAGACATAAAATAAAAAAATTGTTCGGGACTGTTTGATTTGTTTACAAAATTACTAGCCACTGACGTGAAGAATTTGAAATGGAATTAACCACATTCTCACAATATAATATAAACATTCCCTCCGTTTTATATTACTTATTATTCTAGACAATTTCACATATTTTAAGAAAATAATTAAATATTCTGTTTTACTTTTATATACTATTTTATTTGATATAAGTAATTAATAAGCTAAAAATTCGGGATAAAATAAAAAATTTGATCCATAAAATTTCATCGTAAATACAAAATGATAAATAATACTCCCTCTGATTTTTTTTTACTTGTCATTTTAGACTAAAAATTTTGTTTTCCAATACTTGTCGTTTTAGGTTTCCAAGGCATATGTTTGAAAAAAATACCAATTTTATCCCAACTATTTTAATGATTTGACCAATAAAAAAATTAGAAAATATATTAAAGAAGGGGTATAATAGAACATTGATCTATTTTCTTAATTTGTTTGCAAAGCTCTAGAACGACAAGTAAAAAAACCGGAGGGAGTATGAAACGAAAAATTAACTTTAGAATGACAAGTAAAAATAAATGGAAAGAGTAGCATTTACCGTTTATAGATTGCTAATTTGCTAATCTCCGCACCGTCTTACAAAACAAAAATAACCAAAAAAAATTAAAGCTAATTATGAATAATATCTTGGAACAGAAAATTATTAGTAGAATAACATTTTTCCCTATGTTTTCTTGGAAAAAAAAATTACTATAAATTTGCTTATTATTAATAATACTAGATACCGAGAAAAGTTTCTGCAAAAGAGTTAAAGGAAGCCATGCACAGATTATTATACGCATTTTACAATTTATACATATCTTAATCCTTCTGTCATCTAGAAGATGTACGTCTTTTTTTAAGAGAGTTTTTTCTTGACAACTTTTTTTAAGAGTGTTTGTAAGAGATAAAAATATGTTCTGCTCACTCAGATAACAAGAAAATTATGGATCTAGTGTTAACGTTTATGCATGTAGTTAATGTGAAGCTGCTTGAAAAAAGGCTAAGAGTAATATAAAAAAATTTCTACATAAACAAGAAGTAATATTTATCATGAAAGCCAAAGACTTATAAAACATATTACGAATAAATAACTTGAGACGTGCATAGAGAATATTTGCAAACACAACATTGTACTAGCTAGCCTGACTGGTTTTGCCATCGTTTAACCTTGCCTTCAATGTGAACCTTGTTTTTGTGGACATCTATACACTCTTAATTTCTGAAAGACTTCCATTTGGATTTCTTGGAGATCACTTGTAGAATGGCGTGATTTTGCTTCTTCATCACTTAGAACCATTGTGGGTCTTATATTGGCTATTGAGCTCTATATTTATGCAGTTTTCTGCCAACTTCGCAACCGTTTTAATGCTCTTCATTGTTTCTTTGTTCTTTGTAACAATGCTTTCGTCTAGTTCCTCCCAGAACTTCCCATTTCTTAACTTCAGGCATAACCACATCGCCAAATTTGATACCTCTTCTCCGAAAGTTTTATCAACAAATTTTTCTCTCCCTCATCACTCCAAATGCATAAATGTCCACTTAGTGTTTATTTTTCAATTTACTATAAACACACAGATTCAACGTGGATGTTTATACCTGCAACAAAGAGACTTTTTAGACTTTTTCTCCTTGAAATAAGTTACACAATAATCAAAAAAAATTATTGATTAAAGGTAAGCAAAAACTATGAAAAATATAAGAAAAAACTGAGTAAAACATAAGTTAAATATATGACTAAATACAAAATTAAAGACTTAAAACTTGTGATATTAAAAAAAAAGGGTTTACGTTCAGTAATTACTAACCACACAATGTAGTTGCCGACAAGAACAACATCAGCTCCAAACAACTGAACAAGTCAAAGACCTCAGTAATTTTCTCTAAACAGTTAATTTTTCTTAACTATTTTCACAATATTCGAAAAGATAGGCCAAAATCTTGTGCCTCAAACCGGTAAGCACATCGATTTGGTTTTGAATTCATTTATCCTTCTCTCTCATCAATTGTTTTCGAGATTATTCGGTTGATAGCAATCATGTTTCCTTGGGGATGTTCTCCTTTATAAACAATGCTGGAACCTCCTTTTCCTAAGACGTTTTCATTGCTGAAATCGTTAGTGACTTTTTAAAGAATATCTCTATTGTGTATGTATGACCACATTCACTTCCATCAATAATATCCTGGCGAATCAAAGGCTATCTCCTCTGTTTCCATAGGTTTCCTACAATTGTACATCCAAATTAATAAACCAATAATGGTTAGGATGAAAATTGTAGCTCCAACTACAATCATGAAAACCAAAACACCTCCTCTCGACTTATGCTTGAGCAGAGAATTCCCTAGGTTATACGGAACTCTCGAACTTTGGAACCGCTCCACTTAAGTTGGATACGTTGAGAATCCGTAGAAAGGGAAGTGTAGCCAAGGATGACCAAATTTCTCCTTCGAGGTTGTTTCTTTGGAGATAAACCTCTTCTAAATTGGCTAGAAGTCCTACCGCAGGTGAGATTACGCCACCTAGAGCCAACCCAGAGAGCTCAAGAGATATGACTTGATGGTTATCAAAGTTGCATTTAACACCTTTCCTTCACTGCAAGAAAAACTGTCTAAAGACACAAATTTTTTTGCAAATATGCTCCAAATCTTGGCTATATTGCCTATAGCAATGGAAAGACACAAATTTTTTTGTAGCTATAGCGTTGTAGCTAATTGAATTTTGTGGCTATTCATAGTTACATTGCCACGATGCAGTAACAGAGTTTGTAGCTAATAGCCACGAAATCGCCACAAAACTGTTTGTGTCTATAATAACCACAGTTAACCACAAAAGAATTCCTAACCATTAGCCAAGACGTGTTACAAACTGGCGACAAATAAATTTATGGGTAAGTTAGCTATCTATGTTGTCTTCATCTAAGTTTCAACGAAGAGAAGTAGAAACCGACTCATTAGGATCATCATTTTGATATTAAAATGATCCAAGAGCATAGATATGCCCTTTGTTTGTTAATTGCCATATGAGAAAAAAAGTCAATCAAAACTTCGTTAGCAAAAGAGAAGCAGCAATTAAAAATACAATATCGTAAACCATCTCAAAACAAAAACAAAAAATCTTATTATATTTTTTACCTTTTTAACAAAAAAAATAATATATAAATGCAACAATAATGGTGGAAGCCCCCTTGGCCCAGTGGTTGGCCTAGGGTTCATTAATGCTTCTACACCAGGAGGTCCGGGGTTCGAGCCCCGGATAATGCGATTTATTAATTGTGCAGATTAAAAGAGGCAAATTTACAAACGATTTTCAGTGATGCGCAATTATCGCCGTTCGCCGGTGTCCATCAAGAGCATGGAGCAGGAGAGCAAGAGCCTATGTAGTGAATCTAATAGAGTCGAAAGAAATTGTCCATGGTAGATCATATGTAAGAGTTTTTATAATTTGCAATCAATAATAAATTCAGAGTAAAAAAAGAAATGCAACAATAATGTTAAAAAGTAGTTGGACATTGAAAAGTAAATAACATACGTCATATACAAGGCAAATAAATAGCACAATAATCAAAAGAAAAAAAAATTGATCAAACTTAAGCAAAAACTATGAAGATTATAAGAAAAAAATGAGTAAAACATATGTTAAATATGACAAAATAAAAAATTAAAAGATCCAAAAAATTGTGATATTAAAACAAGACTAAATGTTTAGTAAATACAAACTACACAAAAAGAACATGTAGTTGCCGACAAGAACAACATCAGTTTTAAACAAGCCAAAGACCTCAGACATTTTTTCTAAAAAATTAATTTTTTCTCACCATTTCACAATATCCAAGAAGATTGACTAAATTCTTGTGCCTCATACAATTCAATAAACTTGATTATTTTAATATATAATGGAAATGTTATGTGGTAGTTATCTATTCAACTAAACTAATTTGCTAGAATGAAATTTTTATCCCACAAACTACAATAGTTACCAGTACCACTAAGCTATAAGCCTATAACTATAACTGTAAATTTTCTAAAATAAAAGCCGCAGTTTAAAAGAAATGCCACTAGTTACCAGTACCACTAAGCTATAAGCCTACACTAGTTACGTTTCATATTATTCTAAACGTAAAAACTTTAAAAGATACATGAGTTACCATTGAGTTAAGACTTTATTCATAGATAACTCAAAAATGTTACCAATTATGAATAATTTTTTTTTTTTGAAGTTGAAGCTGAATTACAATGTGTTATAATTGATGTACAAATTTGAGTTATGCCCTTTGTAAAATTGTTAATTCAACAGATTATTCAACATCATGGAAAATTTCATGCATTAGAGTTGAGTTAGAAAATTTTTTAATTTTTCTTTATATTTTTAATTCTTCCCGACGATTTGTTTTTTTTTTTTCTAAATTTTTTTTTGTTTTCATTTTTAATAATGCTACACTCGGTAGCATTGAACTGGTCAACAATTTTCATTTTTTTAAAAAGTTATGTTTGACTATTTCAAACAAAACTGAAATATATATATATATAATATAATTATATATATATATATATTTGTTAAAACATATATGGGTGCCTAAACTATTACCAAATATACATGTTAACTATTTTTATATTAAAAGTAACATTTTATTTATTAATAAATTTATAAATGTCATTATTAAGAAAAAGATATATTTAATTTTACAATATATACTACCATTGATACATCACAAATGTTACCAGTCAGTTGTTTTTTTTAAATGCTAACTCATATTTTTACAGCAAGTTTACTACATCAAACTGCCATTTTTACCACATAAATTTTACTACAAGTTACATCAAATTATAACTCAACTTTGATAACTCATGTTACCCAGTCAGAGCAAAACCCGCATTTTAATGAATGATTTTTCAACTCGTATCGATTTACATTTTCTACGAGGTACCTAAATGACCATTTGAACAAAGTCACATGTTCTATCATCAGGTGATGTGATGTAGTCTTCATCCTCTTACGTGATTATCTCATGTTTGTTGTGGATCAGGTATTTTATGCCTTTTCTGGTTTTTCGTCCTGGCTTGCTCGACTCCACCAGCAAATCCGGTCGAGTGTAGCACTAATGGGAGAAATTGCACCATAGTCAATTCCTATGGTGCCTTCTCGGACCGTTCGACATGCATTGCTTCCATGACAGCATATCCAACGACAGAGAAAGATCTACTCGATGCTGTAGCTCAAGGAACACAAGCAAAGCAGAAGATGCGTGTATGACTCAATTCTCCAACAGCATGACGAAGCTTACTTGCACTGATGGTTATGACGGCCGGCTAATCAGCACAGAGTTTCTGAACCGTACACTAAGTGTGGACGTGGAGGCAATGACGTTTACGGTTCAGAGTGGGGTTTCATTGCGTCAACTCATAGAAGATGCTGCGAAGTTCGGACTCGCACTAAGAATGGCACCACATTGGTGGCCTGGTGGGTACTGACGGTTGGAGGGATGATGACTACTGGTGCCCACGGCAGTACTTGGCACGGCGATGGATCTGCTTTCCATGACTATATATGTCACGGAAATGCGAATGGTCACCCCTGCGGCACCACATCTAGGATATGCCAGAGTTAGACTTCTCAATGGTAGCAACTCCTATGAGTTAGACGCATCCATATGAGTTAGACGCATCCAGAGTCTCTCTTGGCGTGTTTGGTGTCATCTCGGAGGTACACTATATTCAATATTAATACTTCTTTTCCAATTAATAAAGAGCAAGGAGATATTGGTTGTTAACCAAATATCCCATTTTCCAGGTGACTGTCCAATTGGAAAAGATGTTCAAAAGATCCCTTACGTACATCAAAGAGAAGGACCGTGGTCTTACAGAAGCAGAGAGAAGCTATTGAAAAGCTCTGGGCTTGTTGTTTTCTAAAGAGGAAGATGGGGAGACGCCACCTAGAGCCAAGCCAAAGAGGTTAATGGATATGACTTGATTGTTATCGGAGTTGCATATAATACCTTTCCATTTGCAATAAGCAAATGAAGATATCGTAAACCATCTCAAAACAAAAACAAAAAATCTTATTAGTTATTATCTTTCTTTTTTTTATACCTTTTTCAACAAAAAGATATATATAAAAATGCAACAATAATGTTAAAAAAAATAGTTGGACATCGAAAAGTAAATAACATACGTCATATACAAGGCAAACAAATAGTTCTTTTTTTTCCAAGTACAAGTATTATTTTTTTCCAAGTACAAGTATTATAAATCAGAAATTCAACATGGATGTATAAGCCTGCAGCAAAGAGACTTCTTAGACTTTTTCTCCTTGAAATATTTTGCACAATAATCAAAACAAAAAAAAAATAATCAAAAATCAAAATTAAGCAAAAACTATGAAAATTATAAGAAAAAAATGAGTAAAACATATGTTAAATATGACAAAATTTAAAATTAAAAGATCCAAAATATTGTGATATTAAAACAGAACTAAATTTTCAGTAAGTACTAACTACACAAAAAGAACATGTAATTGCCGGCAAGAACAATTTCAGCTTTAAACAAGTCAAAGACATCAGAATTTTTTTCTAAAAAGTTAACTTTTTCTCACCATTTCACAGTATCCTAGAAGATTGACTAAATTCTTGTGCCTCATATTGAATTCAATAAACCTGGGTACCTTCTTCTTGCTCTTTATGATCTCAGCTCGTTTGCCCAAAAAAAAAATATGATCTCGGCTCATGTTTTAATTGCCTCTGTCACTTTCGTCTCTGATTGTTTGGGGGTGGAGACGCTTCTTAGTTTTACGAATTACGAATTAAATAAATATAATAATAATGAAACTTGAGAATGCAAATTTAATGATTCTTACTTCCACAGTAAGATCCGGGAGTCAAGAGGTTGCCACATGATTGAGAGAGTTTAGGAAGCTTATTTACATCATAATATTGCATGAAAACTTTGGGGCACGATGCATGTATTTTAAACATATGCATTTTCCCTCCAATGCACATCCTTTCTTGTCAGTGGTTAGTGTCTCTGCGCAGTCTCAGTATCTTGTCGGTCAATTCGCTTGAAAACAAGCCTAATGGATCGAACCTCCTCTGACAACCAAGAACTTTTAGTTGCGTCTTTCATTCCGTGAAGGAAAGAAGAGCATTGGCGGATATGGAATCTTTGCCGGACTTTACTTTTGTTTAAAGTAATTTTTATTCTTTATCGCCCCGATAAAAGCTATATTTCTGTTTTTGCCCCAATGTGGCAGTCTGCCATACTAAATATAGCCCCATTTGTTCAATTTCCTCCATAATGTCTTCATGCATATGAGGGACCAAGGGATCTATGCTTCTGTAATATGTGAACTCAAATTCCACACCTGAAAACTTGTTGCCTAAGAAGGATAAAGAAGGTTGGAGATACCGGACTAATACCCCGTTGTAGAAGTTGAGGCCGCATAGAGCTTTCAGTTCCAGTTTGAGCAAAGGAATTGATGTCGCTTATAAACTCATTTACGTTCTCAATGGGTTTGGTAAACGTATGAAAAAATTGGTCTTGTATACGGGAGGCCCATGGAGAAACCGTGGTCAATCCATCTTCTTTGTTATCGAGACAACCTCCCGATGACATTAGATTGTTATGGAAGCTAACAACTGGATAGCTATCAAAAGTTGAACTTGTAATTCCAAATTAAAATTTAAAAGTTCTACATATCTTTATTAGGCTGTAATTCGCATAAAGGGAAAAAAATATCATATCAAATCATATGATAAAGAATATGTAGAAGGATCTAGAAGATCCACAAGATAATGAATATATTTTATATTTATGATATTGATATGTAAAGATTTAGTTCTATCTTAGTTTAGGAAACTATTTCACTATATAAACATGTGTAATCCCTATTGTATAATTCATGAGAGTCAATACTAATTCTTCCATTCCTAAACTCTCATCACATCTCTATTAGAATATAGTGCACATTTCTCCGAATCCATTAAGAAATTAAAATAAAATAAATGTATTTACCAAATTATCTTAAAACTAGATCCGGACCCGCACATACGTGCGGGGTTGATTTCAAAAACTAAGTTTACTAACATGTTTGTAAACAATTTTTTAGAAATGTCATTAATTTTCAAGATCCACACTCTATATTCGGTTTAGACAAAAAGAATGATCGAATTTATTTTTGTTATCAATAAAAACAACTACATTAAAAAAAGTAGTAAAAGAAAACGGTATATATATATTTTTTTTTTGTCAACCATTGGGCCACAACAGGACGGTCCATTAGCCAAATCCCTACATTCGTAGAGAGCGGAACTCGATCCCTAGTGTAATGGTGCCTTGTGCATTAAGGACTTGCCATGTTCTGGGACAGAAAACGGTATATTTATTCTATGACAGAAAATGCATCTCTTCCCGTATATGTTAATAAAGATTTTTCCAACGCATAACTAAGGTTTTAATAATAATTTAACTATGAGAGATCTTTTATTTCAGCCCAACAAATAAGAAAATATGTAAGAGATTCAGAACTGCATATATGTACTACGTTTTATTAGTAGATATATTTATTTGATATGACATTTAGAACATTAACTTATATTGGGTTGCTTTCATAATATTGTTATTGCTTCACCATAAATTTTGGATCAATAGTGAACCCGGATCGATTGTGATCTGGATTAGTGATCAGCTAGAATTCTGTTTAACTCGGTAACCATCAAACCAATTAAAAACACCAAAAAAATCATGAACCGGATGACCTAAATATAGTTGTCAAGCAGGTTAAATCGTCTACTATGTAATAAATTACATTATATTGATCCACAAAAAAACCCGTCCTATGTAATCCACATAAGTAAATGTTATGTATGCATCTATCATGCTTGAATCCGTGTTACCCAAAATTTTCATTCTCATATGTTCTCCATAATAGTTTAGATAATATATTTATTTTTTGAATTACATGTTTCCTTCCCTATAGATATTAAATTAGATGGTCATTTTAGAATTACCACACAAAAAATGTAATATATTAATAAACAATTTATTTTTTATACCACACATATATATCTATTACAGAATTACATGTTGTTTTCATCTATATAACTCTAAAATACAGTAAAATAAATCTTAAGTAAAGTATATTTCACGTAAGAAGTGCCTTGATTTTACTCCTCCCTGTTTTACCTTAGAAAATACAAACATTAAATCATAAATCATTTTTAAAAGTCTTTTAATCATGCAATTTCAAAAAATTTATTAGACTATGGCCAAATAGTTTAATCATGCAAGTTCTCCTTTTCAGGAAATTAGCATAACCTTCTATCCTAATGTTCACATGTACTTAATCTTATATACAAAAAGTAAAATAATAACTTTAGTTTACATATAATTTTGAGACTATAATACATGAATTTAATATAGTATTGGTTTAGTAAATCAACTTAATAGTTGCATTTCCTGGTTTCTTTTTGCTTCATACTCAAGATGCCAGTGGGTTAATCTATGAGGACAAAACTCTGAAACAAATCAATAAGTTGAGGCATGTGAGAAAAAACATCAAAAGCAATATTTTGATTTTAATGGAACCAAAGAAACACCAAAAGAATACTACCAAGTACCAAAAAAAAAGAAACACCAAAAGAAATATTTTAATAGAACTACAGCTGTGAATCCGAGTGATCGGCTTGTCAATAGAAGCAGTATTTATACAAAACAAATAAGCTATCATTTAGGGTAATAGAAAAATCTTTCATCATTAAAAATATAAATTATTTTGTATACATCATTAAAAATATAAATTATTTTGAATAATAGGTCACAAAATATTTTGTAATCGTGGATACATAATTCGAAATTGGAGATCATATTATCTTAGAAGATTATGTTAACTGTTCGATATTGTGTTGGTAATTTCTGAGATTTGTTTACATTAATTTGGTAAGATTATATGAACTTCCCTTACAAATTCTAAGCTAATTATGGGGGATTGATTTAGTTAGATTGTTTATGGTAGGTATTAATATGAGCCGATTTTTATGTGATATGTATATGTTAGGTAGTAATTAATCTCGATTTGGAAAGCCTGCACCGAAGATTTTGCCATTTGGGTTATCTATATTAATTGCATCCGATTTGGTTCGGTTAATATCAATCTGTTTGGTCATAGATTAATATCAATCTGTTTGGATACACAATTTATATATTCTTATTTTGTTTTCAGTGGCATTTCATGTAATAATCTCTTAATATATGTCTACTTATTAAAAATGCTTCCCTTTTAATAGTATAGATACTGATGAAAGACCCTCATCAAAAGTTAGTAGAAATGTATTTACCCCTCAAGTCATGGATCCATGTGACTTATCCAATCAACATTTATTAGGAGAGCATATAAGGGAGCATTTAGAAGCTGCAGATGCTCTCTTATGCTCTCTTCCTATATGCTCTTGTTTGAAATATTTCCCAAGCATTTAACTCTAAAATATTAATATATATTAAAATAATTTTAAATAATTAATTTATTTTGTAAAAATAGAAAATTATGATTTCATAAAAGAAATTTATTTGTTATAAGATAATATCTATAAGAAACTACTTAATGTTATTATTTAAAATAATATAATAATTTATTTTAATACATTAAAATATTAATGTGGATATAACGTTTATAA
The DNA here is from genome assembly GCA_023657505.1 of Camelina hispida. NCBI lineage: Eukaryota > Viridiplantae > Streptophyta > Magnoliopsida > Brassicales > Brassicaceae > Camelina > Camelina hispida. Next base: position 40,600,669 of record CP094635.1, on the reverse strand, counting down.
TGTATATTATTGTTTTGTTGTCAAAAAAAATATTTATGTTATTGTTTTATTTTATTTTAATGTGTTATATTATATATATTTAAAAAAGTTATTGAAATTAAAAATGTAAACATAGATATAAACTTTTATTAAAAAATAATAATATATATTAATTATTTGTAATTAATGTGTTACATTATAAAAATATTATATAATTAAAATTATTAATTACACATTTATATATATATATAACAAATTATAAAATTTATTAAATGTGAAAAAATTTAAAAATTATATAGGAATGAGTGATAATTAATTTTTTTAATGAAACACATTTAAATTATATAGTTTTAATTAATATTATATATTAAATATAAATATAATATCTAATACTCTACTGCTAATAAATGTGTTACATTAATCAGAGCATACAACTTATGCAGCTTAATGTTTATGCTGCATAATGCTAATGCTGCATAATGCTAATGCTATAGTATATGTTGTTCCAATCAAGCCTTGTTTTCTATATGAAATTCAAATGGTTTGTACTGGATCAGAGAATTTTAACCCAGTAAAACCTCTATAAATTAATAATATTGGGACCAAGACATTTTATTAATTTATAGTGATATTAATTTATCTATAAATTAATAATAATTATTTTATAGTGTAAATTAATAATTATTAATTTATAGATATATTTTTTATTGTTTAAATTTGTAAAAATTATGAATTGAGACAATTTTAGCAAAATAAGATTAGATTTTCGGATCTTGTAAATTTTATGGTTTAGAAATTGAACTTGTAATATTTAGATAACACTATAGACTATTAATAACAAATACTAAAGACAATTTGACTTATACACATGACATACATAAATTCAAATTTATGAATAATAATATCAATTGTTTTAATAGTCTGTCAAATTATCAAATTGTAAATGATGAATATCTAAAAATTGAAAACTTAAAAAAATTAACTATTTTTATGACATGTTATAGAATATTTTAGAGATATAGTTCTAGTTTGAAAATACAATATTACAAATTTTCTATAGAAATAAGCTTTAGGAAAAACATACATTATTATATCAGTATATATATATATATATAGGTAAATTTACATGATTATTAATTTATGATATTATTGGGACCATATTTTACATGGGGATTTCAAAAAAGTATTATCTTATTATCTTATCAAATTTTGTTAATTTTTACACTGGTCTGACTTAAGACCAACAAAATTTATTAATTTATAGTGTTTATTAATTTATAGAGTATAATAGAGGTTTAACTGTAAATCATTTTTCAAAATTTCTAATTTATGATAAATTAAGCAAAAATTAGAAAGTATAAATTTTCGAAATAATCTTATCATAAATTAGAAATTAAAAAATCTGAATATCTTCTTAACTTTTTGTCAAAGTAGTCGGATATCAAAAAGTAAATAACATACATGATATACAAAGTAAAAAGATAATTTTTTTTTCTTGGAATACTATAAAACAAAGATTCAACATGGATGTATATACTTGCAGCAAAGAGACTTGTTTTTTCCTTGTATACCAACTTAAATAATCAAAAGTAAGCAGAAATCAAGAAACACACAAGAAAAATATGAGCAAAACATAAGTTAAATATGAAAAAATCAAAATTAAAGACTAAAATTGAAATATTAAAACAAAAATAAGAGATTAGTAATTACCAACATACATAATAAGAATGTCAAAATATGTGAAGATAAAAAAATTATTTTACTTTTTGTTTTAAAGGATTTTATTTTTATCGACTTTAAATCAGACGATTGACACAAATTTTTTTGTAAAAGGAAAATATTGCTTTATATGTCCAACAAAATAAAATCAAACAGATTGAAATTTCTTTATAAATCATTCCACCTATTTAACGCATGGAAGGTAATAAAATGAGAAAACTTTACATGTTTATTTTTCCTTCTTTTTTTTTTTTTATCTCATGACTTCCAGTCACTTTCACTATTCCATTCATATAACTAAGAAAACAAGAAATGAGACTCACCGTTGTTCGTTCTTGGCAGATCCTCAAATCTTTCTGATCAAAACGCAAGTAAACCCCATAAAGAGTTTTTTTTTATAACTCAGTAATCTGATTTCGAGTATCCTTTTGGTAGAGATTTCTATCTTGTTCATGAAAGGAAGAGTATGATGGACCAAAGTTCTTATGCTTAAATTTTTATTATACCGTTGCATGAGAAGACATAACAGTCGAACTCCTAAAATAGGTTGCCGCAATCGTGAGAGAGCTTAGGGAGCATATTTACGTCAAAGTCTTGTAAAAAAACTTTTGTAACACCTTGACACATACATTTCATTTTGTTCTTTTGTATACTTCAGAGTGTCTTAAAAAATATCATGCAAGATTTTGACGTGGATAAGCTTCCTAAACTCTCTCACGCTTGCGGCAAAATTTAGTCCCTGGGTCATACTGCGGAAGTAAGTGCCACTAACCTTAAACTCACCCTTTTGAGTCACACAAAATTTATCTTAATAAATTTTATATTTCTTTTTTTTTTTTTTTTTTTTTTTTTTTTTTAATAATAATTCATTTCATACCTTATAGACTCCCCAAACGGGATATCGGTTACAAGAGCGGCGTAGGGAGAAAAAAAACGCACCTACAATTACAACAGGCAAAGGAGAAAAAAAGAAACAAGGAAGAAAAAGAGAAGAGTACAACCAAACCTTACACCAGATGACATTAGTTTTGAAACACTCCAAACCAGGTGACTAGTTCCGTATCTCCAGGAAGACGTGGTGCCTGCCCCGGTCTCTCATTCCTCGAGAGCGGTTCCAGTCGACTTCTGATGATGACCTTGATTTCCTGTATTAAAACTGCCGGCGTTCGCGAGATCATATTGTGCAGGCGTGAGTTCCTTTCTTTCCAGAGTACGTATATTGAAGCTTGAAAAACAAGTCGCAAGATCATTGCCATATTTCTGTCCCTACACGGGGACTTCAACCAAACCAGAGCATCTTGTAACAGAGTAGGAGGGGCAACCGCAGCCCTTGAGTAGAAATAACTCCAAACTTCCCTCGAGAACACACAATCAAAGAACAGATGTTGCCTGCATTCATCCTGTTGAGCACATAGAAGACACACGGATGGGATTGGCATCCCCCATTGGATCAGGCGATCTCTTGTGTGTAATCTGTTCCTGGCCACTAACCATGTGATAAAAGCATGCTTCGGTATCCTGCTCTTACACCACACTGAAGCATACCAATCGACCCGCTGAGCTGGCGGATTCAAAGCTTCCCAGGTTCGAGCCGTGGAGAACCTCGGAGAAGCTTCATCATTCCCTACTTTCCATAAGAAAGTGTCATCCTCCCCATCATCTTGTACATTCACTACAGTCGGTGGAGGTAGGCAATCCTTCAACAAAGTAATTATAGGATTCCTACTCCGGCTTCTAGATATCCACCAGTCCCCTTCTCGCATTGCCTCTGCAACAACAGCATGTCTAGACAATCCCGATACCATTGGACCTCTGTCTCCCGTCAAATCCAGCAAAGGTCCCAACCCTGTCCAATTATCACTCCAAAAACTACAGGTGATTCCTGTTCCCACTTTGCAAACAACAAAGGGTCTTGCTAGAGGCCTCAGCTTGCATATGCTTTTCCATATCCAGCTTCCAGAGGTAACATTGCTCAATTCCCAGAAGTTTCCATGCCTTAGTAAGTTCCTCCTGATCCAGGATACCCACAACGAACCTGCTGAAGTGAACAGCAGCCAGATCAGCTTCAGAGCCAACACTTTGTTCCAAGGCTTTAGTCTCTTTAGACCCAGTCCTCCACACTCCTTAGTGGTGCATACGGACTCCCAACTCACTCTAGCTCCCCTTGCTGAATTAGGAGCTCCTTTCCACAAAAAAGAACTGCACATCCTTTCTATCTCCTCTATGCACTTGTTAGGAAGCAGAAAGATTGAAGCCCAGAACGTTATCGTTGAGTATATTACCGATTGCAGGAGTTGAAGTCTTCCGGCAAAGGACAAATGCTTGACATTCCACGCCGTGAATCTGCTATTAATTCGATCAAGCAGGGGCTGATAATCCTGTCTTCCCAGCTTCTTAGACGTAAGAGTAACCCCCAAATATCTTACTGGTAATGAACCCTGAGTGATTCCAAGCAATTCTGCCATATTCTGTGTTCTGAGAAAGTTGCCACCATCCAGAAACAGAGCAGTTTTTTCTCTATTTATTCCCAATCCTGACTGCCTCTTAAACTCTTCCAGAATAAGGAGAATGCCCTGCAGAGATTGTTGCTGGCCGTCAAAGAAAATGAGAATATCATCCGCAAAACTCAGGTGCGTCACCACTGGTGCCAAGCAGAGGGGATGCGGTCCAAACTCCTGGTTAAAGAGGCCCCTATCTAATTGTTTAGACAAAACATCCATCGCCAAAACAAATAAGAGAGAAGATATTGGATCGCCTTGACGTAAGCCTTTCTTTCCCGGAAAATAACCCACCAGTTCTCCATTCACCGCTATGCTGAAGGTTGGAGTTGTAAAACAAGCCTGCAGCCAGCCAATGAATTGATGTGGTAGGTCTAAAGCATGAAGAACATTTAACATGAACTGCCAATCAATGTTATCATAAGCTTTGGCCAGATCTACTTGGAGGCAACCTTTTGTAGTATCCCCTGGCACATGAAAATCTGTAACGAGTTCTGAAGCTAAAAGAACATTCTCGCACAGGTATCTTCCTTGAATAAACCCAACCTGGTTGCTTTGAACGGCGTCTGAAATGAACAGCTTCATCTTTTGCTTTAGCAAACGAGAGATTATTTTGTAGACCGTGTTGCAACACGAGACAGGTCTGAATTGAGAAATCTTGTCAGCTCCTGGTACCTTCGGAATAAGAGTAATGATAGTAGCATTCAGGCTTTTTGGTAGGATCCCAGAACGGAAGAAATCTTGGACAGCTCCGACCACTACACTGCCTACTTCACCCCATGCTTCCCAAATGAACTCAACAGGGAAACCATCTGGGCCAGGAGCTTTGTTCTTCGGCATGGTGACCACAGTTCTCCTTATCTCTTCAATGGTAGGGACTTGTAGTAATTGAGAAGCCAAATCCGAGCCACACCTAAAGGGGGATACATGTTTTATTTCTTCAATGGACATTGGTTGAACCCCTGAGTTTTCTGTTCCCAGTAAGCTCATATAATAAGCCAAAATCATATCCTTCACCTGAGCCATATTATGAACCAGGTCATCATCCGTTCCTCTCAAATGCCTAATCCCATTCCTTCCTTGATTCGCAACAACTGTTTTGTGGAAAAAAGCTGTGTTTGCATCTCCATCTTTGTACCAGCGAATTCTAGACTTCTGCTTGTAAAAGGATTCCTGAGCTTTTGCGAAGAAGTTCCAAGTTTTTCGAGCTAGAAACTCTTGCCTAAACAAAGAATCAGATGGAGAGATCAGTAGAGCCTCTTGCACTTCTTCCAAACTTTCTAAAGCCTCCTTTGTTCTCTGCTGGATATTACCAAACCCTTCCCTATTCAACTGTCTGCAGGCTTCCTTGACCAACTTGAACTTCTGACCCAAGGTAAACAACGGAGACCCAACAGAACAAGGCCTCTGCCAAGCATCCCGGATCCTCTCCTTGAACCGAGGATGAGTGGACAGGAAGGAGAAGTACTTAAAAGGCTTCTTAGATTGTTCTACCCCTGCCGTTGTATGAGCTATGCAAGGGGAGTGATCAGAGTCTCCAGGAGCCTCAATAACTGTAATGGCCTCCGGATATTGATTTCTCCAGGTCTCATTCACCAGTACTCTATCTAACTTCCTCAATACTGGATCCTCTTGTCTCCCATTGAACCAAGTAAAGAAAGCTCCCCTGCCTGGCATATCTGATAACTCATTCTCTTGTAAACACTCCCGGAACTCATTCATTCCTGACAAGGGTAGCGGGTGAGGTAAAACCGAGAAATGTTCATTCGCAGTCAGAATCTGGTTGAAATCTCCCATAACTAGGAGAGGATGATTCCTTGCTGGAGAATTTTGGACAATGTTGGAAAGTTCTGACCAGAGCTCTCTCCTTTGAATCTGAGTGTTGTACGCGTAGACAAAAACAACCGTGAAGCTTTCAGTGGTTGCCGGGTCAAATACACCACAAACCATTAGCTGAGCCGACTTGAAAAAACAAATAACCGACACTGTCGGATCCCACACAACCCAAATCCGACCGTTCTCTGTACAATCATACCCAAACTCTCCTCGCCAACCTGGAAAAGAAGCCTGAAAAACCTGCATCGCATTCTCTTCCGCAACATGTGTCTCTAACACACTTCCGACCAAAGGCTTATATTTACTAATCCATCCCCGCAAAAATGCCTGACGAGAAAGACCATTCAAGCCTCTAATATTCCAACAAAAAACTCTCATTAAAACGACCAAAAGATGAGAGTAGAGCTACGCTCCTTCACAGAGATCCAGATTTAGCCGAGGAGTTACCCCGACTAATCTGTTCACTGGAGGCAAGAGATAAATCCTCAGGCTTATCCACCGTCTCTTTCATAGTTGGTGGATACCGCCTTGGAGTCTTCTTCACAAAAACCATCTTCGATTCTATCTTGGCAAGCTTCCGCACGCTCTTAATACCTGCCATAGGCTTCCTCACTACGACTGACAACTGTTTCGTATCCTTCTTTTCCAAAGGCAAACCTTTATCCTTCCCTTTCCGTTTAGACCTAGATTCTACTAGGGTCCATTGATTCTCCTCCTGCTTTTCCGTAGCAGTGCCCTGAGATGAGATAACCGTTCTATCCTTACTCTCCTGCTTTTCCGGGGCATTGCCCTGAGATGCGGTAACCTTTCTATCCATACTCTCCTTTATCCACAACTTAACCGCCTCCTGAGTCTGAACTGACATTGTCATATCTCTCCGATGACTGGTAACTTTATCTGGTGGGGGAAGGCTTCTGCTCCTTTCGTTAGCCCTCCTCCTAGTACCAGCCCGAATAGAAGTCCTCTTATTCACTTTCTCACCTACCTCAGGAAGCGGTGGTGATATTTGTACGGAGGACCCATTACCTACCTCTGCTTGTGTAGCACTTCTCTCCCTTAACGGAATCTTTGTATCCGTTACTGCGGTGCCCCGGAATAAAAGCTCCATTCTTTCCCGAGTCGGATTTCTCCTTCATCAAAGGTCTTGGGCATCTGTTGAGAAGATGGCCAAATCTGCCACAATTGCAACACTTTGGAGGAAGTCGCGGGTAGGATACATTAACTCTTACCGTGTTCAATTCTGAGTCCCTTACAATGATAACTGTTGGAGGAGCCTTTTCCAAAGATATCTCAACCTTCACCTTAGTCCTTCCAAAGTAGTAGGGATCCAGTCTTGACTTCTCAGTGTGCAACGGCTCACCAATTGCACTCGTTATCACGCTAATGCCATCAAACGAGTACATCTGAGGAGGAACATTCTCCAACACCGCCCAGGTTGGAGCAGTCTCCAATTCGTGGGACTCCAAAGAAGCATTCGCCGACCAAGGGTAAACTGAGAAAGCACAATTGCCGGCTTGCCAATAGCCAACCTGGAGGACCCATTCTCTAGTTGAGGTACACGGAATCAATATGAGGCAAGAAGTATCATCAACTATCCGGATAACTATATCTCCGAATTTTCCCCAAGCGGGGTTCAGATCTGCGAAGATCTTCGAGGCAGGTGGGATAAGACCATGGAATTTGGCTACAATGTGGCCTTTCCATTGGTCCGCTGCTTTCAGCAGCACTGAGGCTGGAGCTTCGACTATGGGAATACCATCTTCTAAAGTCACCGGAGACGAGATTTTTCGTAGATTCCTAAGCGATGCCTTGAACCGCTCTGCTTGTGAGGGAGCTGCGGTAGAAGGAATGGCCTTTGGAACTGAGGAGGGTGATGTAAGAGGCTGGGGAACAGTCACAGGAGGAGGAACGATTAGATCCAAAGGAGCTGGAGGTTCCAGATCTGGATCCGGTGGCCTTGGAGGAAATTCGACACCCGCTATGCGAGTCTTCATGGTTCAGAAAGGATAGAGGAGGGAGCAAGGGGAATATTCTCGGCGGACCGGCGAGAGGCCGGCCTCCGGCGGAGATCTGCGCAAACTGGTCGCGAATCACCTTTTTCTCTCAGGCACGGCTTTCGAGACCGTTAGTTTCTCTCTGAGGGGGGAATACAACTTTTTTAATCTTGATCTTTCAGTTATATTTGAGGGGGGAATATAATTGAGGGGGGAAATTTTATATTTCTCTTGATCTTTCAGTTTATAAAGTTCCTGGTGGTGCATGAACCACAAGAGAGCATTGGACTGATTTATCTCTTTTTCTTGAATCTATATCTATTATATTATAGTTATTACTTTCATTACTAGAAAGAGACCATTATTAATATGAACTAGGTATGGAGTCCCCGCAATATCGCGGGGAACTCATTTTAGTAAAATATTTATTACAAAAATTCTTTAATTAACTTTATTTATTAAACTATTGGAATTCCTAAACTAATTAATAAAAATTTCAAAAACATATAAATTTTTGAAACATTCTTTATATTTTATTTGAAAAATATATATATTTTAAAATAACCTTACTTTCACATATCATAAAATAAATAATTATCAATGCCACACCCATCAAATTAAATAAATTTTTACGATTTAAATGCCATGAGATTACATTGCAGTCGTGTTATTTCGTTCCCTTTTATTCGTAAACTTTCGTTCACATCTTTTCAATGTAACCTTTTATATGTGTCTTTTCGTCGTAACTTTTCGTAAAATTTTTTTAATTTCTGAAAAATGTATAAATGCAATCTACAGTCGTGTCTTCTCTTCTTAACCTTACAGTCATATTTTTGTATATTTTATGAATCATTACAATTTGTTCTCTTGTTGTCAAATATGATATGTAAATGATTATATTTTTATTTGTTTTTGTTTTAAATGATAAAATTATGAATACATTGTATAAGACACTATAATTTCTTAAATAATCATATAATAAATTACAAATATAAAAAAAAAATTGAGGATCATTCATAAAATGACATAATGATTTGTTTAAATTCATTTCAATTAGTTATTTTAATCTATTTTAGCATAACTCAAACATATTTATATTTCTAAAATCAGTTTTACTTCATAGAAAATGAATATAAATATTACTATTCAGTCAATCAGTAAGAAAATTACCAATCCTCTCAGATTTGAATATAACTAAACAGTAAATTATCACATATTTTATTTATTTGAATCAAAATTCAGTTATATATTCATATAAAAAACAATATATGTATTTTCATAAAGGCAGTATTGTAAATGAATATATGATACAAACAATTATCGTTTTATATATGAAACATATTTTTATATAAAACAACCTATAGTCATTAATTTTTTTGGCAATTATAATAGATTATATATATATGGTTAATCTAATATTGAATGTACGTACTACTTATTTTTCTCCGCGTAAGATGCTGGTTAATTATCCCGAGGCACACATATATAAATAATATAATAAATATTAGAGGGGAACAATAATAGTTAGAACTTATAACAATAATAGTTAGGTGTATGATGTAGCATCACAATGTGCGCGTCTAAGGAAGATGGTCGGCCAAGGACGGCCAGGTTTATTTCTCTCGCACGCTCTTTCTTTTAGGCAGTCAGAATCCAAAACCTTTTCAAACTTTTAAAATATTTCATATTCAGTATCTTTTGTTGTTAAGATTTCAATTTGAGTGTATTATGACAAGAACTAAATATACAAATTCCATTAACCTATATGAAGTTGTATATAAGTCTTTGTCATCAAGATAGTTTATTGGACAATCATCTCAACCGTCAATCTTTCTGTTGATCAGCGGTTTTCCATTTCCCAATAAACTGAATATTTCCAATAGTAGAAAATATAATAGAACGAACTGTGATATTTTATTTTTATTTTTACCTTGATATTTCATAATGATATATTTTTTAAAAAAAATAAAAAATAGAAATCCTTATTGTTTTCTATATTACAATTAGTTTTCTAATCAAAAAGTATGGAATAGACAAATATATACTGGTGACAAAAAAAACATAATATGCTCTCATTTTCTAAAAAAACCAACTTGAACCACATTTTTTAACATCTAAAAACAAAAATTTCGGTTTGGATTCATACCAATGATAACTCTCGATGAATAGATGGTTAAATAAAGTATCTTAAGATTACTTAAACAAAAGCAAAAAATTTATTTAAATATATTTTAGTATTGTAGACACAACCATAAATATCAAATTTACCAAAAAATTGCAACGGTTCATAAAATAAATCAAAAGTTCTAATGGTTCATCAAATAAACAAAATTTGCTGTGGTATAATTAAAATGTTGCAACAATTCATTTAAATATAGTTTATTTATTTAAAACTAATAAATAATAATTTATGAAGTGTTTATCCAAGTGATGTGATCTTAAATATTAAATATGCCAATATTGTAATGGTTCAATTAAACGGCTAAAATATTTTTTTAATATATTAGAATTATAATTTATGAAGATGTATACCTAGAGACTGAATAATTAAATATTACAATGATTAACAAAATATATCAATACAAATATAAAGAAATTTTGAAACAATGGTGAAAAGTTATTTATATATAGATTTCTAAAGATGTGAACATTTGAATAGACACAACTGTTTGTAAAAGACAAAACTCTATATTCAAAAGACGCAACTGTAAATTTTTTTTGTCAAAAATATAAAATAAAGAAAATTTGAATACAATGATGAGAAGTCACTTATATATAATAAAGATGTGAACATTTGAATAGACACAACTTTTTGTAAGAGACACAACTCTACATTTAACAAGCGTAACTTTTACAGAGATGCAACCGTTGAAATTTTCTGTCAAACAAAAAAATATGAATTTTTTACGAAAAGGTACGTCATTTCTAACAAATTCTCTTTTAACTAATACAAATATAAAGAAATTTTGAATACAATGATGAGAAGTTATTTATATGTATATTTCTAAATATGTGAACATTTGAATAGACACAACGGTTGTAAAAGACAAAACTCTATATTCAACAGACGCAACATTTTAGAGAGACGCAACTTTAAAAATTTTCTGTCAGAAATATAAAATAAAGAAAATTTGAATACAATGATGAGAAGTCACTTATATATAATAAAGATGTGAACATTTGAATAGACACAACTTTTTGTAAGAGACACAACTCTACATTTAACAGATGCAACTTTTTACAGAGATGCAACCGTTGAAATTTTCTATCAAAATATATATATATATATATATATATATATATATATTATTACGAAAATGTACGTCATTTCTAACAAATTCTCTTTTAACTAATACAAATATAAAGAAAATTTGAATACAATGATGAGAAGTCATTTATATATAGATTTCTAAAGATGTGAACATTTGAACATACACAACGGTCATAAAAGACAAAACTCTATTTCAACATATGCAACTTTTTAGAGAGACGCAACTGTAAAAATTTTCTGTCAAAAATATAAAATAAAGAAAATTTAAATCCAATGATGATAAATCACTTATATATAATAAAGATGTGAACATTTGAATAGAAATAACTGTTTGTAAGAGACACAACTCTATATTTAACAAACACAATTTTTTACAGAGTCGCAACTGTTGAAATTTTCTATCAAATATATATACATATATATATATATATATTTTACGAAAAGATACGACGAAAAATTGCAACCGTTGTTGGCAAATTTTCAGATTATTATTATTATATAGATTGGGCCAAAATCCCAAAAAAAAGACTTGAGCTGGCTAGGTTATGTTCAAACAAAAAAAGCCATCTAAAATCTACAAACAAAAAAACGAAAGGCAGAGATGGCTAGAGATGTTCTCTATGTTACCACTACTCGATCTTGGAACTTCCAAAATTATGTTCTTTGGATGGGTAGATGTTCACCAGTTAACTTATCTCTTACGATCTTCCAATCACTTTAGATTCCAAAAATGCATCTTAGCTCTAGCTATTTCAATGTGGTCTCAAATCAGTTAGATTTCCAAAAATGCATTGCATGACAAATTATCATGTCAAAAATCCAAATTAAATATCACCACACGACATTAGAGTTATATATATACACCAGGGCACCAAGAGCAAGACGTTGGGCCTAGTTTACCTGGGCCTCCCAAATGGAGAGTGTCGTCGAAGACCCAAGTTCAGAGGTATACTTGTAAACAATTAATTAACAGAATTAAACACCATAATCCCTAATAATAATCTCAAATCCCAAATTAAAATAAATAAACCCTTGCCTCCGCCATATCAAAAAAGCTCCGTCACAGTCTCAGGCTCGCCGCCAGTATCATCGCCAAGTCTTAAACTCACTCAATCGAATTCGAAATTGAGCGAACTTCGTGGCGATTTCTCTGATTAGGGTTTCGTAACCGAATCCATCCGCGGGAAATCTGAGATGGCTGAGGAGAATAAAAAGAAGAATAAGAGTGATGACATTAGGGTTGATTCTGGAAGAACCGTTGAAGAAGTAGTTTCCGAGCACAGTTCTATGAAGAAGGAGAAGAAGAAGAAGAAGAAGAAAAATCGAGAGATTAAGGATGGTTTTGCTGGAGAAGATGGGGAGATTACTGAGCGTGAAAGTGAAAAATTGGGTGAAGACGCTCTTGTTAAGAAGATGAAATCGAAAAAGCAAGTGATTGATTCTGAAGCTGGGGATGTTGTGAAGAAGAAGAAGAAATCGAAGAAAGATAAGGAGGCAAAGGTTGATTCTGAAGCTGAGGCTGGTGTGGAGAACAAGAAGAAGAAGAGTAAGAAAGAATCTGAAAGTAATGTGTTAGGAAACAGTGAAAGCTCCAAAGTTTGTGATAAGAGGAAGCGGGAGGATTGTGATTTGGGAGATGAAGAATACACAGACAAGGAGGTGAAGAGGCAGAGCAAGAAGAAGAAACCAAGTGTTGATTCAGAAACCAGCTTTAACTCTACAAATGATTCCAAGAGAAATATCATGGAGACAAACACGAGTATGGATCCAGAGGATGATAACAAGGACTCTACGAACCATGCAAAGAAGGAAAGGAAGAAGAAGAAGGAGAAGCAACAAACTGTAAATTTAGAAGTTGAAGATAACAACTTGATCAACTCTACTAATGATGCAAGAAAGAAAAGCAAGGAGAAGGAACCAAGTAAGGATTCAGAGCTTGAGGAACAAAATGTGGATTCAGAGGCCGAGGAAAACGACTTGAACTCTACGAACGATGCAAAGAAGAAAAGGAAGAAGAAGAAGAAGCGAAGTGACGTTTCAGAGGCTGAAGAAGTAAACAACAATGATGGCAAAGATGCAAAGAAGAAAAGGCAGAAGAAGCAAAGTGAAGTTTCAGAGGCTGAAGAAAACAACAATGATGCAAAGAAGAAAAGGAAGAAGAAGAAGCAAGAGCGTGGTCAGGGTGATAAAGATGTGACCACCCCATCAAGTAAAAGCACAAAAAGGGTGACATTTTCTGACCAAGTGGAGTTTTTCCCTGCTGAGGACGAAGAATCGGAGGAAGATGAAGCAGAAGTTAAGCTGGTGAGAGGTAAGCGATTTACAAAAGAAGAAGATGAGTTAGTAAAGAAGGCTGTATTAGAATACGTTGATAACCATGCTTTAGGAGATGATGGGGTAAAGATGGTTATGGAATGCAAGTCACACAAACAACTTAAAGGCTGTTGGAAAGAAATTGCATCTGCTTTACCTTGGAGGGCATATGATAGTGTGTATCATCGTGCACATACTATATTTGAAGAAGGATCCAAGGGTGTGTGGACGCAGGAGGATTTGGAACTCGTTATAGAGTTTCAAAAGAAACATGGGAATGATTGGAGAACACTTGCAGATGCGTTGGGTAAAGACAGGAAGCATGTGAAAGATGCTTGGAGGAGAATAAGATTGGCATCCAAGAAGAAAGGTCATTGGACGAGGGAGGAGTATCAAAATCTCTTTGATCTTGTGAACAAAGACATCAGGATGAAAGCGTTCCAAGAGAAGCACTCAAAACATGGTATGCTCAAAGACAACATCCCTTGGATGGCTATAAGCGACGTACTTGGAACACGGGACCACGTGACTTGCTGCACTAAATGGTATGATCAGTTGACATCACCAATGGTAGCAAAGGGAACATGGGCTAACGTAGATGACTATAGACTCTTGGAAGAGCTTTTGAAATTGGATGCTGCTTGTATCGACGATGTGGATTGGGATTATCTTTTGGAGAATCGAGATGGGGAAGCTTGTAGAAAACGGTGGAACCAGATGGTCCTTCATATTGGTATACCGAAATCGAAAACATTTTTAGAACAAGTTGAGATTCTGTCTGAAAGGTATCGTCCTGACATAGCTGAGGACAGAGAGGATTTTGACAACAGACCATATGATCCTGAAGATTAAGTCTGGAACCATACATTAGATGTTTTCTTGGTACTTCTGTTTTGTTTGATAAAATGTATTGCTACTTTCTCTGTGTTCGCGGATAGAAACTCTGAGAATGTATTTGATTTTAGCATCTCTAAGACCGAAGAACTTATTGAAGCAAGTCCAGGCTAAGCTAAGCCTCAGATACTACTTGACGAGGCATTTTTAACTTAGCTTGTATTTGATGAATGCTAATAGTGTTTGCTACTTGTAGCCCTAGCACTCACCAAATGTTTCATCAGATATTAACACACTAATTCATTCCTCTGTTTGATACTAGTGAAGCATTTTGCGAGTAACAGTATGGTGGTTTCTCTACACTCGCTTCGGTCTCTCTTCCTATCACTTCGTAAAATTTGTAGCAAACAAGATTGATCTATGGCACATACAGTACCTTTTCCACTACTAGAAGCTGACCAAATGCAGAGAAGACTAAAGAACAAAGGTAGCAATACAGCGAGATATGTTTTGCTTGTAGAAATGGTGAATGAGTATCGAGTAATTTTAAAAGAGATTGTAGTCAATAAAGGATTCTACCAATGTGAACTTTGTTATTCCAAGGATTACATCAATCAAAAATCGCAACGAGATAAAGATTGTAGGGTCACACTTGTGATTAAATCAACTTAGGCAATGTAGCAAAAACCATGTCGATATATATTACAAACAGAGGCAAAACGTATCCACCCATTGTAACAGACTATGAACCCATCTTCAGGTTCTCAGCGAGCCTCGTATTGAACAACTGCAAGATAATTAAACGACCATATAGATTAGCCGGAAACAAGACCACAACATCTACAGTTTTGTACAAGAAAACCAACTGACTAACAATCCAAATACAAAAGGAGACCCGAATGTATTTACAAAGGTACAACAAACTCAAGGTAAATTGGAAAACAATCAGATCCCTATATCATATGTTTTGTGACACACATCTGAAAACGTTCCATCAGTATCATAAACTAAGATCAAGAACAAACAAAGATGGGTCAAAGAAACCTAAAAAACATTACAAAACAAAAGGAGGATCAAGGATTAGTTACCTCTACGGGTACGCTTCTTGTAGAGAATACGGTACCCACACTCTCTGCATTGGATGACATCCCCAGACTTCAAAGTGTTCTCTTGTCCACAATCTGATACAAGAAAAGAAGTTAAAGCCAAACTACAAAACAAAGATAAACCTTTTTACATACAAAAATATCAGAGATCTTCCTATGAAATTTGGGTTTTCATTGTATATGTCTGAGGTTGCTTTGGAGAAGCTTGATTTATAAGCAAAAAAGCAAAGCTCCTCCTCAAAAAGACCTCAAGTCACATAAGATCAAAACAATACAGGAAAGTATTAATGATCTGATTGATTTATGCCTCCTAACTAAGCCAGATTATGAAATCTCCTAAAAGATTAGGTATCATAAGGCTACTCAAAAAAGGCATACCAAACGAAGAGAAACCGTGTCTGGTCTCTTTATGGTTCTTATTATTGTTTTTATAATATGATAACAAATTTAGCATTTAAAATTCACAAAGCTACAATCTTTTTACAGAGAACTAAGCAAACAGTAAGAAATTTCAAAGCTTTTCCCTTCAAGTTCAAAGCAAGATGCTTCGATGACAAATTCGAGTCTAGCTTACCTCCGCAGACGTAAGTAACGGGTTCGGGCAGCGCTGGTTGTTGATCCATGGTATTGAAACAAATCTATACAACAAAAGAAACAGTACCCAGAAATCAGAATCAAGTTAAGCGACCGAATAAAATTTTTCAGTTCAGGATTGATTTCATACTTACCCTAGGGTTTTGTTGTTGGCGATGATGATGATTTTGACGAAGAGACGAGGAGCAAGGGACATTTATTATACTTGTATAGGCTTCTCGACACAAAAACCCATATAAAGTTGGGCCGATGGGCTTATCAAATGCCGGTCAACGTTGACTCTTTTTTTAAACTCTAGTTTAGTTTGTGATTTGTCTAGCAACACACAATATACACAACATGGTAACAAAGTCTAGGATGGTCCAAAGTACATACAGATGGGTGGATTGATTCTTAAGATTGAAAGAATCGCGGAAGGGATGGTCCAGATTCCATCGCCACAGATCAATCCTGAAGCTACTGCACCCGAGTAATCATCTGCGTCTTTCTTATTCATCCGTTCCCATACAAACATAATCACAGTTCCTATGAACATGTCGATGGTGAAGTACGCTCCTATGTAGAACGGACCAGCCATAGCCATTGGAAGTGGTATAAACTTTGAGATCTTCGGCGGTGTGATTTCTCTTACTAGATTAACAACCAGAGCCGCGATGAAGAATCCACAACAAAGAGCCAAACAATGCTTGGGAAGTTTTGCAAAGCCTTCTATCCCTAGAATAGCCATTTCACGGTAGATGACCGCGTAAGGTGCTTTGTAGACACCATCAGGATCACCGATATCAAAAGCAGTCCAAAACAGCCAGAACGTGATAGGAGTGATTATGCAACCCATTGTAGTACCCAAAAGCTGAGTTACAAACATGGATTTTGCTGACGACAATGTGAGGTAACCTGTTTTGAAGTCCTGCATGAGATCAGCTGCAGTTGAGACGATTGACATCATAAGGCCACATGCTGCTAAACCGGCAATGACTCCACCTTTACTACCTACGATTGAAGCGATGATGAAAAGACCAGTCTTTCCGTAGGTTGAGGGCATGCTCATATCCGTGAGCCCTGCTCCATAAGAATTGCAAAAAGCAAGAGCCGGGGCAACCATGTATGTACAGAGGACTAAGTACCATTTCAGTGGTGGGAATATCAACGGAACTGTAGCGGTTGAAACGGCTGCAAGACCCACATAACCAGAAACCGCAAACCCTAGGGGTATACGGTCCTTGAGAAATACGTCATCTCTTTTCTTCTTCTCCAGCAGTAACTTCGAGGTCTCATTCGTACCTAAGATGTCGGTAAAGAGAGGTAGCTGGTGTTGTTTGGAGTTTTTGTTGCAGAGTTCTTTTACAGTGACAAAAATGATCTTGATGAGGTTGTAGAGACCGTCACCAAGGATGATAGCAGTGGGGATAAAGACCTATAAATTCGGTAATGATATGAAAAAAGAATCAGTAACCATTGCAGAGAGAGTACCAATGAAACTCAACTCTGTTCTCCCCTTTTGAAACTCTGTTCCTACTTGATTTGTTTATAATACCTTATAGCCATAGAGACCTTTGAAGTCGTTGGCCTCAAGGTCAGCTGGATACCAGTCACCAGCATGCTGTGATATAAATGGCCAGAGAAAACCCCAAGAAATGATTGCACCGAGAAGAACCGAACAGTTCACCAAATGGGGACATATCATACCACATCCAACAAAAGTAGGACTGAAATCAAAGTAAAACCTGCGCACCAAAAAAATCATGAGTGCGTTATCAATTAGTTCCACATGCTAAAACATTCTCATTCGCAATAGATTATTGTTTAACTGTACTAAATTGGGTAAATAGAGAAACTTTGAACTTACGTGTACTTGAACAGCGTCAAACCAAGTGTGGGAAAGTAATCAAAACCACAAGCACCACCAATACCACTGAAGAACCACTTGAAGCAACTCCAAACCAAGCTAAGGCTCAGGTACTTCCCAAGACATTTAACTTGGTTTCTGAAGTGAATAATATTGGAGATGAGAATACTTAATGGAAACTCAATTAAGCTATGTTCTGCAGGGAGATGATGAGATTGAAAAGTTGAATCTTTGACAAATTTACCCTGCAAGCTCTGCTCCAGTGTTGTTGTGGAAACTGTTAATCAACATCGCTGTAGCGGTTCCACTGGGATACGTAAGCTTGTAGTCCAAAATCATCACCTGAGCGAGATAGACTACTAAATAAGGATCAAGATATCAAACAATAGTGTTCTCTTAGCTTAATATTGGTTCTCTTTACCTTGCGAAGTGGAACGAGACTGAAGAGACCGAGGAAGCTAACAACAAATAAAAAGCCAGTCATCCACCACAATCCAGGATTTATAACATCTTCAGGATTGTTTCCAGGATAATCAGCACCAATGAGCTTATACGTCCTATCATCCATAGCTATCAAATACGAACCAAACCCTCCTGAAGACAAAGAAATAAACAAGAATAATTCAAGAAACAGCTCTAAAATCAAAAACCTATTTCCAAGCTAACTAAAGCAATGTGAATCTTAGTACCGCTGTAAGCAAGGCCGTAGCAGGAGACAACGCAAGTCTGAATAACAGTGTTCTCTTGCTTAGTAAAAGGTTTAGGTGAAAACCCTAGTTTAGACAAGAAACCAGTCCACGACTTGACGAAGAAGAAGCCGAGAAGACCAGCAGCTACGTTTAGCGAAGGGATGATTCCGATCGTTAGATTGAGCTTATGGGTTATGATACAGAACAATGTCCCCAACAGGGCACTAGCGACCAAGCCTCGGATCGTGATCTGGTCCTTCCACTCGGGGACATCTTCATCATCGTGATCCAGATTCGTGGCTTGTAACAACAATGTCTCTGTTATCTTCGTTGACTTTGTAATCTCCGTCTCCATAACTACAAAAAAAAAAAACTACTTCCTTCTTCGAGTATTTTTCGGCAGGTTTCACCGGCAAATTACATAAATCTGATTTTTTTTTTTTTTTTTTTTTTTTCCATGTGATCGATTACTCCGACAAGAACACACATACCATTGGCGAAGGAAATGGTGGCAGTTGACTAAATTGCGGTTATAAAACTTTATGATTGACTAAGACGTTTCATTGGTTAAATTATCGAATAAGAAAACAACATGTGTCCAAAAGTGACGCTGTAATTTTTCGGTCTTCACATATAGACCACAGTGCTCATCATTTTTGTGCACATGCATCAGAGCCAGAGGAATATAAGTGAGATACAAAATCACAATTGGCTAATAATGTTGTTGTTCCTTAAACCATCTATTGACTAGTTGTCTAGTTCTCTGGTTGTTTTCTTAAGGAATCCATTTGAATTCTGAATTGTGGATTTAGCTTACCCAAATTAGGGTGGCGTCTCAACACCTTGATTTTCTCCGAATATCGGTTTTCTAGATCCCGGACATTGAAACACCGGCGTAGATCAAGGTGCTCCAAGTTAAGACAGTTGTCAAGAATGGCGTATAAGCCGATGTCTGAAAGTCCGTTCCAAAGAAGCTGGAGGTGGCGTAGTTCGGGCATGCTCTCGGCAATTGCTAGGGCATCAACATCATCACTGTTAGAGCGCCAGTAAGAGCCCCAGTAACACAAGCAGTTTAGCTTCAATGACTTTAGCCGTGAACAAGAATGGCCTATAGCTTTCAAATCCAGTCTTGACCACATAATTGAGACCTCGAGCTCTTCAAGCCGTGGAAGTTTTCCAACTGCGTTCACAAGTCCCTCTTTTGACATTCCATAGTGCATTGCAAGTCCAAAGCTTCTCAGATTGCTTGCTCCGCAAATACATATATTGCTTATGAAGTTTAATCATAATTCATAAACTAAACATTAATATAAAACTCACTAGGGGCTGTTATTGGAGAGATGATTACTAAATCCATATGGAATTGTAAATCCATAATGTAGATTTTGAAATCCAAAAACAAATCATGAAATGAATAACATGTGATTTTAAAAAGTATTTGTAAATCATGGAACCAATAACACATAATTTTGATAAGTATTTTAAATCAATGATTGAATAATACATGTCTTAGTCTTAAGAATCTCAAATACTCCCTCTGTTTCACAAAGAGTGTCATTTTGACACATCTTCTTTGTTACAAAAAGTGAGTTGATTGATTTTGTTTGAATTTTATGATTTTGCTGATTGTTAAACATTTTTAATGATTGAATAATACATTACTTAGTCTTAAGAAGCACAACGTCTATTAAGAACTTATATAAAAATCACACTTAGTAGTTATTATCTTTAAAAATGTTTTTGAATTTTTTTTTCTCAACCAAACATTAATTAAAAGGAAACTCCAAAATTGAATCTCAAGGAAAAACAGATATATCCTTCTCGTGAAGGACCGAGTTTTCAATACATTCTCAAAATCAATTATATATGAGAAAAAAATACTTTTTTTTAGTGTCATTTGTAGATTTTGTCATTTTCTTTAAAATATCTTCAAATTGCTATTTTCTTATATTATAAAACACAATTCTACACATTATATTTGCTTGATTTAGCTCTAATATTTTTAGGGTATAGTATTTGTTATTAAGTATGTATTTTATTTTTAAAAAAACTCTAATATTAAGTTTTTAAGTGGTAAAAAACTCAAATATTAAGTTTGTTTGAGCCAATCTTGTTCCTCTATTGTCAAAAAAAAAAAAAATGGTGAAAAATGGCAAATTTGAAATATTTTATAGAAATGGCAAATTTAAAAATTGCTGAACCAAAAATAGCATTTTGAACAATAATTCCTACATTCTCATACTTCACTACTCCTAAATCATTACTATCCACACTACTCATACTACTTATCCAGAACAATGAATCGTTTAGATTGTGACCACTGACCAGAATATTAAATTCTAAGGATGATTACTTCTTCTCCTAATTAATCATTGCAAAGGATGCATATATTTTTACGAGAATTATGAGACTGTGACCAGAATATTAAATTATAAGGATGAATGGATGATTACTTTTTTTTTTTTTGTTAAAGAATGGTTGGTGTTGTAAAACACTTAGTGGACTCTATCCAACCGGCCCATTATCAGTCCATCCATACACGGTCCACTCGACCATACTTGGTCGAGTGTTTACGGCCCATTGGTCGAAGCCCATTCGGCCATTCCTTTAGTATGTCGGTTTTAGCTTTGAGACTTGTAACACTATATATATTGTAACCTCGATTCCTATGATTAATAACACAAGAGATTTACTTCCTAAACTCCCTAAATTACAACACGTTATCAGCACGATAGCCTCTATCCCTAAAACCCTAAAGCAGCCGCCTAAAATCTCTTCTTCCCTAAAACCCTAAACCGACTTCTGTTCTTACTTCCATCCGAGACCAAATCCTTCCTGTTCGAAGATCCTCTTGTTCACAAGCAATCCTTAGCTTGTGATCAAAGTTCTCTCGACAGCTTGGTCGAGGTTCGCTGTTCGTGGTTCGCCGATCGGGGGTGAGTTCGAGAAGCTGTTCGTTGGGAAGCAAGGAGCTGTTCGTGGGAAAGCTGTTCGTGGTTCGTGGTTAAGAATTACCGAGGTCTTTAGCTCCCGGTCCATACCAGTCAGAATCCAAATCGGTGAAGGTAAACAAAAACTAAACATCCTTAAAACCCTATAATTCGAATTTGGACTTAAAGCTAAAGAACCCTAAAAACATCCAAGTACACAATCTAACAAAGTTTAAATTCTCTAAAATCCTAAAACTTAAAATCGGATTGCTTAGGTTGTTAGATTGTTTGTTAAATTGCACAAATAATATCAAGCTTGAAATTTGGTTGATTGTTGCTTGATTGTTGCATAAGAACCTAGAACTGATTTAGATTCATAAGGATCAAATTAAAACAGATTGTTCTAGGAAATTAAAACTTGGATCATTCATGCATAACAATTAAAATCGGACCATGTTTAGGTTGTTATAAAATCAATTGCATGAATTAAAATTTTAGGATTGTTTAAACTGTTCTTGAGAAATTCAAGAAGAAAAAAAATTTCTAGATCCTAAATTCATAAACTCGAAAATTTTAGAGTTGTTCTAGGAAAATTTCCAAATTAAAATTATAGTAATTATCCTAAATTAATCCGATTAAATAAAACTTATGTTAAGTTTCCATAATTTAAAACTTTAAATCGGAAATTAAAATATTAGCTAGGATAAGTTCCTAATTAAAATAGTAATTATCCAAATTCCTTAAAATCAAAAAAAAAAATATTTAGTCCTAAATCAAATAGGAAATTATAAGATAAGGAAATCCTATCTAGGAATAAGGAAATTGTTGCATGCATTTAGCTATTTAGTTTTGTTGTCTTGCATGCATGAATTTAAACCGAAAATCTATAAGAGGCAAGGCATGTTTCGGTCTCAAATACCGCATGACCTAAGGCATGGTTCGGTCTCAAATACCGCATGACCTGAAAATTACTTGTTGCATGGTTCGGTCTCAAATACCGCATGCTAACCATCGGATTGTCTATGTTTATGCAGATGGCTAATCTCAAGAGCCTTGACTATCCAGTCCTGCATGCTTCTGGCGACAACTACTTGCATTGGGCATGGGACACCATGACCTACTTGGAAGCAAAAGATCTTCAAAGATGCATTGAGAGTAACAACAAGTGTTCTGAAGAGGACAAGTGTGCGACATGTTTTTACATACGTCGTCACATAGATATAGACCTCAAGAAGCAGTATCTTACCATCGAAGATCCTCTTGAACTTTGGACAGAGCTGAAAAGCAGATATGAACACCAACAGATGGTGTTCCTACCAAAGGCTCAAGAGGATTGGAGAAGCCTAAGGATCCTGGATTACAAATCCATGGAGGAGTATAACTCTGAGCTTTTTAGGATTGCTTTACTCCTAAGGCTATGTGGTGAAGAGGTTACTGATGAGGACTTGATAGAGAAGACACTCTCAACCTTTCACGAGAATGACATACTGCTACAGCAGAAAATCCGTGAAAGATGCTTTCCAACATATGCAAGCCTCTACTCTTATCTGTACGAGCAAGAGAGCCTCATCAGCCTACCAAGACCAATCATGTCCATAGAAAAAGACACTACGGCCATGGCCGTGGTGGCAGAGGACACGATGATCAATAAGGCTAGGCTAGCAGTGGGGGCCGCGGATGTGGTGGCAAGGGCCGTAGGTCCTTCTAAACCACACACCAAGACCAAATCTGCTCTAAAGAAGAAAAATCCAGAAGCAAACTATGTACACATCGATGATGAAGGAGACTTCGATCATGAGAATGATGATTTGCTAGGATATGAGACTTCCGACTGCCTCAAAGATACTGAATGAATTTCGAATTTATTTTGGTTTATTTTCTATGCTTTTATGATTTAAATTTCCTTTTGATGTAATGGATAATTGCTTTGATTTAAATTCAATGGATTTTATTTTATAAGTTATTAAAATCCGAAATTCTTGTCCTATTTTATAGACATGGCCGAGGACATGAGTGAATTAGTAGTGGATAGTGGCTCTAGCCACACCATACTTAAAGATAAAAGATATTTCATAAATCTTAAAATGAAAAGTGCAAATGTTAATACAATTGCGGGTATAGCAAACCTAATAGAAGGCTACGGCCAAGCACACATACTGTTACCTAACGGAACCCATATTGAGTTATGTGCTGCTTTATATTCACCCAACTCTAAGAGAAGCTTATTGAGTTTTAAAGACATAAGGTCTAATGGTTATCATATTGAAACCAAGGGTGAAGGATCTAAAGAGTTCCTCTACATTACAGAAAATGTGAAAGGACAAAAGAAGATCCTAGAGACTATACCTGCCCTAGCCTCTGGTCTATACCATGCGAAAATTAACATGATAGAAGACAACATGGCTAAGCACAAAATGTATAAAGAGAGTTTCACTCTATGGCATGACCGGCTTGGCCATCCAGGAACAAACATGATGCGTAAATTAATAAAGAGTTCAAAAGGGCACAACCTTAAAGAAAGAAAAGTTCTCCCTAAGAATCTCACATGTGTGGCATGTGCACAAGGGAAACTCATTGTAAGACCATCACCAGTAAAAGTCACAAAAGAGACTTTGCATTTTCTGGAAAGGATACAAGGTGACATATGTGGGCCAATACACCCACCAAGTGGGACATTTCGATATTTCATGGTGATGATAGATGCATCAACCAGATGGTCCCACGTATGCTTGTTATCCACGAGAAACTTAGCATTTGCTAAGCTCTTAGCTCAAATCATTCGATTAAGAGCACATTTTCCGGACTTTCCACTTAAGACTATACGTCTAGATAATGCTGGTGAATTTACATCCCAAGCGTTTAATGATTACTGTATGTCCATGGGGGTGAGTGTGGAACATCCTGTGGCACATGTACATACACAAAACGGATTAGCTGAATCCTTCATTAAACGAATACAATTGATAGCTCGACCATTGTTAATGAGATCGAAGCTTCCTGTGTCGGCTTGGGGACACGTAGTCTTACATGCAGCAGAACTCATACGCATCAGGCCATCTAGTGAACACAAATATTCCCCATCCCAACTCCTATCGGGTCAAGAGCCAGACTTATCCCATCTTAAGACATTTGGTTGTGCCGTTTATATACCAATTGCTCCACCACAGAGAACAAAGATGGGACCACAGAGGAGAATGGGAATATATGTGGGGTATGAGTCTCCCACCATAATAAGGTATCTCGAGCCACTGACAGGAGACCTGTTCAAGGCCAGATACGCGGACTGTCAATTTATTGAGTCCGAATTCCCTATGCTAGGTGGAGAGACCAGCAAGCTGAGCAAAGAATTGACATGGAATCAAACATCCTTAGAATGGCAAGATCCTCGAACTATAGCATGTGATGCAGAAGTTCAGAAGATTATACATCTTCAGCAGCTAGCTAATCAATTGCCAGATTCCTTTGCTGACCCGAAAAGAGTAACAAAATCGTACATACCAGCTTGCAATGCACCTGTACGTATTGATGTTCACAAGGAACACAATAATCAAGTTGCTACAGAGTCTACGCCACGTTTGAAACGGGGTAGACCTCTAGGTTCCAAAGATAAGAATCCTCGGAAAACAAAAAGTGCAAAACAGACCGAGGCTATGGGAATTACAGAAAAGCCAGACGTTGTAACAGAAATTCCTAAGGCAACAAATGAGACTCAAGACGCTGAACCTCAAGAGCCTGAAGGAATTGACAACAATGAGATCTCGATAAATTATATTACGTCTGGAACACAATGGAACCAAAAAGATGTCGACATTGATGATATATTTGCATACAAGGTAGCACTTGAAATAAATGAGGATCATGAGCCCACATCTATACTAGAGTGTACACAAAGCAAAGATTGGCTTAAATGGAAAGAAGCCATTGATGTGGAGCTAAACTCTTTAAAGAAGAGAAGTGTGTTTGGTCCGACCTTAAGGATAACACCAGAAATTAAACCAGTAGGACACAAATGGGTCTTTGTAAGAAAGAGAAATGAGAGAAACGAGATTGTCAGATACAAGGCAAGGCTCGTAGCAAAAGGATTCTCTCAAAGACCTGGCATAGATTATGAGGAGACATACTCCCCTGTGATGGATGCAACGACTTTTAGATATCTAATAAGTCTGGCCATAAGAGAAAGTTTAGACTTGCGGTTAATGGATGTTGTAACTGCATATCTATACGGTCCACTGGATAGTAAAATTTACATGAGATTACCAGAGGGTATAGAACTCAAAGATGAGAAGGGTTCTAGAGACCAATACTGCATAAGGCTAGACAAATTGCTTTATGGACTGAGACAGAGTGGTCGAATGTGGTATAACCGGCTAAGTGAATATTTGGCCAAAGAAGGTTATAGGAATGACCCGATCAGTCCCTGTATATTCATAAAGAAATTCGCGAATAAGGGATTTGTGATAATAGCAGTATATGTGGATGATTTAAACATCCTTGGAACCTCTGGGAAATCGCCCAAACTGTAGAATATCTCAAGAAAGAGTTTGAGATGAAAGACCTAGGCAAGACAAAATTCTGTTTGGGGTTGCAGCTTGAGTACATAAACAATGGGATCCTTGTGCATCAAAAGGCATACACAGAAAAGGTACTCAAGAGATTTAATATGGAGCAAGCTCACTCATTGACTAGCCCAATGGTTGTGAGAAGTGTAAAAGTGGATAAAGATCCATTTGCTCCTAAGAAGGACAATGAAGCAATTCTTGGTCCTGAAGTGCCTTACCTCAGTGCTATAGGAGCATTAATGTTCTTGGTTAGCCACACTAGACCTGACATATGCTTCGCAGTAAACCTTCTGGCAAGATACAGTTCTTGTCCGACTAAAAGGCACTGGAATGGTATAAAACATGTTCTGCGTTACCTACAAGGAACGACAGACTTTGGTTTATTTTACACTAACCATAACAAAGAAGGTTTAGTTGGTTTTGCTGATGCAGGTTATCTGTCCGATCCACACACTGGTAAGTCACAAACAGGTTATGTGTTTACGCACGGTGGTACAGCAATCTCCTGGCGTTCTATGAAGCAGACCCTAGTAGCCACATCCTCAAATCACGCGGAGATCCTAGCTATGCATGAAGCCAGCCGTGAATGTGTTTGGTTCGGTCAATGACCCAGCACATTCGGACAGACAGTGGCATGAACGAAGACAAATCAGCAACAGTCATCTATGAAGACAATGCAGCCTGCATCGCACAACTCAAAGACGGTTACATAAAGGGAGATCGGACGAAGCACATCCTGCCGAAGTTCTTCTACACACATGAACTACAAAAGGCCGGAGAAGTTCAAGTGGTGCAAGTTCAGTCATGTAACAACTCAGCCGATCTCTTCACCAAGGCATTACCGACTACAACGTTCA
Source organism: Camelina hispida (assembly GCA_023657505.1). Taxonomy (NCBI): domain Eukaryota; kingdom Viridiplantae; phylum Streptophyta; class Magnoliopsida; order Brassicales; family Brassicaceae; genus Camelina; species Camelina hispida. The sequence continues at coordinate 40,573,644 of CP094635.1, read as the reverse complement.
AGAAGCTCACGCACCAGATTGGAATGCGGAGGCTTAAGGACTTAGAGTGATGCTTGGAACAGGGGGAGCAATGTGTGCTGTACTCTTTTTCCTTCACTAAGGTTTTGTCCCAATGGGTTTTTCCTGGTAAGGTTTTAATGAGGCAGCATCCCCTAAGCACATTGCATCGATCCCTTCCTCGCATAGGCACGGTTGTATCGTCCAAGGGGGAGTGTTGTAAAACACTTAGTGGACTCTATCCAACCGGCCCATTATCAGTCCATCCATACACGGTCCACTCGACCATACTTGGTCGAGTGTTTACGGCCCATTGGTCGAAGCCCATTCGGCCATTCCTTTAGTATGTCGGTTTTAGCTTTGAGACTTGTAACACTATATATATTGTAACCTCGATTCCTATGATTAATAACACAAGAGATTTACTTCCTAAACTCCCTAAATTACAACAGTTGGTTACTTATTCTCCTAATTAATCATTGCAAAGGATGCATATATTTTACGAGAATTATGAGAGTGTACAATGTGAGATCAAAGAACTGCTAACGTTACTTGTAAAAGTAAAACCCATATATCATGTTAACGTGAAAGCCATAGAATCGAAGATCTAATATAAGGAAAGAAACAAGAAAGAGAAAAGAGAACCTGTCGGCAATGTAGTTGAGGAGTTCAACGGTGCCAAAAGCCCCAATCTTGATTTCGACCAAATCGCCTTTGCTGCGATCAACGGCTTTACTGCACATCTTCTCGAGGTTGCGAACACAAAATCCTCGGCTTCCAACGTTTTGCATGTCGATTTTGCGCCACATAGAAGGGTCTTTAGTGACGCGTCTCCACGGTTTGCAAACTTTCTGAGCGTTTTCAAGTATCTCAACCACGTCAAGCCGGAGCAGAATCGAAGAGAGTAAGTCCGGTTGAAGCTCAGCCCAGTTGATGGGTTTCTCGTTAACCTTCAAGAAGGAAGCCATTTCTGAAAAGATAGAGACTCTCAAATCAAAGGAGTGAAACAAAGAAGAAGGTTATAACCAAAAAAAAAAAAAAAACAAAGAAGATAACGTAGTGAAGTTGGATTTTGGACCTTTCGACTTCTTCGCAAATTTAAATGTAGTAGACAGTTGTCATTTGTTATATACAGTATTTATTATGATTATGTTTACGATACCAATTTGTTTCCACGTACACTAATACTGAAGAGTATTTGTTGCTACTAACTCGAGGATGATATAAAAGAAGAGTGAAACAAAGGACTTTTTTTAAGATAGTCAAAGATCGTCGAATTACAATATAACCGTTATAAGCCGATCGGCAAATTACAGAGAAATGTACTTCTCAGAATGCCTAACTGAACTATAGCTTAGAATCGGATTTACTCCTGACTCTTGCCTGATGTTACTTGGTGCCTTCTGCAAGCCGCTCCCTCGTTATTTATAGCTGATGGGACGTTTCACCTCTCTGCCTCGGGATCGATGTGGGACTGTCCTTCAAGTAGAGTCGGTGATCGTTCTTATTCGGGCCGTCACCTACTGGGCTGCTCGTCTCAATTGGGCCTTCTAAGAGCTTTGTCGGCCCGATAAGTGGGTTTTAGTCAGTCTACGTTCCTGGACTTTGGGGTGACTATTTCGATAGTGGGCTTATAAGGAAGCCTGTTAAGGCTGGGTGAAACCCATATCCAACAATTGTCCCCCCCCAAGTTCATTGGGGTCAGCCTTGGGCCAATGAGCTTTGCTCGGGAAATATTAAGTCTGGTCCATTATCGAAATGTCTGTCCGATCTCTTTCATTCTGTCGAGGAGAGGAAAACTGAAACGACGTTTCCTAGGGTTGCGTCGTTTCGCGCCCACCGCCGTTTTAAGGGTTTCTTTCTCTGCCACTTATAAAAGGAGACTTTTTGGGGTGCCCTCTTCAGTTCTTCTCCAGCCGCAAAAGTCAAGGTAACTCGTCTTTCTCTTTTTATTAGAACCCTTCTCTTTTTTCTTCATCCTTAGTTGTCTTTAGGTTTTTAGTGTAGTTTATACTTGCTCCCATTCGGGTTTGTTGTTGTAATTGCCAGTTCAATTTCGATGTCGGGTTCTTGTGAGGAATTTCTGAATGAGCGTTCGCCCATCGGTTCTTCCGAGGCTAGTCCGCCGATGCAGGCTGCCGATTCGTCTGATTCCGGAGTTTCGGCAGACTCGTCTAGGCTTCGTAGACAAAACAGGGGAGTGGAGTCGTTGAACCGTTCTCCGATACCTAGGGTTAGTCCGGAATTCCTCATTTCTTCTGGGGTTCCGGTCAAACCGGAGGCGGACGACCCTAATCCCGATTCGCCTTGCTCCCACGACGAAGCCAGATCTGGGCATTCGTCCAATAACGTATCTCCCGAGGACGAGATCGAGATTGGCGAAGGGACTGATTATACGGATGCACCTTTTGACTCGGGAAGGTCACTTTGTGATGCCGAATCTCTCTGTGCGATGACTGACTTCTGCAATTCTTCCCGGCGTGTTTTTGTTGTATGTCTGACTCTTGAGGAGCGTGTATTTAAGTGCCCTGACGGGTTTATTAGTTTATACGAGCCGTTTTTTACTAAGGGAGGCCTCCGCTTTCTGATTCCAGCCTTCCTGATGGAGTACTGTTGGCGTCGTCAGATTGCTATCACGCAGCTTACCGTCCATACTATTCTTAACATGGTCGGCCTTAAACACCTTGCTGACCAATGTGGGGTTAAGCTGACTGTTTACTTTGTTGAAGATATGATGCGTTTTACTAGGCAGAAGGGTTTTAACGGCATTTGGTATGCTAGCGCGACACCTAGATATAAGCTGATGGATCATCCGCCGTCAAAAACCCACACCTAGCTGAACAGATACTTCTATGCTAAGGTTGATGAGGCCTTGGTAGAGGATGTGTCAATAGGATTTAAGACTGAATGGAATTTGTCCCCTGGTAGTTTCTTGGGTGTCTCTTATCCTTTTCCTTTTGCTTCGATTGTTGATTGCTAATTGCCTCTGTTTTTGATTTTCAGATTTGGTTGATAAGTCTGCCGACCCACCGACTCCTGATTTCTTTGAGGTTCGCGAACTTTTAAGGAGGCAGACAGTTCTTGACTGGAGGACTATTCCGCAGCTAGACCAAACTAGGGGCAGGAAACCATCGAAAGGTGTTGTTTTTGTTGTGTTTGCCGGTTTTTGCTCGAGCCGTTTGTCACTTCTTTTTAATTGAGGATTTTGGTTTGCGATGACAGGAGGTGTGAGTCAAACGAAGATGGTGAAAATGGGCGTTCCCAAGTATTCTGGCAAACCGGTCTCGAAGAAGAAGAGTGCTGCAGAGGAGAAGGAATTTCAGTTGGCTCTGAAGAAGAGTCTGGTTGATCAATCGTTCATTCAGGGTTCTCGCGTTGGGGGTGCCTCAGGTAGCCGATCTTCAGATGGTGACAAATATTCTCGGGACAAGGGGAAAAACAGTGAGGCTGCTCGGTGAGATAAGGACATCGTCCTTATCGACCTCACGGTTGAAAAGGACCGTTCTTCCTTGAAAAATTTGCCTGGCTCGACTGGGGATTCCGGCAAGCGCAAAGACGTTCCGACTGGTTCTGATGCGGTCGTTGCGTTTAAAAGGCCTAGGACCTCCTCGCTAGATCCAAAGGATAAAGGTGTCCAGCCTTCCTATTCTCTCAACTTCCGCTATGCGAAGGATACTCCTTTCCTTTCTGACAAACGGGAATGTGGTGCTCTCATTCGTGAGGTCTCCAGAGTGCCGGGCGATCGTTCTGAGGGGGACTTGAAGGAGGATGATGCATTCGACGAGTGGGCTCGGCATCATCTCCAGGTTTGGTTTTGCCACAGTCTGCGAGCTCGACGTACTCGATGGTTTGTCGCTACAAGCGTAAACTGAAGGCTGCCAAACGTGAGACTGCCCTCACCGAGGCTGGACTGAAGGATTGCCAGAACCAGGTCAGCAAGTATCGATCTGAATCGACTAAGGCTTGGCGAGAGTTTGATCGTCTGAAGGAGGAGAATCGCCAACTGCAGGGATCATTGGAACGTTCTTGTGCCGACGTCACTCGCCTGGAAGCTTCCGTCCGACGGGCTGCTGAAGAATTTGATCATCAACTGAAGGCTGCGGTTGAGAAAAGAGCCGAGGAGATACGTCGCGAGGTGAGGGATTTTTACCGCGAACGGTCGGACCAAAATCGTCAGCATATCTGGGATGTGAGGCGGGCTTTTAATCCAATGATGATGAAGGCTCTAGCGAATGGTATCTTAAAGCAGGTTGAAGATCTTGTGACTGACGGTTGCCCAATTCCTGCTAAGACGGTCCAATTTGTTACTGATGGCTCGACATTTTGGGACAATGTTGTGGACGGCATTGAGATCACCCCGCTTGTTAATGACGGGTACGTGGTGACTCCGACTGCTGAGCGTGTTGCGGCTAACCCTCGACGTATTCCTGGTTATGATGAGATCGTTGATTTCGACGAGTATGGTTCCAACATGCCGTCTGCTTCCACCGAGGTCGCGGAGCCCGATCTGCCTGGTATTGATGAACAAGTTCCCGACGCTGAAGTTCAGGTGACGACACAGAAGACGCCGGACCGGGACATTGTGACCGGCCTTGCTTTGGCGGATGCTGCTGTGGCCCTGATTTCCGAGGGGATTGAAGGTCGTAGCATCCAAATTGCCGGGCTCGTCAGTGATGCAGGTGTGAGGGATCCGCTGGCCCCTGTTCCAGCCATTGCCCCTGAAGGCGACGGTGAAATTGCGCCGGAATAAGCCCTGCGTGGCTTTTGAAATTATGCCGTTTGTGGCTTTTAAGACTTATTTTATGCACTGCTTCCTTCTCCCCCTTTTTTTTTTTAAGTAAGACTTGAATGTTTTGAGGGAGGTTTATTTCTACCGCCTTTCTTTTGGACGTGAATGATGGTGGCGGTTGTTAGGCTTATAAAATTTTAACATTGCGATTTATATATATATCCTTTTTTTTTTTTTTGACGAGCTGGGGCGAGGCTTAGGCAAAATTAGGATTTGCCATAGTGCCCCCTTTTTGATGAGCTGGGGCGAGGCTTAGGCAAAATTAGGATTTGCCATAGTCCCCCCCTTTTTGACGAGCTGGGGCGAGGCTTAGGCAAAATTAGGATTTTGCCATAGTCCCCCCTTTTTGACGAGCTGGGGCGAGACTTAGGCAAAATTAGGATTTGCCATAGTCCCCCCTTTTTTGACGAGCTGGGGCGAGGCTTAGGCAAAATTAGGATTTGCTACAGTCCCCCCCTTTTTGACGAGCTGGAGCGAGACTTAGGCAAAATTAGGATTTGCCATAGTCCCCCCCTTTTTGACGAGCTGGGGCGAGACTTAGGCAAAATTAGGATTTGCCAAGGTCCCCCCCTTTTTGACTAGCTGGAACGTTAATGCGTTAAGTGGCTGCAACTCTTGGACTCTTCGGCTTCGCTGTATTAAATGCTTGGTTTAAATGGTGAATTGCTTTTCCAAGGCGTTTCTCATCATTACCGCATGCGGATGTTGCGTGTGGCGCTATTTTTATTGCGAGGCGTCGGTTGGCTGAGGAGGGAGGTGCATTAAATGCGGGGAAGTGGACGGGCGTCTAGTTAACCGTCATGTCGCTTCATTTCTGCCCTGTCTTTGCTATATAAAGGGAGGCGTGGGTGGGCGAAAGTGGATCACGCAACCTTCTCTCCATCGTTTCTTTATTTTAGTTTGTTGACAATCCTTCCTTGCTTCATATTTTCCTTCCTCTTTTTCCGCTCCGATCATGAGTGACTCCGACGACTCGGGGGAATGGGTTCCAGTGAATCGCAATGAACGAATTGTTTTTGGTCGTCCTCGAACTGGCCGTTCTCCGTCGCCAGTTTGTGTCGATCCGGCTCAGCCTAGTGATGGGTCAGGTCGATTTGTTGAAGCCCGTCCTAACGATCTGTTCTTTCCGTGGAGAAGCCCACCGGTTGCTGCTGCGTCGCCCCCGTTTCGACCATTGCCGCGGAACTTCGTGCCGGGTGTTGCTGAGATTCCGGTGGAGTTTCTTCAGTTTTTGAGTCCCGACGAAAGGCGTCTGGCGGTCGGGTGGTTTAGGACGGTTAGTTTGTCGCGTTGAGCTTTCTATCGTCTAGTTCGTCCTTCTAACTATTTTTGCTTCTTTCTTTCTTGTTATTGGTAGATTGAGACTCAGCACCGAGCCTACCGTCACCAGCATGAGTTTCTAGTCAAGCAGATCATGGACCTCGAGATGGGGATGCGGAAATTGGAGGCCGGGCCAGAGGATTGGGAGCGATTTGGGTTTGGGAAGTTCCGTGCGATGCCTTTCTGGCTCCGTGATCGCGTTCGTGCTTATAGCCGTGAAGTCCGTGAGAGTCGCTGAGGGTGCTCGGCGCATTATGTGTCTTTATCGGTTGACGAACCGTTTTTTTTTTTTTTTTGGTACCCGTGTGTTGGGTTACTTACTATTCTCGGAACCTTTGTATTACGGTTGGTCGTAATATGCATTTTTTGTTGAACGCTTTACCCGCTCGGCGGGTTTTATTTTCGGATGCTTACGTTATATTTGGGTTATCCTCAACAGTGAGACGTCTCTCATCTTATTGTGTCGAGCCGAAAGTCTTTGTTCGGAACCGTTTTTTTTGTCTGCTTTTGCAGGATGCGACTATTAGATTTTGGAGATTTTGGGAGCAAGAAGCGTTGAATTCGCGTATTAAAGCTCGGCTTATTCCCTACCTTGGGACCGAAGAGATTGCACGCTGGTGGCGGCTTACTTTGCTTGTCGGCTTTGGTTTATTTGCGAGCAATGGTTGAAGCTCGGCTTACGACTAACACTTTGCGTGGAGTGTAATTTATCATTCTTTTGTTTTAGTCGGAACAACTGGCCAAATTGCCGACCTTGTTTAGATGTATATATTTTTTTTTGTTTTGGTTGCTGCTTGTATGATATTTGTCGATTTTTGCAAGATAATATGCTTAATAAAAGGAATGCTGAGATTTTAACAAAGAAAATTGCATTCATAAGTAGTGGCTGCACCTTTTCAGGTTGCCTACGTACCTCTTTTTTTTTTTTTTAAAAAAGGAGGATCAAGCCGATCGTAGTTCAGATTACATAGATATTAAATACTCCTATATAGAAATATAATATATATATTTTTAATAGAAATAGCGGTTAAGTTTGCCAGCGTTCCAGGATTGCGGAATAGCTTCGCCGGACATGGTAAATAGTTCGTAAACTCCCGGGCGAACAACTTTGGACACTTGGTACGGCCCTTCCTATTTTGCGCCGAGCTTACCAGTGTTGAGCTCGGAGGTATTCTCGAACACCTTGCGTAGAACGAGGTCTCCCTCGTTGAAGGATCGCAGGTTGACCTTTTTGTTATAATGACGAGCTGCCGCCTGTTGGTAATTCTGAATCCGGAGCAAAGCCTGGTCTCGTAGTTCTTCGATCTCGTCGAGGCTATCATAGAGCATTTCGTCGTTCAATTCGGAGTTCTTGACTAGCATAGTCTGACGTAAACTGCCAACGCTTACTTCGGCTGGTGCCATTGCTTACAACCCATAGGCTAGCGAGAATGGTGTTTGTCCCGATGCTCTTCGCGGAGTTGTTCGGTGAGACCATAGCACTCCTTCTAGCTCGTCGGCCCAAAGGCCTTTCTTTTCTTCGAGCCGCTTTTTTAAGCCACTTAAGATCGTCTTATTGGTTGCCTCAGCCTGACCGTTACCTTGAGGGTACCTCGGGGTTGACTTACTGAGCCGGATGTGCCAACTTGCGTAGAAATCGTCGAATTTCTTGGATATGAACTGCGATCCATTATCGGTTACGATTTTGTAGGGTAATCCGTGTCGGCATATTATGTTTTTCCACACAAAATTCTGGACCTCATTCGCTTGGATTTTCTTATAGGAAACAGCCTCAACCCACTTGGTGAAGTAGTCAGTCAATATAAGAAGAAACTTTTTGCCGTGCGACGCGGGTAGTGGTCCAACGATATCCATTGCCCATCTCATGAATGGGTACGGCGCTGTTGTTGTTGAGAGTAATTTTGCTGGGGTGTGTATATCGGACGCATGTCTCTGACACTTTTCGCACTTCATGGCAAACTGTTCGCAGTCACTAACCATAGTCGGCCAGTATATTCCATGTTTTCTGATTTTTAGTGCTAGGGCGTGTCCGCCGGAATGGTTTCCTCCGGCTCCTTCATGCGTTTCCTGCATTACTCGCTGGGCCTCTTCTGCCGAGATGCAATGTAGTAATATGCCGTCCGTGCTCCAACGGTAAAGGCGTCCCTCGACTATAACGTACTGTGCCGCTTTCTTTTTAAGGCGCCGGGACTGCCATTTATCCGCCGGGACTACTCCTTCATTGATGTACTGAAGTATTACTTGGCGCCAGTCAGCGGGCTCGGCGGCGGGCTCGGCCTCGTGGTTAGGTTGTGTCTCATCGTCAAGGTCGGCATGTTCCACCGGGTCGGCCGATCTGATGTTAACTTGAGCCCCAACGTCGATGCTACTTACCAAAATACTTTCGACCGGGATTACCCGACGTAGGTCAGGGTCTGAGGTTGACGCTAGGACGGCCAGAGCGTCTGCGGGAGCATTGGCGCTTCGCGGTATTTTGTCGATCACGAAGTGATCGAGCTCTTGTGCAAGCTCCTTAACTATTTTCAGGTATGCGTCCATGCGGCCGCATTTGGTGCCGTACTCGCCATTGTATTGGTTGGCGATGAGCTGGGAATCGCAGTAGGCGTGAAGCCTTTTTACGCCTATCCCTGCTGCCAGTCGCATTCCGGCAAGTAAGGCTTCATATTCCGACTCGTTATTTGTGGCTGTGAAATTGAGGCGGAATGACTGCTCAACGATCTCTCCGGTGGGGGATGTCAGACGAATCCCGATTCCTGAGCCGTGCTGTGACGAGGCTCCGTCGACGTACAAATACCAGTTTTCCTCGTTTGAAGTAGGAGAGGTGAAATGCTGAGGCAGTTCGACAATGAAATCTGCTAATACCTGAGATTTCATGCATGTTCGGCCAAGGTACTCGATGTCATACACACTTAGCTCGACCGCCCACTTCGCCATGCGACCTGATTGTCCCGGGCTATGAAGAATTTGCCGCAGAGGTTGGTTCGTCAAGACCGCGATTGTATGCGACTGGAAGTAAGGTCTAAGTTTCCGGGCTGAGATGACTACGACATATGCTATTTTTTCCAGGTTCGGATAACGCAGCTCGGCCCCGTCGAGGGTTTTACTGACATAAAAGATAGGCTTTTGTTCTCGTCGGTCGTCTCTGACTAGTACTCCGCTAACTGCCGATCCCGAAACGGCGATATACAGGTAGAGCTTTTCTCCTTCCTCGGGCTTCGAAAGTATGGGAGGGATGGTCAAATAAGTTTTTAACTCGATGAACGCCTGCTCGCATTCGGCGGTCCTCTCGTATTCCTTGTTCGTCGATCACAGCAATTGGTAGAACGGCAAGCTTTTGCCGGTCAGGCGTTGGACTTCGCGTTTTTTTCGCTGCGATGGCATGTCGAGTATGGCTTTTATCTGCTTCGGGTTTGCCTCTATTCCTCTTTTGGTGACGATGTAACCTAGAAATTCCCCTGATGTCACGCCGAATGAGCACTTTGCCGGGTTGAGTTTCATGTTATACTTATTCAGGGTTTGAATACACTTTCGCAGATGCTCGACATGATCATTTGCGCTCGCGGATTTGACCAACATGTCGTCAATGTATACCTCCATAGTTATCCCTAATTGGTCGGCAAACATCTTATTGACGAGTCGTTGATAGGTGGCGCCTGCGTTTTTCAAGCCGAACGGCATTACTTTGTAGCAGAAAGTGCCTTGATCAGTGATAAAAGCAGTTTTTTCGCGGTCATCGGTGTGCATCAGGATTTGGTTATATCCTGAGAAGGCGTCCATGAAGGAAAGCAATGCGTTGCCTGCCGTGGCCTCGATGAGTCTCTCTATATGTGGTAGCGGGTAGCTATCCTTGGGGCAGACTTTATTGAGATCCGTGAAGTCGATGTAGACTCTATTCTTTCCATTTTTCTTTTTAACCACCACCGGGTTTGCTAGCCACTCAGGATACTTAACCTCCATGATGGATCCAGCGGCTAACAACTTTTTGACCTCGTCATTTACCGCTTTGGATCGTTCGGGTCCAAGCTTCCGCCGCTTTTGCTTGACCGGTTTATAAGTGGGATCGACGTTAAGTTCATGACTTGTGATATCCATGCTGATTCCAACCATATCGTCGAAAGACCAGGCGAAGGTGGAAGCGTTGTCCTTCAAGAATTGGATCAGGTCAGCTCTTATTGCCGGGTCGAGGTCAGCGCCAATCCCAACGCACCGCTTTGGGTCACTCTCGTCGATATTGATTTCATCGATCAGGTGGTGACTCGGAATTTCCTCGGGGCTGGGTGCTGGCGGCTCGTCCAGCACTTGCTGTGATTGCTATAAGTCAGCGGCCTTCCGCAACTTGCACTCAATTACAAAACAGTTTCTGGCGTCCGCTTGATTGCCCTTGATCGTGAATATCTGGCCGGACAGGGGGAATTTGACACACTGATGGTAAGTGGACGGGACGGCCTGCATGTCGTGAATCCAAGGGGATCCGAGGATGATGTTATAAACAACGAACTTGTGCCACGAAGGTATGCCAGACACATAGATTGGCAATTTGATGTGCCGGACGTCATCATGTAATTTCCGTCGAACCCGGTGAGTGGCCTGATCGATGGTTTGATTTCTCTATTATTGACTTCCATTTTGTCGAGGACGTCCCGGAAGATAACGTTGACGGAACTTCCTGTGTCGACCATGATCCTTGTTACTTCGCTCTCACCCACGTGTAACTCGATGACAAGAGGGTTGTTGTGTGGGAAGTTAACTCCAATCAAGTCGTCCGCTGTGAACACGATCGGAGGCACGAAGGGTGGGACTTTAACTGGCCACACCACAGCCGTGCCGGCCCTTACATAATCGCGGATTGATTGTACGGAGTCTCTGCATGCTGTCAGGCCCCCCATTATCATGCTGACATGGCGGCGGGGTGGCCATTGGGCTGCCGTAGGGTCGGCGTAGAGGGTGTAAGTGCTGAGCTCCGTTGGGAATTTAACACACTGATGGTATGTGGAAACCACAGCCTTCATTTTGTGAAGCCAAGGCGTCCCAAGGATGGCATTGTACGCGCTTGGTCGGTCGATGACTGCGAAATCGAAGAGGTGAACCGTACCGCCGACTCGCATTGGGAACATGACCGTTCCTAGAAAGGTGAGGGAGCACCCATCAAAACCAGTCAAGGTTTGTACTTCGGGCATGGTCAGACTTAGGTCGACCTTTATCTGCGGGAGTGCCCTCATGAAGATGACGTTAACGGAGCTTCCTGTATCGACCAACACATCCGGGACTAAGCAATCGCCAATGTTTATTTCGACAACGACAGGTCCGGTGGGCGAAGTTCGATGCTCGGCAGTGTCCTCTTCTCTGAACATGATCGGAGAGTACGATCGGCATATAGGTTTTCTGCCAGGCAACCAATCGCGTTCGGCTCTCTCAACGTCGTGGACGGGATATACGGCGCGAGGCCAGTTAGGGTCGTATGGTAGACTTCCTCTTATGACATTAATTCTACGACGGGCTGGAGGTGGTGGCGCGTCAGCCGGTTGGTTTTCTTGTCCGCCTACCTGGTTTCCAGCTGCGGGCTGGTTATTCGGCGCTGGTCCATTGTTGAAATGGTTATTTAGACCTCGTCCTTGATGCCCATGGCGTCCTCGACCTCGCCCTCGCGGGGCATTACTCTTGTACTGGCGTAACTCCACTTTGACCTCGCCGTTGAGGTACTTGCCCAGCAGCATGTTTTGCAAGTGTCTGCAGGACTGCGTAGAGTGTCCAGTGTACTCGTGTAACTCGCGGCGGTATCATAGCTGACGAGCTTGCTGCCGGGGTTGGCTGAGCGTCATTAACGAGGTACGTTGCGCCGCGCTTTTTACTGTCCGCGAGGTATTCCTTGTCAAGGTGTTGGCGAGGTTCATGGTATACCTCCTTTGCCTTGCCGGTCGGCGTTTGGGCTCCAGTAGAAGCGCGTTTTTTGTCGTAGATGACTTTTTCTTCTTCCATTTCAATGTGGACTCCTGCCCGATGGAGGGCATCCTGGAAGGTAGGGAATCTGTTTAATCTGAGGTCCTCACGGAACTTGGACTCGTACCACAGAGCCTTCTGGAGAGCGGCAAGTGAAACGCTGTGAGGTGCTTTCACCTGTGTGGCGATTTTTTTAAACCTATCCATGAATTTCCGCAACGTTCATGCTCTCCCTGCTCGATATTATGAAGGTCGGCAATTGTCGCCGTGGGGACGGTCAAAATCGAGTATTGCTTTAAAAAAGTTAGTGAGAGTGTACGGAAACTGTCGATTGAGTCAGGCGGTAAAGAAGAGAACCAGCCGAGGGCGTCACCGCTCAGGTTTTCGATAAATAACTGGTATTTTCCTGCGTCGAGTTCTTCCGGAGAAAATTCGCACCGATGGATTGCAATTTCGAAGGACGTCAAATGGTGAGTTGGGTCCGAATCCCCTTTATATGGAGGTAGGTGGTTTATTTTGCAATCATGACGAACGACGACCCGTCGAATTCGTGCGGTGAATGGAGTCTTCTGGGATTGCTCCAACATATGGTCTACATCAGGTGCCGCACTGGTCGCTTGGTGGAACTTGCTTGTGACGTCCTTCATTTGACTTTTGAGTTCGGCCAATTCTCCGATCTGGTTCTGGTCGGCGTTATTGGGATCGGCTCTGTTGGTGCCGTCCGGATGTTCGACATTTTCTTGTAGTTTTGCGCAGACGCTAGAGAGAGTGGCGAATCGTTCCTCTGTCTTTCTGTCATGGGTGTCGATCTTTTCCAGGATGCTTCTCATTAGTGCTCCTATGTCAAGGGCGCTGGTGCCTTCTCCGATTGAGCCGTTCGGCGTTGTCGGGGGGCGGGTCGGCGGTATTGGAAGCTCCTCTTGGGCCTGCTGGATGCGGTCCGGTGTGTCCGCTACATATCCGTCGCTGCCCGTCGTTTCTCTTTCTGCCATTCTTCAAGACGTGTTTCGCTGATGTTGGACTTTCTTCAAAAAGCTTCCCTTGTTTCTTTCCCTGGATGCGCACCAAATGTTGAACTAGTATAGCTACTAACTCGGGGATGATATAAAAGAAGTGTGAAACAAAGGACTTTTATTAAGATAGTCAAAGATCGTCGAATTACAGAGAATTGTACTTCTCAAAATGACTAACTGAACTATAGCTTAGAATCGGATTTACTCCTGACTCTTGCCTGATGTTACTTGGTGCCTTCTGCAAGCCGCTCCCTCGTTATTTATAGCTGATGGGACGTTTCACCTCTCTGCCTCGGGATCGATGTGGGACTGTCCTTCAAGTAGAGTCGGTGATCGTTCTTATTCGGGCCGTCACCTACTGGGCTGCTCGTCTCAATTGGGCCTTCTAGGAGCTTTGTCGGTCCGATAAACGGGTTTTAGTCAGTCTACGTTCCTGGACTTTGGGGTGACTATTTCGATAGTGGGCTTATAAGGAAGCCTGTTAAGGCTGGGTGAAACCCATATCCAACAGTATTCATTATGATTATGTTTACGATAACAATTTCCTTACCAAATTTTTTTTTTTATACAATAACAATTTCGGACCTTTCTGTTTCCAGTACACTAAAATACTGAAATAGTAGTAATCATTATGGCTATGTTTACGATAAAAGAGCTATGATAAATATATCTAACCGTGAATTACATATTTAAAGTTGATTAAAAAATTTACATTACTAATTTAACTATTTTTGTGTAAAAAAAAAAATAGTTTGTTAGTTATCGAAGAAAAGACATATATAAGCATAACTGTTTGTAAAAAAAAACACAATTATTAAAACAAAAAATTGTGATGAATATATGCAAATAAACTATACTTAAAAAACACAACTCTACAATTAACATAAACAACTAAGACCATGGGCAGTGGAGTAACCCATATGGGTTACTCTCAAATAAATTAATCATATAATTAATATTAAATTAATTTAAGCAGCCCAATAAGAACTTAAACCAAAATCATCTTCCACTAGAGAAACCTATAAATCATAAAACTGAAACTGTTTTGCAAGTTGAAAAAAATTATGTGCTCATACTTGCAGTAATCATAAATAAAAAAAATACAGACATTCAAATCCTAAACAATGGCATATAAAACATATGATGTGTAAGCCTTGAGGATTGAGACATACATATCGAGAATCAGTTGATGTAGGGAACTTGAGTTCTCTCGCGTAGCTTGAACTTGAATGAAGTTTACCTTGTGGAGAGAAAAGCTGGCAGAGCCTACTTCGATGGTTAAGTCACTCGTAACGTCCGAGACAGGTCTGGAAATAAGAAGTCAGCAACAACAATATATAAAAAGAAGAGATGCATAACTCAAGATTATAATACTAGACAAAGAAAGCAGAGATGATGTTTTAGCAATCCGATATTATTGCCAAGACCTGCAAATATGTTCCCATTCCTACAATAAGTCATGCTTCTATCGATAATATCAAAATCAGTGAAGTAGAAGGATACAATTGCAAAAGAAGAAGGTCTTTCAAATATCCTCTAAGCCATACCGAGCACAAGAATCAATCACACCTTTATAGCGTCAGCTCTAGGAAGGATATCAGAATCCATAATGATAGTAAATTAGAGAAGTGAAAAAATCGAGCCAGAAAATCCAAACATATGATTTAGTTCACCAAACCTATTATAACATGTTTCATGAAAGGAAAGATGTCTTAAGTAAGTGACAGGAAACAATGAAACTCTCAATTAACATCCTAAACTGAAACATGATCAGATAACAGAGAACTTACATGTACCCAAAAAGTTCAAGAACTCATCTTTTTGGTTTGATTCCCCTTGATTACTATTAAGTTACTTCACCAAATTACATAATGAAACAAGCTAAAGGTAGCAGCCTAACATATTAACAACCGCTAGAAACCTACACAGAAGAATCAGAGAGAGTCTCAGAAACTTACATGTTTGCAAGTGTTACGAATCGAGCACAGATTTACTCAAACTCTTGATCAATCTCTCTAAGACTTTTGCAGAATCACTCGATAAGCTTGAAAGAAACGAAACAAAGAAAGAATTAAGAGACGCGAGACACAAGAATTGTTAACCCAGTTCGACGAGATCGGTATGACCAAGTCTACGTCTGGGGCCGAATCAATCCGGCAAAATTCACTAGAAAGAAGGAATACACAGCTCAATGAGCTTACAACAATGGCGGATCCTAACTCAGATCTCTCTGTAACAACACAAAAAAGAGTAAGGAAGAAGAAGATAAGAATAAGAAACGGATTGTTTCAGTTATAACAGTCAAGACTCCACTGCAGTTGAAGACATTGACTTTCTCTTCTTCTGATCGGTTTAATCAGCAATCCCAAACCGGAAATAACCGCCTGCTCCAATTACTCATAACCCAGCTAAACCAACCAGATTACTGAAATTGAATCAGAATCAAAACCACAACACTCCACCTTGATTCTATTTCACCCTTTCTATCATGAATCTGCACTCACATGGACCTGACCTTCGGCTGTGACGAACTCCTCGTCTTAGTTGAGCAACTTTAGAAACTCTAAAGCTGCTTCAAACTTCTTCACCGGTATGCCTTTAGTAAGCATATCTGCAGGATTTACAGCAGTGTCGATCTTGAGCACCTCAACATTCCCTTCTTCTACCACATCCCTGATAAAATTGTACTTCACCGCTACATGCTTAGTCTTGCCGTGAAACGTATTGTTCTTGGACAAACAAATGGCTGATTGAGAATCGCACCAAACCAAAACCTTGTCTTGCTTAAAACCCATATCTTCTAGTAAACCTTGAATCCACAAAGCTTCCTTTACAGCCTCAGTTAGTGCGATGTACTCTGCCTCGGTTGACGATAATGTAACGATGCTCTGAAGACATGACCTCCAACTTACTGTATTTCCTCCTACAGTAAAGACATAGCCTGACGTTGACCTTCTTCTATCAAGATCACCAGCATAATCAGAATCACTAAAGCCCTGAACTCTAAAATCCTTTGCCTTAGTATATACCAATGTCAAATCCTTAGTCCCCTTCAGGTACTTTAGCAACCACTTGACAGCAATCCAGTGAACCTTTCCTGGTCTACTCATGAATCGACTCAGTAGTCCTACTGCCTGAGCTACATCAAACCTAGTTCCCACCATTGCATACATAATACTACCAATAGCACTAGCATAAGGAGTCTTACTTGTATCAATGCACTCAGCATTACTCCGCACAGATGCCAACTTGAAATGCGCAGCCAAAGGAACATCAACTGCATCAGCTCCAAACATATTGAACCTTCGAAGCACCTTCTCCACATAACTTGCTTGAGACAGCCTCAGAACTCCTCTTTCCCTATCTCTGATTATGTCAATACCCAGAATTCTGCTAGCTGGCCCCATATCTTTCATCTCAAATCTTTGACTCAAAACCTCCTTGAGTTTCTTTATCTCTAACATGTTTTTAGCAGCCAGCAACATGTCATCTACATATAGTAAGAGATAAACATATTCATCTTCACTTACTTGCTTCACATAGACACATGAATCACGTCCACTTCTTGAGAAACCTTGCTCTAGAATGAACTCGTTAAACTTCCTATTCCACTGTCGCGGTGCTTGTTTTAACCCGTACAAAGACTTCTTGAGAAGACATACCTGATCCTTTCCTTTATTGACCTCATAACCTTCAGGCTGTTCCATGTACAGCGGTTTATCCAAGTCACCATGCAAGAACGCCGTTTTGACATCCATCTGTTCTAACTCTAAGTCACCTTGCACCACAAACGACATTAACACCCTTATAGAGATATGCTTAACCACAGGAGCAAATACCTCATCATAATCGACTCCCTTCTTCTGAGTAAAACCTCTAGCTACCAGACGCGCCTTGTATCTCTCTGGCTCTACCCCTGGAATCCCAGGTTTCTTTTTGTAAATCCATCTGCAGCTAATGACCTTCTGATCCTTAGGACGATCAACATTATCCCATGTATGATTCTTCTTCAGAGAGTCCATCTCATCATCCATTCCAGAGTTCCATTTTTCCCATTCTTGACTATCTCTAGCTTCATGATAGCATTGTGGCTCATCACACTCAATATCTTCAGCTGCCATGAGAGCAAACGCATACTGAGCATAGTCCGAGAGTTTAGTAGGAGGTTTAATCTCTCTCCTTACTCTGTCTCTAGCCAACTGATAATTTCTCAGACTACTCCCTGTTGCAGGCATTACTTCTTCAGGCTCAAAATACTCAGACTCTGTCTCCGAATCGCTTGACTCAGCTTGCGTAGCTCCACCTTCAATAGAACTCTCTTCATCATTTTTATCTGCCTTGACAACCTCAGTTCTAATCTGATCAGCGTTTTCATTCTTTTCAGGCTCTTTTATCACGCTCGTTGAATTGAGATCTTTGTAAACTTTGTCTTCATGAAATACCACATTTCGACTGATAACACATTTCTCTTCCTCGAGAAGCCAAACCTTATAGCCTTTAGTACCTTGTGGATATCCCAAGAAAACTCCTTTTAATGCTCTTGGCTTGAGCTTTCCTTGATCCTGGTGAACATACGCCACAGAACCGAATCTCCTAAGGTGTTTATATCCTGGCTTTCTGTTTAGCCACAACTCCTCAGGAACATTATGATCAACTGCTGATGCAGGAGATCGATTTACAAGATAGGCTGCTGTTGCTGCAGCTTCTGCCCAAAAAAATTCTTCTAAACCAGACTCATTTAGCAAGCACCTTACCTTCTCCATAAGTGTCCTATTCATCCTCTCAGCTACTCCATTCTGCTGAGGAGTATATGTACAGGTTCTGTGACGTTCAATCCCATGTTTCTTACAATACTCATCGAACTTAGAATTGCAAAACTCTAAGCCGTTATCAGTTCTAAGCACCTTGACCTTCTTGCCTATCTGGTTTTCAACTAAATTCTTCCAGATGCAAAACTGATCAAATGTCTCATCTTTTGATTTCAGAAACATTAACCAAACCTTCCTCGTTTTATCATCAATTATGGACAGAAAATACTGCTTCCCTGATAGCGATGGGGTTACATTTGGTGAACCCCAGAGATCTGCATGGACATATCCGAGAACATCTTCAGTATTGTGCCTTGCAACATTAAAACTCAGCTTCTTCGACTTTCCCATTACGCAGTGTTCACAGAATGCCAAATCTCTAACTTCACTCTTCAACAGAAGTCCTTTACCAGTCAGTATCTTCATGTTATTTAGACTCATATGACCGAGTCTACTATGCCACAACCCTGTAATATCCTTGCTGGTCTCTGCAAGACAACTTGAATCAAATATTGTTTCACCATCAAGTATGTACAGACCATTGTTCAACTTTCCTCTTAAAGCAGTTTTCCCACTCTTGAAATATCTTACTGTCCCATCTCCACCTTCATGTCTATACCCTAGCTTGTCAAGAGTACCTGTGGAAATGAGATTCCTTCTCAAGTGTGGAACATACTTGACATTGTTCAACACTCTGATTGAACCACCATGAGTGTTAACTCGGATTGATCCCTGTCCTGTAGCTTCCACTGTGCGATTGTCACCAAGCAAAATGGTTGTGACTTCTTTCTCCTCAAAACTACTAAACCAGTCCCGTCTTGCAGTCATGTGGGATGTACACCCAGAATCCAGTATCCACAGATCCTTTACCAACTGATTGCTTACTGTTAACGCTTCTGAGAAAATCAATTTCTCTGTAATGACTCCAGCTTCATTCTGCCCTTCGCTTTCTAGCTTCCTCTTTCTAGCGTAGCAATCCTTCTTTAGATGGCCTTCTTTCTTGCAAAACCAACAAGTTAATTTTGATTTTGAATTTGACCTGCTACGACTTCTTCCCTTAGATCCCTTTGACTGAGCTGCTCTTTCCTGTGGTCGTCCTCTCTCAGTGGTGTACAACACAGTAGCAGTCCCTCTTTCTTGTTCCCGAGACTCAGCCAATTCTCTCTCAAGAGATTTTGCAGAAGAAACAACATCCTGTACCGACAGTGTTTTATTCCCATACTTAAGAGTATGTTTCAGCTGGCTATAGCTAGGAGGTAATGAGTTAAGAATCAAGATCGCTTGAACCTCCTCAGAGACCTCAATTTCAAGACTGCTAAGCTCATCAACTATCTTTAAGAAATCATCGACGTTCTGATCAATAGTCTGTGAATCCATCTTAAACGAATAGAGCTTAAGCTGAGCATATATCCTATTAGGCAGAGAGGTCTCCATATACAGCTTGTTCAACAGAGACCACATATCAGCAACTGTGACACAGTGATTTACCTTTCTGAGAACCTTATCACCGATGTGATTGATGATAATGTTCTTTGCTTGCTCTGATTGCTCAACCTTCACAGGATCAAGAACTTCACTAGTTTGTGGTTGATCCGTATCCGAATCTCCATCCGAAGGTTTCTTAGATTCGCTCTTCGTTAGAGTAACAGTCTTTGTAAGCGATGGATCTAGGAGACTGTTCTTTAATCCCAACACACCAAGCTGCGCCATAATCCTGATCTTCCAAAGCGAGAAGTCACTTTCGCCATTGAACGCCTTAATCTCAACTCTAGTTGTCATCGCCATCGCTCCGATGTGAAAACCGAAGCTCTGATACCAATTTGTTACGAATCGAGCACAGATTTACTCAAACTCTTGATCAATCTCTCTAAGACTTTTGCAGAATCACTCGATAAGCTTGAAAGAAACGAAACAAAGAAAGAATTAAGAGACGCGAGACACAAGAATTGTTAACCCAGTTCGACGAGATCGGTATGACCAAGTCTACGTCTGGGGCCGAATCAATCCGGCAAAATTCACTAGAAAGAAGGAATACACAGCTCAATGAGCTTACAACAATGGCGGATCCTAACTCAGATCTCTCTGTAACAACACAAAAAAGAGTAAGGAAGAAGAAGATAAGAATAAGAAACGGATTGTTTCAGTTATAACAGTCAAGACTCCACTGCAGTTGAAGACATTGACTTTCTCTTCTTCTGATCGGTTTAATCAGCAATCCCAAACCGGAAATAACCGCCTGCTCCAATTACTCATAACCCAGCTAAACCAACCAGATTACTGAAATTGAATCAGAATCAAAACCACAACAGCAAGGTATACCAAAATTCTTGAGTCTAAGCGTACGAGTCACAAGCAGTTTCGAAAGATCACCAATCTCAGTCTCAAGTTTTGCAATGTGAGTCTCAACTCCTCCGCCAATCCCACTCAAGAACTCAGGTATCCCAACCTTCACTACAAAATATGATAACAACAAGCAATCAAATCCCAACCAGATGAAATAATATAACATCCCACCATAGTGTCCAGCATAAGGACATGTTTATAGGGGGATCAGGTAAAGGTGTTCTTAGAAGAGAAATATTGTAAAAATAATGTAAGATCAGTTCTTAACTTTTGTTAAGAAGTTAGTTATTGGGAGAACATGTATAAGATTTTAAGATTTAATAATATAATATTCTTATAGAAATTTAAAAATGTTTAATAAATACATAGATTAATGTTTAATAAAAAATTTACGAATGTGTAATACTATTTAATAATATAATGTTTATTAATATTCTTAAACATATTACAATTAAAAAAATTTATAAAATTACATTTTAATTGCAAACTTATAAAACTTTAACTAATAATAATTTTTAATTGCAAACTTATAATAATTTGAATCTTCACCCTTGTAGTTTTACTCTGTTTTTAATTTCACAAAACTACTTCTAGCTAAGTGTTCTTTTTATTTTCTGTACCAATTTACCAAAGAGTAGTAACAAAACCATTCAAATTTATACATACTCCAAGCCATAACCGTAAACAAATCATAACCTGTGTTTACTACCATTGGTAAGATCTTACAACTTACAAGCAGCAAATAATACAGTAACACTGCAACAGGCAGCTATTATAGTATATTGTGCAATATATGATATTATGATCTCTTGCCTTGTAACATCAGCCATGTAAACATTTCCAAACAAGTAGGAATAGACCTTTCTCATAAATGATAATCTTCAGCTCCCAAGGCTCACCACCGACTTCAGATTCTCTGCAATATCTGTCTCGTACTGATCTCTGTTCTATTCATTATCCTGCTAGTAGTTGATACAAGCGAAGAAGAATTAGCATTTTTCTGATCGTAGTTATTCAATTGTCTGCCTTTTACTAAGCTTGTCAAGCGAGATTCAAGAGTTGACAGGTCCAAGTAATCCTCCTCAGTAAATAAAATCCTAAAAGCAAATAGAGCCTTAGCATATACAGCTAAACAGCTTGATAAAACGCAAAAGCAGTGAATCTCACCTTATCAACATAAGTGCGAACCATGGTTTCGATATCCTTAAAGATGGTTTCAGGCTGTCCCTCTCGAAAACAAATACGATATCAAATAACCTTCATACAGACATCCAAGAATAAAGAAATTGAAAACGAAACGAACAGGTAAAAGAATCATACCAAGTTCATTGTCCACGCAAAGGTCGAGAGCATCACTCTTCACTCTTCACTCTTCACTCTTCACTTCTTCATTCACAGAGGTCTCGATTCTGCAGAGACAAAACAGTTAGTCACCAGCAATAAACCAGAGTAAATGGTAGACCACTCACTGGAAGTAAGACCACATGAAAGAATCACTCTGCTCTTTAGTTGAAAGTGTGGCAACAACAGGAACAACAGGAACACTCTACTCTTTGTCTTAATGTTTACTAGACAATAATAAAGTATAGCTTTTTTATACACAACCATAATTGATCAACGAACTAAACAATCAAAACATAGATGATCTTGCCATATTGTATCTAAACGAAGCACACAGCTAAATTTCTGAACTTAGGGAAATAATTAAGAAATGATTATGAAAGTTACCTCCAAGTCAAAAGCCAAGACGAGCCCTAGGATCAAGAAAACAGAGGCCAAACAGATTTTGGTGTTGTGATCAGCAATAGTTGGCTCTTCGATGAAATTAACTCAAGAGTTACATGAACAACCGAAAACGGAGACCGGGCGACAAAATAAAAATCCAGAAGACGACGAAATTAAAATTGAGCAGATACAGAGACTAATCAAAGTTTAATTCAAGTTGAATCTGAACCTAATCGCAAATTGAGCAGTCGCTGTGATGCGAGAAAGAGAGAGACGGTGGGTGAAATCCGGATTCATCGGTTCGTCGAGGAAGGAGAGAGAGAGAGTCGGGAAAAGAAATGAAGAAATAGAGGAAAATTTGTATTGTATCACATGGTGACACATCACCGTTAGATCAGTTGAAAAACTGATCTTATTTAAGATCAAATGAACTGATCTTATGACTACTGTTCAATAAATTTTAATTTTAAAATGCCCAAGATCACTCAACTGATGCAGCGATAAACATGGCCTAAGAAGCATGTGAATCCATCCCAGCTGAAGAATGGAGAATCCGAAAACGAGAAATTGTTTATGGGATTTTGAATTCATTACCTGACCGATCCGAAATTGGTGATGGATAAACCAATAGAGGCGAAGAAACCTCCACTGTTATTTGGATCGTTAGAAGCCATCAATCACCACCGCTGATTACAGAAACAACGGAGTATTAGATTGATCAGCGACGGAGAAGACGAAGAAGCCGGTTCACCATTTCGTCGAGAGAGGAAAGAAGAAAATGAGAAAAAAAAAATCTGTCTTTTATATTTTATCGAAACCCAACCAGAAATTGACACGTACCGTATCTTCACCGTTCCTTCCGATACTTCCCAGAGTAACTGATATGCTCAAATTGCAATACCCTAATAGTACTAAGAGCAATTACAATGGTCATACTGACATTTGAGTGTCAAAAGATTTAAATAATAATACTTTTATTTTAATTTAATTATTTATTCTTTTTTTTCTTTATTCAACCAATACAACGTTGACAGCTGTAGATCCAATGTCTTAAAAGGTCTTGGCAGAGACACAGTTTTCTTATCTATCCATCTTTTTCTCATTTTTTTATTTTTTTTTATTCTTCACATCTTGTATCAGATATGTGCAATGGACATGCCCTAACAGCCTTGCAGTTGTAATACTCTAGGGGTCGAATCCACAGAGACTCTATTTAGTGTTGTAAATTCAAAGGATCAAAGAGCTAGGCCTAGGGAATTTTTCAAGAATTTATGGGATATTAAATCAATCAAATAATTAGGATTCAAGTAATTTAAAATCAGATCTAGAACTCTAAACACTTCTGTAAAATAAATCAGTTCTCACTGCAAATATTATCTAAATTTAAAACCAGAAAATACAAATCTCTTTGCAAAATTCTAATTTAAAAATCAACTTTGAAAACAGGTTTAGATAAGTTCACAGAATTATTAATCCAAATCTCTCTGTAAGAAACAATTCTGCTCATCAATGGTTTAATCAGGAAAACAATTATATTCTCATATCAATTTATTTCCCTAAGATAACAATTCTAGGTTATCAATCAAGAATTATTGTGATGAACAACCAAGGATGAAGATCATATAAGATTAAGAACCCTAAAAATCTCAGATCTAATAAATCATAAAAACCTTATGAAAAACCCTAAACCTAACAAGCAAACATGATTAATAAAGCACAAAACATCTTTCTGAATAATAAGCAATTGATATTAAGAAGTAAGGAAAGGAGTTCAAGAATCTTCTCTTTACAGATGAAATCAGATTTGTCTCTCCCAAGCTCTCAATATATCTTCTGGTTGCAGAGAAAAACTTCGGTCTAAACAATGACCAATAAAATCTTATAAATACTCTAAAACACGTCTTGGGCCTTAATTGCAAATAAAGAAAACTTGGGCTTATTTTGTAATTCTTCTAAAGCTTGTGAGACAACTTCCGTTTGTCTTTGTGGCACCTGCATCAATCGATGCTGCATCGGTCGATGCAAAGTCTTGATCACATCTCCAAGCTTCGTTGATCAGCCTTCGTGCTTTGATTATGCTCCAAATCATCCTCTTTTAGCTCCTTTGTGTTCCATCCGTGCCAATGAGTACCTAAACCTATAAAGACTCAAAAATCACCTAGAAAACAAATCAAAAGACTCAAAAATCACACTTATACCATGGTTAAAAACCACAAAAACCATGATATATCAACTCCCCCAGACTTAGCTTTTGCTTGCCCTCAAGCAAAACAGAAACTTAAACCTGTGAAAGAGGTTTGAAAACATGGAATTCACCCAACTGCAGGAAACTGTTTTTCGCACTCTTCATCGCCTTGATCTTTAGAACTTACTTCATATACTTTGTCATTTGAAAAGTATCAACATTCCTTACTCAAATCCCACAATCTTCTGGAATCTCTAGTCTCACCATTGTCATCTCATTAAGTAAATTAAAGCAAGTACAGGTGAGTTCTTACCTTGGGTGTATTCATCAGTGGCATATGGATTCTCTTCAGGCCAAGACATTCTTCTTACATCTCCTTTCCTCTCCCTTTTCTCACTTCCATTTTTTTTTTTTTTATTATTATTATTTTTTTAATCAAAGGTGTAAGCCGGGGTCATCGGTGAAACAAGAGTTTTATCTAGGTTCTACTTATCTAATGAATGTATGATGACATGCAAACAAAGACATAAGCAGAGATGATTAGGTGGAAGAGGTTTCAATACTCTTATGCAGTTGTAGTATAAGAGATGTCAATCCATAAAGAGTGATTATTCAAGCAATCAAGATGTGATCAATGCATTCAAGTTAAGCCAAATATCAAGTTGATTTGTTTCTAACAACCTAATGACAATATTGAAAAGCAATGAACTAAGGCAACTTAAGAAAATACTAATGCTGAATTAAACTGTAGAACAAGTGTAATAAACAATACTAAGCAGAATTGACTAATAAGTAGAAGAAAACAAGAACAGAACAATGCATAAACAAGAAAGTAAACTGGAGCTCGACCTAGCACTCGGTCGAGTGGGTGGTCGAGTTGACAAGCGAATGAACAGAACCAAAACAGAGCATCAACAAAACAGAGCAGGACGAAAGTAAACCAAAAGACTAACGATTAAACAGGGTTCCAACAGGTAAATCAATAGATAAGAAAGGTCCTAAGGATGGATTCATGGGCTGGATTCAAGCTATGATTATCTAGAACTGGTCAACAAACCTCAATCAAACATGAGCTATCTCTAGACAATGATCTTCTAATACAAGTTAATCCAATCTCTTGGCAATAACAATCAAGCTAAGATACTCCCAATCTAGCTCTCACTAGCAAAGATCATATAAAAGCAGGCATTAAACAACAGATCATTATAGTCAAAAATCAACAAAACATCTAATCTCTTAGCATGCTTCATGATAATCTCTAGATCTAACCTTATCTAACAACTTAGACATTGGTGTGATGCTAAGATGCTTAAGATCTAACCTTACCTTCTCAGATATAAGATTAGCATAGAGAATATCTAGCCTAGAAGAGTTCTATAACAATCAAGCTTGACCAATATAAAAAACCACAACCATTATCCAGCCTAACCCATCCTTAAGATCTAAGCAAACTACTAAGAATCACAAAACATGATGAACAAAATCATAAACCCAGAAAATATTAAAACTTGCATTATTAGAAAGATGAAACAGAGATATACAAAATGATGAAGAAATGAAACTTGAAATCTTAATATCTTGAAAGTTATGAAACCAACAAAATACAAGAATCTAGTTTTCTCTCTTAAACAAGTACAAGATCTAATATAAAAAGGTGCAAAAGGAATAAATCTAAAAAAGGTAAAAACTAGGTTCAGAGAATATCTAAAAAGCTGCACACTTTGGTGGCTGCAGGTACAAGGGCTTTATATAGGAGAGGAGGTGGAAGCCCTAAAAATACAAAAAGTCAAAGTAGTCAACGGCTCGGTCAACTCGACCAATGCTCGGTCGAGTGGCTGGTCGAGCTGGCTTCCCTCGTGCATCCTCCACTCGGTCGAGTCCTCTTCAGCACACGGTCGAGTGTCTGGTCGAGTGTGCGGTCGAGTTGGACTCCGGACCTTATTGTTTCAGCCTTAACTCTCTTGTTTCCTCCTCATGATTGCTTCACACCTTCTTAGCATTGCTTCCATGCTCCTTAGGCCCCAAAATCACCTGTTTATGCATGAAAAGATGCAAATGCAATGCAACTAAACTCTAATGCATAATTAGTCCTAAAGCTACACAATAGTGGCCTAAATGGATAGCAAAAAATGCAAAAGATGTGAATAAACTAAAGGAAAACAAGGTAAAATATATGAACATCAACACCCCCAAACTTAGTCTTTGCTTGCCCTCAAGCAAATAATCTAGACATAAGAAGGTAGGTGAGGTTTGAAAGTGGGATCTCAGCTCCTAAAGCTTGCAAATAGACTATCTAGAATCAATGTCCAAGTTACTAGTACTATGATGCAAGTTGAATGAGCTATACTTAAAGACTTTAGACAAGCATATCACAACCTTCATTGATTTGAGCCTTAGACATCCACATGCATTCAAATCAACCATTTCCTTTAACATTCATTAATCAAGAACATGAATCAATCTTATGCAATGCCTAAACTCATTTGGCTTGGAAATAAAGGCTTTGAGACAATGATGGTCTCTTTTTAGAGTAGGGCTTATCAATATCAAGGTTCTCTCATGAAAATGGATTGAGCTTTAGAAGAATGCTAAAGGTAAGAAACCTAGACACATACAAGAATAAAACCTTGTCTACCCAAAGGCACCCAAAGTGTTTATCCTAGCAATCTAAACCCAAATGATCCTAGTGCTACCCTTTGCTTCTTATTTTCTCTTTAACCCTTTTCTCTTTTGGTTTTCAAGTCTTAGGAGATGCTTCTTATTGAACTTTCTAGTGGGATGGGAGATTCTTACTTGTTTGCTATGGTTCTCTTTTCTTCTTATTCTTAAGACATATAAGCATTTTGCTAGACTTTTCTTTTCTTTCTTTTCTTTTCTTTAACTAGAACCAACCTCAACAATCTTATATTTCCCATCCTTTCACTAGACTTTGCTTAAACTCATTCTCCTTTAAAAGACTCTACCTTTATCTTTCTCTTTTTCTCTTTTCTTTTCATTTCTTTTTTTTTCAAACAACCAAGTCCAAAACCCAACAAGTAACCACCTAGTCCTATCTAGTTTGAAAAATGCAAACTAGAACTACACAAGGTCTTACTCTTGTCAGTTCAAACCTAACACTTTCTACCAAGCTCAATCCTAAAAATAGGCCTCACACTCACAAGAATAAACATGGCTTGAAAGAAGGATAGGTTAAGGGGTAGGGGAACTGATCTTAATGATTTAATCAGCTACTTGGATCAACAAGAGTGGTAAAAAGGAGAAAGATGATCCAAGTATGTATATGGTATCCATGAGTTTAAAGCAATGCACACATTGATAATTGAAAGTCAATATTAGGTTCTTATAAATAGGAAATGGCATCAAATCACAACATGCTTCAATTTAGACCAAATGCAATGCAGGAATTCAAGACTTGGTTCAATCTTATGCTTCTAACTACTCAACTAGTATCAAAGTACTATTAACTTGGGCATTGATCATAGTCTAGTGAATAAGCAAGCTAACAAGGTTAAACTTGTAACACCCAGACCCGCCATACGGTACGGTCAACGTATTGACTTCTTGGTTTGGCTCAAAACCGCAATCTCTAAAATTCAATTAACGAACACAACTAACCTGAGAAAAATAAATAGAAAGAAGGGGTGAGTAATTAATTACTCAGTGAGGGGGTCCACACTGCCCACTGGAATACAATGACGACAATCTACTCACATTCAAAAATAATTGCATAGCATAGAATCAGACTCCACATTCTTGATATACATCTAGCAAGCATAACGGTTTCACGTAATCTCAACCTAGTACATATCAATGATATTTAAACCATGTTTCCCATATCAATCATTTACGTGCATTCATCAACAAACAATGCTAAACCGAAATCTCATCAGCTTAACATGGCACGAAACCAATCTCAGGCTCGTCCAATAACACGGCACGAAACAAATCTCATGTTCGTCCAATCACCATGCACAAAACCAATCTCAGGTTTGCCCATCTCGAGTCACGAAACAAATCTCATGTTCGCACCCCCACGAGACGCGAAACAAATCTCATGTTCACGCCCCCATTACATAATCTCATTTCATATCATCATTCAACAATTATCATATTACACATCAACTCATTCTATCATGCATCATATCATCATACCATGTCGTCATACATTAAAATCATATCACGCAATATCAAACAATAGACATATCTAATCATATAGTTTCCAAGCCTATACAAGCAATTCATGAAATTATGCTTAGAAAGTAATCAATGTATTTTCGCAAATCCCGCCCTCACCTTTGCCTTAATTTGATTGAGAACTGCGACTAGCAAACTGAAACTGCGACTGGAAACGGCGACTGCACTCAAGAAACTTGCAGCAGAAGAAACACATTCAAAATCCAGATTAGGGTTTCTGTTTCTGACAGACACAGTCAATTCTTGCACAACAAGCAATCGTCATGGCGGTTAGGGTTTACCTTTTCTGGACACTTTGTCGATTCAGGCGGCTTCCCTGACACCTCTTCTGTTAAGAACCACCGTCAATACTGTCTAAACTGCTCGGGTGTGACCGGAAATATTCTCCAAAAACCCCAACTTGAATCTGATATTTATCTGAAATACTTGGTAATTTTTCTGAAACAAATCTAGTGATTTTTCATCAACTTGCGAGACTAATAGCGAATGGAATATACCTCCGTTTGACAAACCGTCAATTGCTATGGATTCCTTGCAGCAAGATCAATCTGTAGACGTTTAAAACACTATCCAACTATTTCTGGTTCGATGGGAAATCAGCCTCCAAAATCTCCACTTGAACTGTTCTACTCTTCTTCCTCTTCACAATAAAACCCAGATTTATTCTAAACACCCAATAAATCATAACTCAAACCTTCAGAAGGAGACAACATAGTTGAATTAGGTTTCCTTACCTAACAAACAACTGATGATAAAAGCTCCTCTCTCCTCCGGTGTACAACGTATCCCGATTTCGGTGAACACCGGCCACTGACGGATCGATTATGATGACGATGCCTTTGCCTCACGAGAGTTCTCCTCCCTCTCCCTCATTCTATTTCCTTCTTTTCTCTCTGGGCGGCCTAGGTTCGGTGTTACTCTTTTCTAAACGAAGAGGGAGATGGTTACGCTTATACATACATATACCACAACACCAACGACAAAACCCTTGTCGTTTTAATATATTTTTTTGTTTTCCATCATTTGTACTTAATGGGCTGCCTCTCATCATTTACACAAGATAAAAGCCTATCTATTGAGTTTCGGGATGTTACAAAACTCATCATAGATCCCTAATGCGAATACTATACAATCCTATATGAAACATGCTAAACAAGATCCTAATATGCAATGCAAACTACATGAACACTCTTTTTTTATAAAGATTTTTAGGGTTTTTCTATGCCTTAGATGCTATGCAAATACTAATATGATGATGCTAAAAATTTGAAATAAGAACACAAAACACAACATCAAATACTATCTCAAACCCTCCCCAAACTTAAATCACACAGTCCCTTGTGTGAAAGAAATTTGATTGAGGATTCAAGATTAAACAACTAAACATTATATGAAATGCAATGATATTTACAAGTGAAGGTGATAGTGGTACCTTAGGGATTGTGGAAGAAGTTGTCCACATCCTCCTGCATGCTGTCATAGGAGTAGTTGGGGTCTTGTTGATGACTTGTGGAAGGAGATTGGGGCAGCTCGACGACGGCGATCGACCGTGACTCGGTCGAGTGCATGTCCGAGTGGGGGGGTCGAGCTGGACCGCGAGTGCTAAAATTCTGAGCTTGCTGCTGGTAGAACTGCTGGTAGAGAGCTGGATCCATGAAGTATTGAGGTGGGATGGGAGGGTAACCTGGGTATCCTGGATATGCAGCTGGAGGTGGGAAGCCATATGGTGATCTTGGTTTGAACTCAGCCGAGTGCATCTGGGGTGCTCGGTCAAGTGGGTGCTCGAGTGACCCGGTCGAGTGCCTTGAAAACTGTTGTTCTCGGGTACTTGAGCTCCTCTTCCTCTGATTTGGCTCGTACATTGAAGCTCTAGCTGGTTCCACAGGATTCGCAACTCTTGTAATTGCTCTAGTTGAGCTACTTCTCCTCAATGGGCTTGAATGGCTTGGAGATGAGTTTCCACTCTTCAGCTCAGCAATCTCCTTCTTTAGTCCCTTGATGGACTTAGCCATGTTGGTCACCTTCTTCTTCAGCTTGTCAAACCTCTTCCCATGCCACTTGCTCCATTTTTGCAAAAGAGTCAACCTCTTGGAAGTCTCTCTCACTCCTCTACTATCCCTTGGATTGGGCTCATAATCCTCAAAGTAGAACTGCTCTTCCCCATCAGCCACTTGTGCATTCCTAGCTTCCTCAACTCTAGGTTGAACTACTCCATCAAATAAGTGCTCCTCAGCTGGCCAAAAGTCAATGTTGGCTCCTTCTTGAATGGTGGTGAGCTCTTGGTTAGGCAAAATTAATTGCTTTTTCCCAAGTGTTGGAAGCTCAAAATTGAAGATGAGGTTCCCATGATGCATCTCCTTGGCTAGGATGAGAGTGGAGGTGAGGTAGCTTGAGTCAATCCATCTTGGTGAAACTCTTTCTCCTCTAAGTGGGACCTTGGCAGCTTGAAGGATTGGAGTGATGATGCCTCCAATGGTTAGTGCTCCTCTTGATCCTTTGTTCTCCAACTTGCCTACCCAACTCCTCATGTAGATCATGTGGTCAATGAGCACCATTGCTAGATCAGTCTCCACAGTGCTCCCAAAGATGATGGTACCATTTCTTGCTTGAAAGATGATTCCATTGAGAGCCAAGTCAATCATCTTTAGCTCCCCCTCATTGATATTCCCAGTTTCCTTCCTAGCAAAGAAAGTGTTTGCTAAGGCCTTGTGGAAGTACCTTAGGACTGGGCTCCTTATCCTTGAGCTCTTGGAGTTGGAGGATGAGTAAAGTTTGTTGTCCCCAATGGTCTCCTATACAGCATTGAGTTCTTCTCTTGGAACCATCAAACTCCTATTGCTCCCAACTTCAAAACCAAACATATTGGCTATCTTCTTCATGGAAAGCTCATACTTCTTCCCCTTGATTGTGAAAGCAATATGACCAGCTCCAAGCTCAACATCCTTCCTTGCATATGTAGCCATCTTGACAGTGGCTAGGAACTCACAACTTTCCTCTTTGTAAGCCTCCATGCAAAGCCCCATGAATTTGGTTAGGTTGCCCTTCTCAAAAAAGATACTCCACATCCTCCTCAATGGCTAGCTTCTCCATGGTCTCCTTATGAGGATATCTAGTCCCCAAGAACTCCATCCTCATAAAAGCATCATAAAGCTGCCTCTTTGTCAATCCACAAGACTCAGCTTCTCCATCATCAACTAACTTATCTTCTTCACTCTCTTCCTCACTTTCTTCTTCACTCTCCTCTTCACTTTCCGCTTGTTCAACTTCAACTGCTGGCCTCTTCCCTTTGGCTTTGTGTCTCCTCATGAATTCATTGAGAGTTGGCTCTCTTTCTTCCTCACTTTCAGTCCTCTCAGGATCTTCCTCAACTGAACCTCTCTTAGGACGCGGCACCTGGCTCGACCGACTGCTCGACCCACCACTCGGTCGAGTGCTTGATCGAGTGGGTCGTCGAGTGGTCCTTCCAACTTCTCCTCTTGATTCAAGGCTAGCATCACGACGTTCCATGGAGTTTGCAGCGGTTTGTTGAGACTTCTTGGTGATTCTTGAAGACATTTTCAAACAGAACATTCAAATTCGAATTGGGAATCTTTGACCTGCTTTTTGCTGCCACTCGACCCCACACTCGACTGTACATGGTCGAGCTCCCTTGACCAATTTTGAAATTTCAAAATTTTTCTTCTTGTTCTTCCCTCCACTCGATCGTTCTAGCGATTTGAAGATCAAATGGGCCTTGGTTCTTCCCCAGCTCGTTCGAGTACCTCTCGTGGGCTGGTCGAGTGGGCTTGCGAGTCTCCCTCTCCAAGTCCAAATCTCTCCTTATCTAACTACATTTTCACTAAAAAGCCTGTCCAACAAAAACATAAAAGAAAACACATCAAAACTACTAAGAAATTAAAGCATATTTACAAAGGATACCTTAGGGACTTCCTCCCTAGTGAGCTTGTTTAAAGTCACTAAGCTTGACTTTGGTTTTCTTTTTAAACTTGGTCTAGATACCAAGGAGGTGATGAAATCCTCCCTGGAACCTCTTGGTCACTGTGAAGTTGATCTTTGATAACCTCACCCTTAGCACACAAACCATATTTCTTCTTGATTTTGAGCCTAGGCCTTGCTTTCCTCAAAGACCTCTTGTTCAGCTTCACTTGGAGATCCTCAACCATACTAATCAACTCTTGGACTGACCTCTTAAGCTTTTCCACAGAATCCTCTTGAAGTGGGAGCTCAGCCTTTGGAGTTGCCTTATCACTTAAACCTCCTTGACCTCCTTTGTCCTTGATAGTAAAAGGTTGATCATCAATGGTTGGCAAGTTGGTAGGGTTATGGATGTTGAACCTCATAACTATGTCCTCAGCAATGTTTAAGGTAACTAGACCTTCCTTGACATCAATTACTGCTCCTACAGTAGCTAAAAATGGCCTTCCAAGGAGGATTGGATCTTCAGGTTCCTTGTCCATCTCCAACACTACAAAATCTGTATGAACCCTTGCCTTCCCTATCTTGACAGGGACATTCTCCAACTTACCAACTACCTCTCTATTTGTCCCATCAGCCAGGCATACATGGAGGTTTGTGAGTTTGAAATCTGTCCTCCCAAGCTTTTGTGCAATGGAGTAGGGCATGACACTAGTTGAGGCTCCCAAATCACAAAGACATTGGTTGTAGTGGAGGTAACTGAATGTGCATGGTAAGTAGAATGGACCTGGATCCTTAAGCTTGATTGGATGATCACTCCTCCAAGGTTCTCAAGATCCTTCTCATCTTGATCATGAGCCTTCTTCTTTGACAAATCAAGCAAGAAATCTCTATAGAGAGGATATGGTTCATACTTTTCCAAGGCAGGTCCTCTCTCCTCTTCTTGGTAAGCAATAATGACCTCTTGTATAGCCAACACTTCCTCTTGTTTCTCAACCAAAGCTTCTTCCTTCAAAACCCTTTCCTCCTCTTGTTGCTTAGCCAACCTTTCTTTTTTCTCAATGATCTCTCTCAGTTCCTTAATCCTCTGTGCTTTGAAACGTCCTGGGAATGGTAGTGGAGGCTTGTATGCAGGAGGAATGTACTTAGCAGGTTTGACAGCTTCGGAGTCTCCAGCTTGATCGTCCACTCGAGCATGCACTCGGTCGAGTGGCTGTTCGAGTACTAGGTCGAGTGCAGCAGCGGACTCCAGTTGCTTTGCACAAACGTCACTTGGGGCTTCAGTAACTGATGAATTCCCCCAAACTTGGACTTCACTGTCC
The DNA here is from genome assembly GCA_023657505.1 of Camelina hispida. NCBI lineage: Eukaryota > Viridiplantae > Streptophyta > Magnoliopsida > Brassicales > Brassicaceae > Camelina > Camelina hispida. The sequence goes on along the minus strand of CP094635.1, from coordinate 40,540,096 downwards.
TCAGTGACTTCTTCCTCATGAACTTGAATGGCTTTTGCAGTGAACTCCCTTGGATTTTGAACAGCTTTTCCAGGGAGTTGGTTGGGTTTAGAAGCTGAAGTAGAGGCAAGGTTGCTTTCCATAAACTTCACTTTAGAATTGAGACCTTCAAACTTCATGTTCAGATCATTGTACTGTGAGGTGAGCCTTTGATTCAACTCAACAAACTGTTTTGCTTCCTCAATCTTTCCTTGTGTTTGTCCAATCAACAACTGCTGCATCATGGCTCTTAAGTCTTGTTCCTGGCCTTGGTTAGTCTGAAACCCTGGTGGGGGATACAACTGGGGCTGGAACACAGGTTGTTGTTGCTTGGGAATATAGGTCTGGTGCTGTTGAGGTGGGTAGACTTGGTCTTGTGGGTTGGCTACATTGGTACTCCTATAAGAAAGATTGTTGTTCTTGAGTCCTCCTTGGTTGTAACCTTTGAATCCACCCTGGTTTTGCATATAACAGAGCTCAGCAAACTCATGCTCCCCTTCTTGAACTGGAGCTGCTTCTTCACCAATGAAATGGATATACTTGGATTTGCTTAGGAGTATCTTGTCAAGCTTCTCATTTACCATCTTCAACCCTCTTATACTTGTCTTCTAGATCAGTTGAGGGGCTCCTTATGGTCCTATCATAATCCTCATAATAATTTCCATCTGATTGAGCAAGATTCTCAACTAACTCCCAACCTTCTTCCACATTCTTGTTGAGGAAGTTGCCATTAGAAGCTGTATCAAGAAGCATTCTTATCTTGGGAAGTACCCCTCTATACAAGGTGCTAAGGAGTGACTCATTGCTGAAGCCATGGTGAGGACACTGAGTTTGGAATCCCTTAAACCTCTCCCAAGCTTCACAAAAGCTCTCATTGTTCCTTTGAGCAAACCCAGATATTTCATTCCTTAATCTTGCTGTCCTTGCATTGGAAAAGAACTTGGCCAAGAAAGCCTTTTTGCATGCATCCCAAGTGGTTATAGCTCCAGTAGGTAAGGTCTTCTCCCAAAGGTGAGCCTTGTCTCCTAGGGAAAATGGGAAGAGCCTCAGCTTGAATCCATCTTCACTCACTCCATTGATTTTTGTGAGTCCACACAGCCTGTCAAACTCATCCAAATGGTCTAGAGGGTCCTCCATAGGCAGTCCATGAAATTTGTTGGCCTGGATCATGTTGATCAAGCCACTCTTTATCTCGTAATTGTTGTTTGCCACAGTTGGAGGTACAATCCCAGCTCTCTGCTGGTGTGTATTGGGGGCATCTCCAGCACCTATCTGTCTAGGTCTTTGAGCATGATCTTGTGGTTGCTCCATGTTGACTAGATTTCCTTGTGCTTACACTACCCTTCTTTTCTGCTTTCTCAAACTCTATTGTAGCCTATGTATGTTGTCAAGAGGCCTCTGGAGATTGTCTGTGCCTTTTGACCGCGTGTGCATCAACTGGGAACTGGTGTCAAAATGAATCCGGCTTCTGACTCGATCAACTGCTCGAGCACTGCTCGGTCGTGTGGTGGTCGAGTGGAAGGTCGAGTTGGTACCTGAAAGTCAACTTCAACCCAGCAACAGAAAATTCAAGTGCAGCAAGTCCACAAGTTCATAAACAAACTTAATCTTAGATGAATATGTATCCTAAATGTCACAAAAAAAACTCAAACCAGCAACGGTGCCAAATTGAAACAAGGGTTTTATCTAGGTTCTACTTATGCAAAGAATGTATGATGACATGCAAACAAAGACATAAGCAGAGATGATTAGGTGGAAGAGGTTTCAATACTCTTATGCAGTTGTAGTATAAGAGATGTCAATCCATAAAGAGTGATTATGCAAGCAGTCAAGATGTGATCAATGCATTCAAGTTAAGCCAAATATCAAGTTGATTTGTTTCTAATAACCTAATGACAATATTGAAAAGCAACGAACTAAGGCAACTTAAGACAATACTAATGCTGAATTAAACTGTAGAACAAGTGTAATAAACAATACTAAGCAGAATTGACTAATAAGTAGAAGAAAACAAGAATAAAACAATGCATAAACAAGAAAGTAAACTGGAGCTCGACCTAGCACTCGGTCGAGTGCATGGTCGAGTGGGTGGTCGAGTTGACAAGCGAATGAACAGAACCAAAACAGAGCATCAACAAAACAGAGCAGGACGAAAGTAAAGCAAACGATTAAACAGGGTTCTAACAGGTAAATCAATAGATAAGAAAGGTCCTAAGGATGGATTCATGGGCTGGATTCAAGCTATGATTTTCTAGAACTGGTCAACAAACCTCAATCAAACATGAGCTATCTCTAGACAATGATCTTCTAATACAAGTTAATCCAATCTCTTGGCAATAACAATCAAGCTAAGATACTCCCAATCTAGCTCTCACTAGCAAAAATCATATAAAAGCAGGCATTAAACAACAGATCATTATAGTCAAAAATCAACAAAACATCTAATCTCTTAGCATGCTTCATGATAATCTCTAGATCTAGCCTTATCTAACAACTTAGACATTGGTGTGATGCTAAGATGCTTAAGATCTAACCTTACCTTCTCAGATATAAGATTAGCATAGAGAATATCTAGCCTAGAAGAGTTCTATAACAATCAAGCTTGACCAATCTAAACAACCACAACCATTATCCAGCCTAACCCATCCTTAAGATCTAAGCAAACTACTAAGAATCACAAAACATGATGAATAAAATCATAAACCCAGAAAATATTGAAACTTGCATTATTAGAAAGATGAAACAGAGATCTACAATATTGATGAAGAAATGAAACTCAAAATCTTAATATCTTGAAAGTTATGAAACCAACAAAATACAAGAATCTAGTTTTCTCTCTTAAACAAGTACAAGATCTAATATAAAAAGGTGCAAAAGGAATAAATCTAAAAAAGGTAAAAACTAGGTTTAGAGAATATCTAAAAAGCTGCACACTTTGGTGGCTGCAGGTACAAGGGCTTTATATAGGAGAGGAGGTGGAAGCCCTAAAAATATAAAAAGTCAAAGTAGCCAATGGCTCGGTCAACTCGACCAGTGCTCGGTCGAGTGGCTGGTCGAGCTGGCTTCCCTCGTGCATCCTCCACTCGGTCGAGTCCTCCTCAACACACGGTCGAGTGTCTGGTCGAGTGTGCGGTCGAGTTGGACTCCGGACCTTGTTGTTTCAGCCTTAACTCTCTTGTTTCCTCCTCATGATTGCTTCACACCTTCTTAGCATTGCTTCCATGCTCCTTAGGCCCCAAAATCACCTGTTTATGCATGAAAAGATGCAAATGTAATACAACTAAACTCTAATGCATAATTAGTCCTAAAGCTACACAATAGTGGCCTAAATGGATAGCAAAAGATGCAAAAGATGTTAATAAACTAAAGGAAAAGAAGGTAAAATATATGAACATCAATCGGTAATTTACCTACCCCTCGCTTCCAAGCTTTGTGTGATCATTTGACTCAAGAGTAGAATAATGGGGTCACTGGTAATTTACCTACCCCTCTAAACTGATCAAAATCATTTCATCTTTTATTCTCATCTTTTTTTTAAAAGTACTGAAGGGAAGAGAGAGGGAAGACATACTTTGAAAAATTGCACTGTCTTGTATGGCCCGAAGAAGAAGTCTAGTCCACTGATTTCCAACCCCAAAGTAAGAGATTAAGTCCGGTTAAAATCCTGATAAAAGTTGAGACAACGTTAGTTTAACCAGATATCCTTTGAATAAGGGCTTTCAGGATTGTTGATACAGCTCATAGCTTTCTAAACTTCAGTTTGAGATCAAGCATAATCAAGATTCATAAGAGTGTTAGCCAAAGAACAGAAACCATAAGTTAGAGATCCTAATTCCAAAAAGAAATTTTTAAAAAAATTTGACTTAAAAATATGGTTTTGACTGACACAACTGAAACTAAGAAAGAAAAAGTGTTTAGTTAGTAACCAGCCTCCCCCAGACTTAAACAACACTGTCCCCAGTGTTATCAAGAATTGACTAAGAAAGAAAAATCAAATTGAAAATGTAGTTAACAAGTGAACCAGATTCGTGTTACCAACTGTTAGCCTCTATGTCGACCGATGCAAAGGTTGCATCGATCGATGCAGAGCCAAATCATGCGAAAATCCGACATATCCTGGTAGCCGCATGTTAGTTGTGTTTCTCTCATAGATGTCAGCACTGTTAAGAGTCACTCAAACAAAACATTGAACGCAACATGATAGATAATGGTTCATAATGCAATACAAGTTCAATGACAAACTGACTCAAGAAAACATAAAAATGACTCAAAGTGAAAAAGAATAAGGATAAAAGAAACCGTAAACAGAAGTAGGATCAACCCTCAAAACTAGCATCACCATCAGCAACGTCAGCATCGCTACCACTAGCTCCAGCAAGGGGAGGGGAGCTAGAACGGGATCTGCGCCTAGCGGGACGGAAGCAAGCAAATCGAGAAAGCGCGTTCCATAAGGTACGCATGGTGGATGTCTGGTACTCCTGGTAGTCTCCCTGGCTCATAGTACGAGAAGGCTGTGGGGGCTCAGGAAAAGGAGGAAACTCAAACGCTGCAGTGCCAAATGAAGAACCAATCTCAAAACCCCCAGCAGGGTGATCAGCAGCAAAACCAGCAGGTGGCTCATCAGCAGCAGTAGTACACAGACGACGGGAAGGTGATGGGATAACAAAATCAGTGGCAGGAGGAAGAAAACGCAACTGCTCTGCATCATCTCCAATAGTGGTGAGATCTGGTCGCGGTAATCTGATTAGATGAGAACCAGTAGAATCCTTAAAACGCCATAACATCTCCCTCTTCATCCAAGCGGAGTTCCTCATATGCTCCTCATCAATAACGCTTCTCTCAGAACAAACAGAGACATAATCGGTAGCAATACGCAGTCTCTGAAAGATAGGAGTAAGCAGACTCCCAACATGCTCTGTCTTCCCACGCCCAAAAGCCTTGACCTTTAGAGAGATCAAATGGTCAGCAAACACTGCACCATAGTTAACCCTCTCAGGATCAACCCAGCTATCATCCTCAGCAATCAAATCATAAATCCCATATGCCATCATGTGCAACTCACTCACTCTCATCTTCCCAGACTCCATCTTACACAAAATAGTGTTGGCTATGGCTCTAAAAATGTACCTGATCAGTGGATGCCTCACATCAGTCATAGTAGATCTTCGGGAATCATAATCGCCAGTACCAAAGTAAGATCAAAGATGCGACACATCTACACACTCTCCTGGAAGTGAAACTCCCTCTGGTTCTCTACTAAAACCGTAAATGTCACAAAGATCAGGTAAAGATATCTCATACCGAACTCCTCTAATGAAGAAAGACAGCCTTCCCTCACTAGCTTTTGGAACCTGCTCGTTCTGGTACAGAAGGCGGACTGAATCCATGAATTGCCGGACCAACTCCGGATATAAGTCATAATGGTAAGTGCACATAGTCCCAAGTCCAATCTTCTCCAGAAGTCTCAGTACCTCATCATGAATTACAAGCCTCTTCATTGTAACAAGATCTACAAACCGAGTTGGTAGAATCTCAACCTTTAGCCAACAATTGTAGAACAGAGTCTCATACTCTCCCCAAACATCAAGTAGCGGTCTGTTGATGTATTCAAGCTTCTTAACCTCTGCAAGTGCACTTCCAGGCCAATCATGTTGTGGTGGAATCCGTTAACTTTCTCTTCTTGGCCATGGAGCATGACATGTAGCTTGAAATGGTGCATCAGGAGCTGGAAGTGGTTGGATTGCTCTCAGTGGCGCCGGAGGAGGAACCGCCGGCGATGAAAAGTTGTTCTGGCGAGTCTGAGCGGCGACGGAAATGGAAAGGCGAGATCTCTTTGTTCGTGGGCCAGACGACATTGCTCTGAATCAATGAGCGGATGTGGAGATCAAGTAGAGGAACAAAAACCCAGCAGATAGAGCCTTGAATCGTCAAATTTGGTGAAGAAATGAAGGAGATATGATCGATTTAGTGTTTGCTCTCTCGGGTTCGTTTTTAGACGAAAGTGGCGAAGAAGACGAAGTGAAAAATTTAATGTCGCGATTGTAGGTTTAGTGGCATCGATCGATGCTGATATTGCATCGGTCGATGCAACTATTGGGTCAATGCAACTGTTGGGTCGATGCAACTTGGCTAAGTCCGGCCCACCAACAATCCGATTCTCTCAAACCCAAAACCCACTAATCCTCCGATCCATAAACACCATCGAGCTTGGCATCGACCGATGCACCAGTTTTGTCGATCGATGCAGAGCCACTTCCGTTTTATTTTCACGATTTCTTCATCACTTAAACTCAAAACTAAAAATTAATATGTTAGTAAATCATATAAATAAAATTAAAAATAAAAATAATTAAATCCTACCAGTGGGTTGCCTCCCACTCAGCGCTTGTTTTAAGTCATTAGCTTGACTTGGCAGCAGATTAGGCAGAAGGTGCATCATCCAAACACACAATGTGTCTGTCTGGTATCTTGGCTTCAGCCCAATAGTGTTTCACCCTCTGTCCATTGACAATAAACTTTTCTCCCTTGGAGTTAAGCAGCACAATAGCTCCATAGGGGCGGACTTCTTGGATAGTGAATGGTCCAGACCAGCGAGAACGAAGCTTTCTAGGAAACAGCTTCAAGCGAGAGTTGTACAGAAGTACCTGATCATTGGGCTCAAAATTTCTGGAAATGATCTTCTTATCATGATAAGCCTTGGTTCTCTCCTTGTACAGCTTAGAGTTCTCAAATGCATGATGTCTAAACTCATCTAACTCATTCAGCTGAACCAACCTTCTCTCTGAAGCTGTCTTGACATCAAAATTCAGCAATTTAACAGCCCAGGCTGCCTTGTGCTCTAACTCCACTGGAAGATGACATGCTTTCCCATAAAGCAGAAGAAAAGGAGTAGTGCCAAGTGGTGTCTTATATGCAGTTCTGTAGGCCCAAAGTGCATCATCAAGCTTCATAGCCCAATCCTTCCTTGTAACACCCACAGTTTTCTCCAGAATCTCCTTAATCTGCCTGTTGGAAACCTCAACTTGTCCACTAGTCTGAGGATGATAAGGACTAGCTACTCTATGTTGAACCCCATACTTCTTCAACAACTTATCAAACACTTTATTGATAAAGTGCTTACCTCCATCACTGATGACAATCCGAGGCACTCCAAACCTTGGAAATATGATGGTCTTAAATAGCTTAAGAACCACAACAGAATCATTCTTGGGACTTGCAATAGCTTCCACCCACTTGGAGATATAGTCAACAGCTACAAGGATGTAGTTGTTCTTGTAAGAAGAAGGGAATGGTCCCATGAAATCAATGCCCCAACAATCAAAAACTTCAACCTCAAGGATGAAATTTTGTGGCATCTCAGGTCTCTTACTAATCTGTCCTCTTCTCTGACAAGCATCACATCTAGACACAAACTGATGAGCATCTTTAAACATTTCTTGCCACCAAAACCCTGCTTGAAGAACTTTGGAAACTGTCTTGAAGGTAGTAAAGACAGTTTCCAAATTTCTTCAAGCAGGGTTTTGGACGAAAGTGGCGAAGAAGACGAAGTGAAAAATCTTATGTCGCGATTGTAGGCTTAGTGGCATCGATCGATGCTGATATTGCATCGGTCGATGCAACTGTTGGGTCGATGCAACTGGGCTAAGTCCAGCCCACCAACAATCCGATTCTCTCAAACCCAAAACCCACTAATCCTCCAATCCATTAACACCATCGAGCTTGGCATCGACCGATGCACCAGTTTTGTCGATCGATGCAGAGCCACTTCCGTTTTATTTTCACGATTTCTGCATCACTTAAACTCAAAACTAAAAATTAATATGTTATTAAATCCTATAAATAAAATTAAAAATAAAAATAATTAAATCCTACCAGTGGGTTGCCTCCCACTCAGCGCTTCTTTTAAGTCATTAGCTTGACTTGGTAGCGGATTAGGCAGAAGGTGCATCATCCAAACGCACAATGTGTCCGTCTGGTATCTTGGCTTCAGCCCAATAGTGTTTCACCCTCTGTCCATTGACAATAAAATTTTCTCCCTTGGAGTTAAGCAGCACAATAGCTCCATAGGGGCGGACTTCTTGGATAGTGAATGGTCCGGACCAGCGAGAACGAAGCTTTCCAGGAAACAGCTTCAAGCGAGAGTTGTACTGAAGTACCTGATCATTGGGCTCAAAATTTCTGGAAATGATCTTCTTATCATTATAAGCCTTGATTCTCTCCTTGTGCAGCTTAGAGTTCTCAATTGCATGATGGCTAAACTCATCTAACTCATTCAGCTGAACCAACCTTCTCTCTAAAGCTGTCTTGACATCAAAATTCAGCAATTTAACAGCCCATGCTGCCTTGTGCTCTAACTCCACTCGAAGATGACATGCTTTCCCATAAAGCAGATGAAAAGGAGTTGCCAAGTGGTGTCTTATATGCAGTTCTGTAGGCCCAAAGTGCATCATCAAGCTTCATAGCCCAATCCTTCCTTGTAACACCCACATTTTCTCTGAATCTCCTTAATCTGCCTGTTGGAAACCTCAACTTGTCCACTAGTCTGAGGATGATAAGGACTAGCTACTCTATCTTGAACCACATACTTCTTCAACAACTTATCAAACACTTTATTGATAAAGTGCTTACCTCCAATCCGAGGCACTCCAAACCTTGGAATATGATGGTCTTAAACAGCTTAAGAACCACAGCAGAATCATTCTTGGGACTTGCAATAGCTTCCACCCACTTGGAGACATAGTCAACAGCTACAAGGATGTAGTTGTTCTTGTAAGAAGAAGGGAATGGTCCCATGAAATCAATGCCCCAACAATCAAAAACTTCAACCTCAAGGATGAAATTTTGTGGTATCTCATGTCTCTTACTAATCTGTCCTCTTCTCTGACAAGCATCACATCTAGACACAAACTGATGAGCATCCTTAAACATTTTTGGCCACCAAAACCCTGCTTGAAGAACTTTGGAAACTATCTTGAAGGTAGAAAAGTGTCCAGCATAATCTGATCCATGGCAATGAAATAACACATCAGGAACCTCAATCTCAGCCAGACATCTTCTGTAAACTCCATCTGAACAATGCTTATACAAGTATGGTTAATCCCAATAGTATCTCCTAAGCTCTCTCAAGAACTTCTTCTTAGCATATCCTGTAAACTTGTCTGGTTCCACCTCTGCAGCAAGGTAATTCGCGATATCAGCATACCACGGTTGATCAGTAGAAGTCACAGCAGCCACATTGTCATCAAACTCGTAACCCAATGATTCCCGAGGGTTGCGTCGATCGATGCTTAGTGATGCATCGGTCGATGCATTCGCCAAATTCTGTTCGTATCGAGATGTTGCATCGATCGATGCACCAGCTGTGTCGATCGATGCAGTGCCGAGAGTCTGCAAATCTTCACGAGACAAAGTGGCTTGAGAACCAATATCAACAAAGTATACATTCTCTTATGGCAGTGAATCATGAATTGGAACATCATCTTCTATCTTAATCCTGGATAAATGATCAGCAGTAGTATGGATGGTTAGCTAACCTCTCAAGCATCTGGTCAATGAAGGGCAGTGGGAAGTGATCTTTCCTTGTTGCAGCATTCAGCTTTCTCTAATCAATACACATCCGGTGTCCAGTGATCGTCCGCGTCGGAATCAGCTCATTCTTGTCATTTTTCACCACTGTAACTCCACTCTTCTTAGGAACAACATGAACTGGACTAACCCATTTACTGTCAGAAATTGTGTAGATAATCCCGGCATTCAGCAATTTCATGATCTCCTTCTTGACAACATCTTGCAGATTCGGATTTAGCCTCCTCTGATGCTCAATAGATGTCTTAGCTCCTTCCTTAAGATGAATCCTATGCATACACAAGTCTGGAGAGATTCCTACAATATCATCAAGAGAATAGCCAAGAGCCTTGCGAAACTTGCGTAGCTTGCTTAGCAATAAAGTGAGCTCTGCATTGTTTAAGGAAGCATTAACAATAACAGGATAGGAAGAGTTCTCACCTAGAAATGCATACCTTAACCCTGCAGGAAGTGGTTTGAGATCCAGTTTAGGAGCTTTCTCAAGGCTCCAATCTGACAGTTTCTCAGCTTGTGAAGAAGTACCAACCAATTCCTCTTGTTCAACCAACTTCTTCACTTGTTCATTAGCATCTAGTAGCTTGACATACCCAGCAGCAATGTCATCCAAATGCTTAGCTTCTTCAGTAGAAGCAACTAATGCTCTCTGAAGAGGATCTTCAGGATGCAGCTCTCTGAAAATCTCTTCAGCAAGATTAGACAGTGTATCCACATAGAATGTTTGACCATCTATTGTTGGCCTCTTAACCAGCTTATCCATGTCAAAACGCATTTGCAAATCTCCAACATTAAGGCCAATTTGTCCTCTCTTGACATCAATAATAACACCAGCAGTGGCTAAGAATGATCTTCCCAAGATTAAAGGATCCTTAGGCTCTTCTTCATACTTCAAGACCACAAAATCAGTAGGTATCAAACAATCACCAATCTTAATTGGAACATCCTCAAGGATACCATCAGGAATGCGGAATGAACGGTTAGCTAGGATAAGAGTGATCTTGGTGGGTTGGAAATCTGTCATCCCAAGGCTGAGTGCTACTGATCTAGGCATTTAGTTGACACTGGAACCAAGATCAAACAAAGATCTAGCAAACGTCTCATTGAAGATTGTACAATCAAGAACAAAACTACCTGGATCAGGAAGTTTTTCTGGGATCTTGTTCTGAATGATGGCACTGACTTGGGCTGAAATCATCATCACTCCTTGCTCAGCATTCAAATCCTTGGTTACCATTCTCTTGACATATCTCCTAAGCATTGGAGAAGTCTTGACTGCATCAACCAATGGCAACTCAATAACAAGTTTATCCATCATAGTCTTGCACTTAGCATCATCAATCTCCTGCTTAGACTTCCTTGGGTTCTTGGGAAAAGGAACCTTAGGATTGTACACTCTCTCAGCAACAGGAATCGGAGCTTTTGTAACCTCCTTCTCGGTCTCGACGTTGCATCATTCGATGCTGGTATTGCATTGGTCGATGCAATCTCGCAAAGTCAACTCTTCTACGACCACTGAGGGTTGCGTCGATCGATGCTTAGCAGCTGCATCGGTCGATGTTGGTTCCGGATTGTCAAACTCATCATCCTCATCGATCAAATCCTGCAGCTCTTGGGATCTCAGCTTCTGCTCAGCTTCTGCTCAGCTTCAGACTGTAACTGCTTACCACTCCTTAATGGTAAGTATCCTTCAGTTCTTGATGGCAAGTATCCTTCTTGTCTCTTCACAGCTCCAGTAGTTTGTGCAACTTGGCTCTCCAGCTTCTTAACTTGAACATTCAACGAATCAAACTTGCCAGTAAGCTCAGTGTAGACATTGTTAATCTTCCCATTGAATGTTACTGTCAACTGCTCTTGTCCTTGAAGAATCTGCTCAAGCATTGCTTCCATCCTACTCTCAGTAGTCTTAGGAGGAGGAGATTGGTAAGAGGAGTTGCCATAGGTCCTGGTGTAACCACTGCTCTGTTGTAACCACTGCTCTGTTGCTGCTTCTGATAGTCTGGCTTAGGAATGTAGCCTGTAGAATTAGACTGATAGTTATTGCGCTGGTTGTTTCCACTGAAAGATCAGTTGGCTTGTTGATTTCTAAACTTTTGGCCTTGATTACCATAGACAAAGTTGACATCTTCTTCTATATTTTGCTACTCTGGCTCAAAGATCTCAACATCTTCTGCAAAATGGACTGACTTCTTTCCAACAAGAAGGTTATGCATTGTATCCAACTTGGCATTCACTGTAGCAAACTGATTTGAATCATACCCTTCATGTGCCCTTCTCCGCTCTAAGTCTGCGTTCTTCGTACTGTTGCTGGATGCTAGCCTTTCTATCAACTGTTCTGCCTCATCTGGGTACCTTGTCTTGAAGTTCCCATCACTAGCAGCATCCAAAGCCATTTGATACCTCCAGTAAATGCCGCTAAAGAAGATACTGATCAATTGCACCTCTGAAAACCCATGATGCGGACAGTCTCTCTGATACGCCTTGAATCTTACCCAAGCAGCTTTGTAAGATTCAGCAGGTCCTTGTCTAAAGGTAGAGAGTTTGATCCTCAGCTCATCAGACATCGCATCATCGTAGAAGTAGTTCAAGAATGCCACCTTGATGTCATGTCAGGTTGTCAGAGATCCTGCTTTGAGCTGTCTTAGCCAATGAGAAGCTTCCCCAGCAAGAGAATATGGGAAAAGCTTGCAGTAGAGATAGTCCTCTGTGACTCCATTGGCTTTGATGCTTGTGACTATGTCCTCAAAGTGTTCAATGTGGTCTAGAGGCTTCTCATGTGGCAGGTTTTGGAATGGTCTCTGGCCAACAAGAGCAAAGTAGGCAGGTTTCAGCTCAAAGTCATTCCTTGGGAATGGAGGAGGTTGCGGAATGGTTCTCATAGAACAAGTCTGGTCTGTTGAAATCCGCAAGAGTATTGACGAGCTCTCCATTGTCGTCCCGTCTAGGCTGAAGGTTCTGCTGGTTGTTACCATCCAAATTGGCTCGATTCGCACCAGCTCCGACATTGCGTCGATCGATGCCAACGATGCGTCGATCAACGCCTTCTTGATTGCGTCAACCGATGCCAATATTTCATCGGTCGATGCCATCTGCATTCTCATCAGCAACGACGGGTTCTTCCTGAATAACTTGCCCTTCAGCATCAAGTTTTTGGCCTAGTTCGTTGCGTACATGACTCTCTTGATCTCTCAAAATTTCAGCCTCATCAGGTCTCAGTATGATTGGGTTGACCATCTTTGCTGATTTGGCTGCTTTGGTGTTTTCACGCTCTAGTTGTCCTAACTCTTGGTTTGTTAGCTTAACAACTGGACCAGTAGGATTTTTCCTGGTGCTAGGCTTAGGCATGTACCTGAAACACACAAGAGAAAAGAAACAAAAACCGTGTGAGTAAAACAGAAAAATAAAAATTTAGACAAAATCAAAGATTTTAATCCAATGGTGAATCAAAAGAGTCCCCGGCCCATTCTCATACAATACCATAACAAGCAAGACAATATTTTTACAACCTGTGGTACTCTTTCTCTCCCCCAGACTATTTTATTCTTATCTTCCTTTGAGCTTTGCTTTTTTTTGTTTTTCTTATTATTTTTTTATCATTGGTAATTTACCTACCATTGCTTCCAAGCTATGTGTGATCATTTGACTCAAGAGTAGAATAATGGGGTCACATGTAATTTACCTATCCCTCTAAACTGATCAAAATCATCTCATCTTTTATTTTATTTTTTATTTTTTATTTTTATTTTATTTTATTAACAAAGCTCTCAGGAAAAATCTATTAAACTTAAATAAGGGAAATGAGTACCATTTTTTTTTTTTCTGAAATCTTACTTGTCAGGTATGAACGAGGAGTCAAGCGCTATGAACATCAATCTCCTTGATGAAGTAGAAAGAAAAGCGCATAAATTACCTCAGGCTTTTGTGGATTCTGTTGGAAATTTGGATGTTTCTGGTTCACTGGTCAGCCTTTAGATTTTTCATTAGTCGGATTTTGGACTCAATCTGCAGCATTAATCAACCAAGGCAGTACACTAAAAAGAAAAATCATAGTTCCCAACAATAATTTTGACTCAATAAAACAAAAATATAGTTAGTAACTGCCTCTTCTAGACTTAAACAACACTGTCCCCAGTGTTATCAAGTAATAGATTGTCAAATAAAATAAAATAAAAATAAAAATAAATCAAATGAAAAAGGAAAATAAAAACCTACCAGTGGGTTGCCTCCCACTAAGCGCAAGTTTTCAGTCATTAGCTTGACTGTGTCAGATCTCAAGCATCTGGTGGGTCGGAACATGGTAATGAATGCTTCCGAGAGAATGGCCTCTTCATCCAAGGTGGTGTGTAGGCAGTAGGTGGATGAGATCTGACAAGGATGTGAGGATCATGACCAGGGTGGGACTGAGGTATGGGTGACTTTCTTTTATGTCCTGCAAAATCATCAATAGAAGAAACAAGCGCTCTACGATAATCTCGTGGCTTGGTTAACTGCAAAACAATGTTTGTATCTTTGAAATTCTTATTAATGAATGGAGAAGGTTTGGGTGAAGAAGATGCATACCTTGGCCTTACTTGTGGGTTCTTGATTGTGGAATGGTGAGATTTCAGCTTTACAACTGGTCTAGGACTTGCAGCTAAGGAATCAACTCAAGAATCTTCGGTTTTGGACAGGTCTGGACGTTCTCGTGGAGGTGTGTTGATCGATGCTACAGCTGCATCGATCGATGCTGAGCCTGCAACTCGTGTTTCTTCAACGATTCTGCAACTTTCCTCAACAATCCGTGTTTCCATTACAAAAACATCATCTACCAGCGACTTGTCATGGATCAGAACCTCATCATGGTCTCTATTACTGATTAGATGATCTCCACTCCAATCTTCAAGCTTAATAGCTTGCTTATTCACTTTCTCAACAGTCTCCAACGCTTTGACATACCTAGCAGTAATGTCTCCATGAAGCTCAATGATCAGATCATCATCAGAAGCAATCTCCACAGAAAATGTCTAACCATCAATAGTGAGAGCTCTTCTCAGCTTGTCCATCTCAAAGTTCATGACCAAATCATCCACATTTAGAGATATGTGTCCCTTCTTAACATCAATTATGGCACCAGCTGTAGCCTAGAATGAGTGTCCTAAGATGAGAGGATCACAGGCTCATTGTCATATTCCAGCACCACAAAGTCAGTGGGAATCATGCAATCTCCAATCTTAACCAGAACATCTTCTAAGACACCTTCAGGAATCCTTCTGGATCAATCAGCAAAGATAAGAGAGTTCTTAGTTGGCTTGAAACTTGTCATCCCAAGTCTCACAACAACAGAATGTGACATTAAATTGATACTTAGAGCGAAGATCGCAAAGAGAAAGACGAAATCTCTTGTGGATTAGTCCCAATCTCAGTCACAAAGACTGAGATCTACTTTGTGATTTGTCCTTTCTCAGATACAACCACTGTCTCATTCCTCTCTTTGTTCCTTTGTGGAGGCTGTTTCACATAATTGCACTGACATCCTTTTTGATTTGTCCTAATCCTCCTCAAACATTAGTGATCATCATTTGACATATCGCTTAATCTCAGGAGAAAACTTAACAACTCAATCAAAGGCATCTCCATCATCACCATGTCCATCATAGCCTTGCATCTAGCTTCCTCAAGCTCCTGCTTAGACCTCCTAGGCTTAGGAAAAGGAACCTCAGGCTTATAGGCTTGTTTTGAGTCAGATGGTTGAACTGGAAGAGAAAACAAATCTGTTTGTGGATGGTGTCGATCGATGTGGTGCATCGATCGACGCTGGATGGTGGTTGCATCAATTGATGCTGCTGTGTATTGGTCAATGCAACATTAGCTACCAGATCTCTTCTTCTTCCTTCACCAAAATTGCATTATTGTGCTTGTCAATTAATTCAGTCAGAAGAAGATCTCTGTGTTTAACAGAATCAGCAGTCCGAATAACTTGATTCTCAGCTTGTGATGAATGTTTAATGCATCAGTCACAAAGTTCAGAGATTCATTGTCAATTTGTCCCAATCTCAGTCACTGAATGAGATCTCATTGTGATTTGTCCCTGAATAATCAGCACAAAGATGTATCTCATTTGATTTGTCCCTAATCCCAGTAAGACTGAGATCTCTTGTGATTTGTCCCTAATCTCAGTCACAAAGCTGAAATCTCATTGTGATTTGTCCCTAATCTCATCACAAAGACTGAGATCTCTTTTGATTTGCCCCTAATCTCAATCACAAAGACTGAGATCTCATTGTGATTTGTCCCTTAATCTCTCACAGACTATGATTTCTTGTTATTTGCTCATTCTCTGTCACAAAGACTCAGATCTCATTGTGATTTGCCCCTAATCCCAGTCACAGCACTGAAATCTTATTTTGATTTGTCCCTAATCTCAGTCACAAAACTGAAGATCTCATTGTGAATTGTCCCTAATCTCAGTCACAAAGACTATGATTTCTTGTGATTTGCCCAATCTCTCACAAAGACTGAGATCTC
Organism: Camelina hispida; assembly: GCA_023657505.1. Classification (NCBI taxonomy): domain Eukaryota; kingdom Viridiplantae; phylum Streptophyta; class Magnoliopsida; order Brassicales; family Brassicaceae; genus Camelina; species Camelina hispida. Next base: position 40,523,995 of record CP094635.1, on the reverse strand, counting down.
ATGGATTTGCCCTAATCTCAGCCAAAGACTGAAATCTCATTTGATTTGTCCCTAATCCAGCAGCATCGAGATCTCATTGTGATTTGTCCCTAATCCCAGCAAAGTTAGACATTGATCTCATCATGGATTTGTCCTAACCCCGTCACAAAGACTGAGATCTCATTGTGAGTTGCCCCTAGATCTAGCAGAAAGACTGAAATCTCATTGTGATTTGTCCCTAATCAAGTCACAAAGACTGAGATCTCTTGTGATTTGTCTCAATTCCCAACAAAGACTGAGGATCTCATTCAAATTTGTCCTTGAATCTCAGGACAGACATGATTTCCATTGTTTTGTCCCTGAATCTCGTCAAAAGACTGAGATCTCATTGTGATTTCGTCTCCTAATCTGCCAGTCACAAAGACTGCAATCTTAATTTGATTTCGTCCCTAATCTGCGTCACAAACACTAAGATCTCACATGGAATTGCCCCTAATCTCAGTCACGAAGACTCAGATTGCTTTGTGATTTGTCCCAATCTCCTCACAAAGACTGAGATCTCATTGTGATTTGTCCCTAATCTCAGTCACAAAGCTGAAATCTCATTTCTTTGTCCCTAATCTCAGTCACAAAGACTCAATCTGATGTGAATTGCCCCTTTGCTGACTTGGCAAGACCGAGATCTCACTGATTTGCCCTAATCTAAGTCACAAAAGACTGAGATCTCATTGTGATTTGTATACCTGAATCACAGTCACAAAGACACAGAAGCTGTTGTAAATTTGTCCCTAATCTCACATCAAAGACTTTAATCTCATTGTGATTTGTCCTAATCCTAGTCACAAAGATGAAATCTCATTTTGATTGTACCCTAATCTACAGTCACAAAGACTAAAATCTCATTGTAGATTTGTCCCTAATCCACAAAAACTCTAGATCTCATTGTGATTTTTCCTAATCTCAGTCACAAAGACTAGATTTTGTGATTTTGCCCACCTCTGTCAAATAATCGAGATGTCATTGTGATTTGTCCCTAATCCCATTCACAGCATCAGAGATCTCATTGTGATTGTCCCTAATCTCAGTCACAAAGACTGAGATCTATTGTGATTTGTCCCTAATCTCAGTCACAAAGACTGAGATCTCATTGTATTTGTCCCAATCTCAGTCACAAAGACTGAGATCTCATTGGATTTGTCTTTAATCTCAGTCACAAAGACTGAGATCTCATTTTGATTTGTCCCTAATCTCAGTCACAGACTGAGATCTCATTGTGATTTGTCCCTAATCTCAGTCACAAAGAAAGATCTCATTGTGATTTGTCCTTAATCTCGCCACAGACTGAAATCTCATTGATTTTCCCTAATCCTAACAAAGATCGATCTCTTTTTTTGATTTGTCCCCAATCTCAGGCACAAAGACTGAGATCTCAAGTGATTTGTCCTTTAATCTCAGTCACAAAGACTGAAATCTCATTGTGATTTGTCCATTATCTCAGTCACAAAGACTGAGATCTCATTGTGATTTGTCCCTAATCTCAGTCACAAACACTGAGATCTCATTGTGATTTGTCCCTAATCTCAGTCACAAAGACTGAGATCTCATTGTGATTTGTCCCTAATCTCAGTCACAAAGACTGAGATCGCATTGTAATTTGTCCCTAATCTCAGTCACAAAGACTGAGATCTCATTGTGATTTGTCCCAGATTTTATTGTGATTTGTCCCTAATCTCAGTCACAAAGACTGAGATCTCATCGTGATTTGTCTCTAATCTCAGTCACAAAGACTGAGATCTCATTGTGATTTGTCCCTAATCTCAGTCACAAAGACTGAGATCTCATTGTTATTTGTCCCTAATCTCAGTCACAGATGAGATCTCATTGTGATTTGGCCCCTAATCAGTCAGGTACACTCTTATCTCATCATGGATTTGTCCCTAATCCCAGTCACAGACTGAGATCTCGTGATTTGTCCCTAATCTCAGTCACAAAGACTGAGATCTCATTGTGATTTGTCCCTAATCTCAGTCACAAAGACTGAGATCTCATTGTGATTTGTCCCTAATCTCAGTCACAGACTGAGATCTCATTGTGATTTGTCCCTAATCTCAGTCACAGACTATGATTTCCTGATTTGTCCCATCTCTGGCCAAAGACTGAGATCTCATTGTGATTTGTCCCTAATCCCAGTCACAAAGACTGAAATCTTATTTTGATTTGTCCCAATCTCAGTCACAAACACTGAAGATCTCATTGTGAATTTGTCCCTAATCTCAGTCAAAAGACTATGATTTCTTGTGATTTGTCTCTAATCTCGTCACAGACTGAGATCTCATTGTGATTTGTCCCTAATCTCAGTCACAAAGACTGAGATCTCATTTTGATTTGTCCCTAATCTCAGTCACGACTGAGATCTCACTTGTGATTGTCCCTAATCTCAGTCACAAAGACTGAGATCTCATTGTGATTTGTCCCTAATCTCAGTCACAAAGACTGAGATCTCATTGTGATTTGTCCCTAATCTCAGTCACAAAGACTGAGATCTCATTGTGATTTGTCCCTAATCTCAGTCACAAAGACTGAGATCTCTTTGTGATTTGTCCCTAATCTCAATCACAAAGACTGAGATCTCATTGTGATTTGTCCCTAATCTCAGTCACAAAGACTATGATTTCCTTGTTATTTGTCCCTAATCTCTGTCACAAAGACTGAGATCTCATTGTGATTTGTCCCTAATCCCAGTCACAAAGACTGAAATCTTATTTTGATTTGTCCCTAATCTCAGTCACAAACACTAAGATCTCATTGTGAATTGTCCCTAATCTCAGTCACAAAGACTATGATTTCCTTGTGATTTGTCCCTAATCTCTGTCACAAAGACTGAGATCTCATTGTGATTTGTCCCTAATCTCAGTCACAAAGACTGAAATCTCATTTTGATTTGTCCCTAATCTCAGTCACAAAGACTGAGATCTCATTGTGATTTGTCCCTAATCCCAGTCACAAAGACTGAGATCTCATTGTGATTTGTCCCTAATCTCAGTCACAAAGACTGAGATCTCATTGTGATTTGTCCCTAATCTCAGTCACAGCATTTCAGGATTGTGATTTGTCCCTAATCTCAGTCACAAAGACTGAGATCTCATTGTGATTTGTCCCTAATCTCTCACCACAGGATTTCTGAAATCTCTTAGCTCTGATTTGTCTAATCTCAGTCACAAAGACTCGTATCTCTATTGTGATTTGTCCCACCCGTCTCAAAGATCGAGATCTCATTGTGATTTGTCCCAATCTCGTTCACAAAAGACAGATTGCGGATTTGTCCCTTAATCTCTCCTGGCTAAAAGACCGAGATCTCATTGTGATTTGTCCTAATCTCAGTCACAAAGACTGAGATCTTTGTGGATTTGTCCCTAATCTCAGCCACAGATCTGAGATCTAATTGTGATTTGTCCCTAATCTCAGTCACAAAGATGAGATCTCATTGTGATTGTCCTCACCTTTTGGCCAAGTGTCACAAAGATCGAGATTCTCATTGTGATTTGCTCCTAATCTCGCCAAAACAAAGACTGAGATCTCATTTTGATTTGTCCCTAATCTAGCCACAAAGCATCGGGATTCATCTGGATTTGTCCCTAATCTCAGTCACAGACTGAGATCTCATTGTGATTTGTCCTAACCTCAGCCTACAGACTAGATTGTCATTTGTACTTCAATCTCTCGTCAAAGCATGAGATCTCACGTGATTTGTCCCTAATCCCATTCACAAAGACTGAAATCTCATTTTGATTTGTCCCTAATCTCGTCACAAAGACTGAGATCTCATTGTGAATTGTCCCTAATCTCAGTCACAAAGACTAGATCTCATTGTGATTTGTCCTAAATCTGTCATCGATCTGTCCATGATTTGTCCCTAATCTCGCCACAGCATCAAATCTCTTGTGATTCTTTGGTCCCTAATCTCAGTCACAAAGACTGAGATCTCATTGTGATTTGTCCCTAATCTCAGCCAAAGACTAGATTTCTTTGTGATTTGTCCTAATCTGTCACAGACTGAGATCTCATTGTGATTTGTCCCTAATCTCAGCCACAAAGACTGAAATCTTATTTTGATTTGTCTCCTAATCTCTCGCTACAAAGACTGAGATCTCATTGTGATTTGTCTAATCTCAGTCACAAAGACTGAGATCTCATTGTGATTTGTCCCTAATCTCAGTCACAAAGACTGAGATCTCATTTGATTGTCCCAATCTCACTACAAAAAGATCGAGATCTCATTGTGATTGTCTCTAATCCTACCACAAAGACTGAGATCTCATTGTGATTTGTCCCTAATCTCAGTCACAAAGACTGAGATCTCATTGTGATTTGTCCCTAATCTCAGTCACAAAGACTGAGATCTCATTGTGATTGGCCCCTAATCTCGCACAGACTGAGATCTCTTTGTGATTTGTCCCTAATCTCAGCCACAAAGACTGAGATCTCTTTGTGATTTGTCCCTAATCTCAGTCACAAAGACTGAGATTTTTGTGATTTGTCCCTAATCTCGCTCACAAAGACTGAGATCTCATTGTGATTTGTCCCTAATCTCGCCTACAAAGACTGAGATCTCATTGTGATTGTCCCTAATCTCAGTCACAAAGACTGAGATCTCTTTGTGATTTGTCCTAATCTCAGTCACAAAGACTGAGATCTTTTTGTGATTTGTCCCTAATCTCAGTCACAAAGACTGAGATCTCTTGTGATTGTCCCTAATCTCGCCACAAAGACTGAGATTTTGTGATTTGTCCCTAATCTCAGTCACAAAGACTGAGATCTTTTTGTGATTTGTCCCTAATCTCAGTCACAAAGACTGAGATCTCTTTGTGATTTGTCCCTAATCTCGCCACAAAGACTGAGATCTTTGTGATTTGTCCCTAATCTCAGCCCACAAAGACTGAGATCTCTTTGTGATTTGTCCCTAATCTCAGTCCACAGACTCGAGATCTCTTTGTGATTTGTCCCTAATCTCAGTCACAAAGACTGAGATCTCTTTGTGATTTGTCCCTAATCTCAGTCACAAAGACTGAGATCTCTTTGTGATTTGTCCCTAATCTCAGTCACAAAGACTGAGATCTCTTTGTGATTTGTCCCTAATCTCAGTCACAAAGACTGAGATCTCTTTGTGATTTGTCCCTAATCTCAGTCACAAAGACTGAGATCTCTTTGTGATTTGTCCCTAATCTCAGTCACAAAGACTGAGATCTCTTTGTGATTTGTCTCTAATCTCAGTCACAAAGACTGAGATTTTTTTGTGATTTGTCCCTAATCTCAGTCACAAAGACTGAGATCTCTTTGTGCTTTGTCTCTAATCTCAGTCACAAAGACTGAGATTTTTTTGTGCTTTGTGCTTTGTCCCTAATCTCAGTCACAAAGACTGAGATCTCTTTGTGATTTGTCCCTAATCTCAGTCACAAAGACTGAGATCTCTTTGTGGTTTGTCCCTAATCTCAGTCACAAAGACTGAGATCTCTTTGTGGTTTGTCCCTAATCTCAGTCACAAAGACTGAGATCTCTTTGTGGTTTGTCCCTAATCTCAGTCACAAAGACTGAGATCTCTTTGTGATTTGTCAATTCCAAAGACTGAGATCTCTTTGTGATTTGTCCCTAATCTCAGTCACAAAGATCGAGATCTCTTGCATTTGTCCCTAATCTCAGTCACAAAGCATCAGATTCGTGATTTGTCCCTAATCTCAGTCACAAAGACTGAGATCTCATTGTGATTTGTCCCTAATCTCGGCCACAGACCGAGATCTTTTGTGATTTGTCCTAATCTCAGTCACAGCATCAGATCTCTTTGATTTGTCCCTAATCCCGTCACAAAGACTGAGATCTCTTTGTGATTTGTCCCTAATCTCAGTCACAAAGACTGAGATCTCTTTGTGATTTGTCCCTAATCTCAGTCACAAAGACTGAGATCTCTTTGTGATTTGTCCCTAATCTCAGTCACAGCATCGGATCTCTTGAACATTTTTCTCAATCTCGCCACAAAGACGAGATCTCATTGTGATTTGTCCCTAATCTCGTCACAAAGACTGAGATCTCATTGTGATTTGTCCCTAATCTCAGTCACAAAGACTGAGATCTCTTGTGATTTGTCCCTAATCTCAGTCACAAAGACTGATTTCTCAAGTGATTTGTCCCTAATCTCAGTCACAAAGACCGAGATCCTTTGTTGCTTTGTCTCTAATCTCGTCACAAAGACTGAGATCTCTTTGTGATTTGTGTTTTGTCCCTAATCTCAGTCACAAAGACTGAGATCTCTCGTGGATTTGTCCCTAATCTCAGTCACAAAGACTGAGATCTCTTTTGATTTGTCTCCCTAATCTCACCAAAGACTGAGATCTCATTGTGATTTGTCCCTAATCTCAGTCACAAAGACTGAGATCTCATTGTGATTTGCCCCTAATCTCAGCCACAGACTCGAGATCTCATTGTGATTTGTCCCTAATCTCAGTCACAGA